>OY776116.1:102030831-102361625 GCA_963675035.1 Allygus modestus
TTATAACCTTACCATCTTATTCTGTGGGTTGCAACGTATTGCGATTTATCTAGATATACAAGTATTGCACTGGCACTAAAAGAGTGACAATTTAAAACAACTATAAAAGCTAATGTAATGAAAATAATACAAATTAAATAAAATTAACAGCATGAACAAATAGAAAAGGTAAATAACAAACTACAATATATTTTAGGAAAACATTTAAAATTACCACAAAAATAATTATTTTACTATGTTTTAATTTGTGCTGGACAATTTTATACTCTTGTATTACCTTTGTGCAATCGTCAAAATATATGTTTGAGCTCTAAAATTCCTCAATTCTATACTAATTATTTACACATAGATCTTCTAAAAGGTTATTCTTACACCACTAGAACTGAAGGTGGGAAATCTTTGGCGAAATATTTGGCATTCCTGGTTGCACTCGATCAAACATCGTAAAACTTCTCAACAACATGTCTTTGGGAAAACCATTAACATCAGATGGCGTTTGTTAGTCAAAACATAGCAGTCAAAAAAGAAGAGCTCTAGTCAAATAAATCTAAACTCTGAAAGAAATAATTCAACAGAGATCTCCTTCAGTGCTACTTCTAATTTACAAAATTACGCATTCACATTTCCTGAAATTATTTCAAAAGGACCTTGAATATAAATTCTTTTAACAACAATAAAGTTTTTATTACTGACTAATATCGTGACCAGAGCACAACCAGTGATTATAAAACAACGAGTATCTACAGTCTATTATGTACAATTTCAATTAATTCGCTTGGATTAAGATTATTCGTTAAAAATATCACATTGATTAATATCTAATGGTAGATGACTTCTCAACAGGGTTCTCACTATGAAAGTACGGGTTGTAGCATGTAACGTCACATGATTAAATGCAAAACTAAGGAATAATAAAAATGGAAAAACAAAAAATAAGTACTTACCACAGTAAAATATAATGTGGAAATAATATACCATATAAACAAACAAAAGTTAAGCAATACTCTAAACAAATGATTTAGTCTTAATATTTTAAAATGCATTTATACATCATTTTCCCAAACTAACAATTAACAGAACAAAATAATAGAATGATGTAGTATAGTAATGTCTTTGTTCTTCTAAAAGATACATAATAAGTAATTACTTTTATAACAAAGTAACAACCACAAAAGCTATATTAAAAATAGATAATATTGTATTTACTGTAATTTTACGGTAAATACATTTTTTTAATCACTTACAAAAGCCAGATTAAGTAAATAACAGAGCTTATATCCTGAACATGTTTTTTCTCATGACTAAAAATAAATACAGTTCCAGAAATTATAGCCAACAGACGATGTTTTATGAAATTTCAATAATTTATTCCAACTCATAATGTGGATTTCTTCTAACTTCAATGTTATAATACAAAATACTATTATATGATCCCTCAATACTTTTCATGTTAAACAACCTTAACATACTGTATGTAAATACCACAGTCTCACATAATGAAGAAACTGACCAATGGGCAGTATAGGCAGTTGCCAATCAACTGTTTAATCATGGTTCAGTTTTTCTCACACCAAACATGTTATCCATTTCTGATGTACATGAACCCTCGCAGCATAATTGTCTTATAAAGTATGATTAAATAAAGGAAACTATTATGTACTTAATCCAGCAGTGACACCAGAAAACTCCTGTCATACAAAATATAAGTGCCAGATTGTCATTGGGTAATATAAAAATGTTGTTTGTTTACATAAATGCCGAATCAGGTGCAGAACTCTCTACGAAGTGGCAGTATCCTTGCGCGTGGAGAACGAAACTATAGAGCGGATTCCTTTCATCGACGTCTACAACAAAACGGAAATAAATTATTACTGGTTATGTGGAACTCGGGCATCGAGTATACAAATTTGCAGCCACGTTTATGAAAATTATAATATGAAAATTATAAATGTCCCAGACACACTACTTCTGAAGTTTTTCATTTTTATACTAAACAATTTTTAAAAATTAAATGGGGGAAAGATTTTTAAGATAATTTTTGACCAAAAATCTACAATAATGGAAGTAATTGTAACCAAGAATCTATAATGTCAGTTCTCTCAGATATAAAACCTTTAACTCTGAATTCTGACTGCACAGTAAACCTGGGATTATCCAGATCCGAACCATCCAGATTCCGGAAAGAACCGGACGAAATTGCCCGAAATAAAAAATTTAAATAACCGTCAAATTGTGATTTTTTTCCCACACTAGCGCCTTCCAAGTCTCTGAAGAAGTCCTCTTCGCTCTTTTAATGTTTTGATATATGCTTTTACTACTTGTTATTTTAAAATGAATTATTTATTGTACTGTGCTGACTTGGGTCTCAGTTTAATATATCACATTATCCTCAAGTTCAGTCAATATTTGGCAGAGCTCTTTTTTAAACTAATCTCAGGGTCGTTTTAAATACATTATCCTCAAGTTCAGTGAATATTTGGCAGAGCTCTTTTTTAAACTAATCTCAGGGTCGTTTTAAATATAATAAGTATTTAAAATGTATCTAAATAAAAACAAAAGTTAAGTTTCAAAATTAAGATTTCTTTAATATAATGTTAAATGAAAATGATTACAGAGAAAATTTTAATAGTGGTTAAGGTTTTTAAATTCTAATCAATGATCAAGTTTTATTCTAAACATGGAAATAGCACTTTAATAAGTTCATTGAATGGTGAAAGTCGACTTAGCTGATTGAATACTCTTTCTGGTGTCCTGCCTTCGTAGTTGATGCGGTGGTATTTCCCCCTTTGACGCCTCCCAGTATGACAACGGCTGTGGTTCCTCGTCGAGTCGGTTTTTGATCGGAAAGTTCTTTATCGATGATACGGCACACGTTGATAATAAAAGCACCGGAGTCTAAATGTTTATGTGAGTTTAAACGTCTTGCGTCCCGTGTATGACACTCTCGCCTTCACTATGAATCTCGGGTCATCAATACAAAGTCCGAATAACGCCACTTGTCGTCTCGATAGTTCAACAGATAATCATTGATCGCGACCAATCGCCTCAATTGCTCGGAAATACACATTTACGAGTGACTGCCCAAAGACTGGGTACAAATAATAAAATATCTACGACTGTGTGCCTCGATGGCCCGGTACGGAGACTGATATACGCCCCTACGCCATGGGCCCTCGACATGAAGTGTAACGTGCGTCCACCCACCAAGGGTGCTCGGAGAACAGTCCTACGTCTGGCCGCCTCTAGGGCTCGGGGCCAACTGCCGGGCCTGTGCCTCTGTCGGTGGCAGTGAGAATAAGTCATGTGACCGCTCTCAGCCAATGCGATGCGTTTCTTTGGGACCACGCCTGCAACCACACACGGTACCTCGGCGGTCTTGTAATTCCCATCTCCCCTCCCTCTGGTGACTCATCGCTTGTCTCGTTCTAACTTGAAAATATTTTAGCCGTTGTCGCTACTGAATAAATCTTACCCGCCTTCCTGATTCTATATTTTAATATTATTTTACGTTATTTGTTTAAATGAATTTGATTACTACGATGAATTAGTTAATTACTTTTAGGGTTTACGACCCACCACATCTCCGACGCAATCGCAATACATTAATGTACCAACGAGGTTAAAATATATCAAGAGGTCTCGTCTCGTGTAAAAAAATAAATGGTCGGCAACCATTTGACCCTATGTAAACTCTGCTCCCGTGGCAAGCAATATCAAATCCTCTCTTCACAAGGGTGAGCACTTTTTCGCCTACGCTGGGATGAGGTTATCGTTTGTGATTGACGATATCGAACATCAACCGATTGTTTGTTTGTATTATCAAATGAATTTATAATCGTTGCTCACTGCCTGTCGATTTGTAACTTTCTGGTGAATCGACAGGCTTCGGTAGCTCAGTGGATACGACGTCAGATTCACGATCATGCGGTCCTGTGTTCAAATCTCACATTTGATGTTTACTTTTTGAAATCTGAAATTTTTCAAAGTTGACTTTAATTTTTTCAGGGTTAAATCTTACTTTTGTTGTTTACTTTTTTAGGTCTTTTCTGTTACTTTTTTAGGTCTTTTCTGTTTCACTTTACTTTTGTTTATTTATACTAATCCCTTTATTTGTAATGTAATTATGTTGCACAACGAACAGCCACCATACAGCGCTCTGCAGAGTTAGGTTAGATTGGGTTACTATAATTTTGTCGTGAACTGCAACCTAGTTGTTTGTTATTTTATTCACGCAAATCCATTTGTAGATCCAATTTAACATTGTATCCACAACTTTCGATTTAACTTATATCTGCTTCACTTTGAATCGAATCACCATTTATGCTTTTCCACCACAAAACAACAATAGTAATCGAAAGTTCATTAACACAAACAAGCAACCAGTTGGTTAAATTTTCCGATATCGAAACGATAACCTCATCTCAGCGTAGGTGAAAAAGTGCTCACCCTTCACAAGTTATATGACAGTCAGCTGACAACAATTTAACTTGAGAAGAGTGGATTTGATTGGTTACCTGAGGACAATGGTTGACCATGTAGGCTTCACTTTTCTACCCCGGAGGAGACCTCTAGATACATGTAGAGATCAACCCCTCGTGGGTTGATCGTTCATTACTAATCCCAATTTGTGAGGTTATGTTGCGTTTGTAGCTGTGATTGGATTGTGTGTTCGACAATTAAACACTGTGTCTACTCTGTTTTACAGTCTTTCCACCCAATTTTCAGCATCAATATTGCGGGCTTTAGTTTCACGATCGTTAGTTATGCAAATTATAGTAGCTTCAGATTATTCAGATTTGTTGCTGTCCGGATCAGTATGCCGCCACATTAGCCTGGATAATCCGATGTTTACTGGACAATTTACCTAACTGAATGTAAACAAACTATTTGCAAATTGACTTCATTAGCTAGTGTTGAGACTATTTGGGCACATGATATTTTGTAAAAATCCGTTAAGTTTAGAACTTCAGAAAAATCTAATAATTTTACCACTTAATTGTTCTATTTATAAAAAATTACAGTACTGCAAGAGTGCACCAGTGGAGTTATAAGTTTCAGCATTCGTCTCATAAGTATGTAAAAAGCATCATGTTTTGGAAAATGCATTGTTATAATTATACAACTTAATATTAACATATAATAATTCACTTGGGTTACTGTTCAACTCACATATATAGATTACAGTGATTAGGTATTTGGCCAGTGCTATAGTAAAAACATGTATAACATATATAATATACCACATTATAGTTTTCAAAATGGTAACAAATGACATATTTACCTATTAAGAGTGTAAGTAGAATGATGTAGCAAAGTCTTACAAAACGTTTACACGCATAAGTGTAATTTGAAAAAAAGTACAACAAAAATTGAAATATAGAAGATGGTGTGGAAGTCAACATCAATAATATTTGTGAGTGTCAATTCTAATAATATGAATTAAACAAATAGTTTATAAAAACAAAGACATAGTAAGAAATGCAGCGTGGATAATGTGTTTACAAAAATGTGAAGAGCAAAAATGATAACAACTGGTGCCTAGGACTTGGGTATCAATTTAGTTGTTGTTAACAACTACAGTTCAATCAGTTGTGAATAATATTAAACACAGTTAATGTTTACATAACTGAACTATTTTTGCGCATTTAGGGGAGGCAAAGGCAGACCCCAACTATGTATTCTAACATGCTAAATGAGGAGAGGAATGGGGTGTAGTGTCTGGACTAGGCCAGTATTCATACATAACCTTTCATGAGAATAACTTAGTGATGGGATAATATGATGATACATTTCAACAACAGTGATAACTGTTACTGCAACTCAAATTATTCCATCTATCACTTCAATTATCATTGGTGATGAGATTAAAAAAAAAACAAAAAACAACAACATTAAAATCAATCCAAACTTAATGATGTATAATTGACAGATATAATGAAAAAATGTTATATATATATATATATATATATATATATATATATATATATATATATATATATATATATTAAACACTAGTAAAGTTCTTTTGCCAATGGCAAGTATGCAAGGACTGTGATTTGTTAACTCTCCCCTCCGAGTAAGTTTTAGTGTGGGAAACCGTCCCACTCACCATTCACGTAAAAACAAAATCACTCACCATTCACATAAAATAATTCAGTTATAATGACTGTTATTTATTCGGACAAAAAATTGAACGTAAACACACTCGTTGGGTTTCCACAAATAGATAAATCATCATGAACTTAAAATACCCCCGTCGCAGAAAATTTGCGTACTCAGCGAATTTCCAATGCATAAATATGTCTTAATACCACATAAAGCCGCCTACCAAGTTTTATAAAATTATATTCACAAATAAGCGATTTATAACATTTTAATTATTCTCCACAAGAATAACATGGGGGATGAGTATGTAGGTTTGCTGGAACAAGGAACACAAACAATTAGTTTGTTTGCAAATATCAATGGAATTCTACTAAGTGAAGCCACATACCTACCAAGTATAATCAATATACATTCATAAATAAGGGATGTATAACATTTCACTTATTCACCATAAGAATATAACATGAGAGCTGAGCACGCAGGTTTGCTGCTTAGGGAAACATCAGCAAGAGTGCCTTTTACCAAGTTTCGTCAGTATATGTTCATAAATAAGCGAGATATAACATTTTTCTTTTTCTCCATAATAATTACATTGGACAACTTACTGTGTTTAGAACTTTCAATATCTCAGTAACCAATTGACGGACAGAAGTGATCGAAACACCAAACTGTGTGTTTTTTAAAGCTGAATCCAATGGAAAAACATGTAAAAATAAAAAAAAACATATTTGGGGTACAAAAACCCCCAAAATACCCCTTCGGATGGGTCGATTTTTCTGGTTTTCGAACTTAGTCATAAATTTTGCTTTACACGTTTGTACCAAATTACATAAAAATCGGACCATTTTTACAAGAGTTATCACACCCATGGACACACACACACACACACACACACACACATATATATATATATATATATATATATACAGTTTTGAATGGAAAGTGTTTTTGGCATCTGGGAACCCCAAAACGAAAAGTTATCATGGTCCCGGGCCTAGGTTTTAGCTAGGTAATAGCTTCTTCCCTATAGGGAAAATTCGCTAAAACAAAAAATCTAGGTAAATTATTAACAAAGTGGGGCAAACATTAAGTGCCTCGACAGAATTTTCATGGCAACAAGTTCAGGTTTTACTGTTCAAGAGAGATCCATACCTTACTTGGAAAACTCCTAAAAAACATACCTTGTAGAAACAATCAATCTTTTAGCACAGTGAAATCAAACTGAAATCTCCTCTGTATCGGTTGTCAACCAAGTCGTAACATAGGCACCAGTCGTACACCTATGCAGTCTATGTAAGTGTGTAGTGTCGTGTGCAAACATGCCAATATTGCCCTCCCTTACCTCACCTCCTCCTCCCTCGCCTCTTAGTACTTGGTTCTCCTCTTCTACAAGGAACCAAGACATTCACATAAATTTTGTGTACCTCACAACAGTTTTACGATGACAGAAAAAGTAACGAGAAAGTTGTCATAATCGGTTTTACTGCCTGCTCTTTGATTTTAAAGCTGAATATTTTCTGAGAGTAAATTGTATAAGAGAGGACACTATGGTGTTTATATGTTTCAGTTTAAAAAATGGATACGACATAGCACATAAACCTTATTATCACTCTTATACTCGTGAAACATTCATAGAATAATTTTAAAAATCATTTCTCGTAAAGGTTTTATTTTAATCCATAAACAGAAAGGCCACATTTTTAGGTCGTAAACTGATATGTATACATTTTGTTCCAACTAATACAAGTAAGAAATTGTATAACTGTGAACAATCTATAGGCCTACATACAAAATGTTTTTTATTAAAAAGGAACCATATTTATTGACTAAAAAATTTTGATGGATTTTTTTTATGAAGTGGAGCAAAAAAGCACTTTAAATTGAAAAGCTTTACCTGGAGATTTAAATATTTTTAAACACTGTTCTTTGAACAGACACCTTCAACAGATTACACCAATTTTGGATTTTTAAATGTTCCTCTCATGTTACAAGTTCAATTAATTATGAATACTAAGTAAATGTCTTCCATGTCATTAAGTTATTTAAAAAGAAACTAAACTAATTACCTTCTTTTTTGAACCATTGAGGAAGTCTTTATACATTTCTGAACGTAAATATCTGGAATAACTGTCACTCTTCATAAGGTGGTACACATGTGCCTGAAAACAGAAAAAACTCGTTAAATAAAAAATCAGCCCAGCTTGGCTCGAGTCAGAAAATCACCACCCGGTATATTGCACACCCCTAGAGAAAATTCCCAACAAAAAAGCTCGGCTCGAGAAAGCTTGAAGTTCGAGAACTTAGAAAAAAGTTCGGCTCGGCTCGGCTTTAGCTAGAAATCACTATTCGCACACCCCTACCTATTATTCATCTAACAGGAATTTCATTAATCTAATATGCAATCTACAAGAACAGCCTGAATACTGTACATTTCCATCAAAAAAAGGATTGATTTACATAGTATCAGACGTAAACTACAATAGATCACCTGGTGTACTAACCTAAACAGCAACTGCTTTATTATCTGATGCTGAAAATGTTGTTCTTAATAGATTTTGCTAGGCAAATGGACTAGGGCAATTACATTTTAACAAAAGTCCTACCATATTCAATGGCGAGGCCTATGGTCATCACTAGATTCGGCTATGACTAAAGAATTCATTAATTTCACTAAGTCATAATACCCCCGTAGCAGCAAACCTGCGTACTCAGCGAATTTCCAATGCATATATATGTATCTTAATACCACATAAAGCCACATACCAAGTTTCATCAATATACATTCATAAACAAACAATTTATGACATTTTAATTATTCTCCATAAGAATAACATGGCGGCTGAGTATGCAGGTTTGCTGAAGCAAGGAACACAAAAAGTGGGGTTTTATACAAATATCAATATAACTCACGTAGGTAAAGCCGGATACCAAATTTCATTAATTTATTTTCATAATTAAGGGAGATAACACGTTACTTATTCTCCATAAGAATAACATGGGGCTGAGTACGCAGGTTTGCTGCTACGGGAGCCTTTGGAAAAAAATTGTTTTTTGAGCAAATATCAATGGTCCACAACCAGATGAAGCCGTATACCAAGTTTCGTCAGTATACGTTCATAAATAAGCGAGATATATAATTGTTCTTTTCCTCCATAAGAATAACATTAGACAACGAACTGTGTTTAACACTTTCAATATCTCGGTAACCAATTGACGTAGAGAAATGATCAAAATACCAAATTGTGTGTTTTTTTAAGCTGAATCCAATGGAAAAAAACTAAAATTTGACTATTTCCAAAATTATATATAAAAATTTTGAAAAACCCATTTTTGGGGTACAAAACCCCCCCCAAAATACCCCTTTGGATAGAGCGATCTGGCTGGTTTTCAAACTTAAAGTCATAAATGTTGCTTTACACGTTTATACCAAATTTCATCAAAATCGGATAATTTTTACGAGAGTTATCGTGCTCACGGACACACACACACACACATATATATATATATATATATATATATATATACAGTTTCGAACGAATGGTGTTTTTGGGGTCTGGGGACCTCAAAACGAAAAGTTATCATGGTCCCGGGCCTAGGTCTTACCATGCTGACTATGGTAATAGCTTCTTCCCTATAGGGGAAATTCGCTAAAACAAAAATTATCACTTATGTTAAAAAAATGAGTTTTTGTCATACTGCTTCAAAAACATCTGTTTTTGACAGATGCGTTGAGATTCAAAAGTTCTTCTTTTTAGTCTTTGGATAATAACATATGTTTTGATGATCATTATCGTACTAGGACTAAAAAGATCATTGTTGATGATACTTTTGATTCGAGGTCGTCATAAATCGATTAAAATTCATTCGATTATAAATAATCAAAACATTCATTGTTATTATCGAAACATTCATTGTTGTATTGTTATTTGAAGAACAACCGATTGATTCGAACCACAATGATTGGTTTGAATGATCGACTCAACAACCGATAGATATGAATGAACCGAAGTTATGCATGTGCAACAGCTGATTGTTTCAAGAGACAAGCTTTGAAACATTTGAGGTTATGAAGACACAGTACGTAAATTTTACTTATGTTTTTGTTTAAACCTTAAGTTTTTTGGCAGTATGACGAAAAATATAGTTCGTCACTCGGATCAAAAGTGTCTTTTTAATACTCGCTCATTTCCCAGCCTCGGCTTCGCCTCGGCAGTTAAACTGGAGCTCGTATTAAAAAGATCCACTTTTGATCCTAGTGACGAAATATACTATTTTAAATTTGATTACAAAAGGACAAAAACACAAAAAACTTTAGTTTGTACCATTACATTCAGCTTGAAAACAAAGAATTTTTATTTTTCATTTTTGTTCTATGCCAATTGGTATTGGTATGCTAAACACATTAAGTTGTGCACTTAATCTGTTAATCGTGTGGAGAATAAATCGAAATGTTACATCTCTCATGTTAAGGAAACATAAATTGATGAATTCAACCAAAGTAATATTCTTTAATTTGAATATTTTCAAAATGTTCCTGAGCAAATTAGGTAAAGGTTCGATACTGGATCCAGCTGCCACTTGGTCATTGGGCTATTAATTAATGATCCTGGCTAAAAAATCAGTCAGTAACAAGGCTGCACAAGGCATCTCACCCATTCTACACTCATCATTCCTTCTTTTAATCACCTTAAAATACGCCATAGTTACGTCGGCGTATTAAAAAGTGATTAAGGAGGTATCAAGGCGTAACACTAATTTATTAGGACATTTTTCAGTTTATTTACGTAAAAATAATTACAATAATATAAAGAAAAATCCTGATGACAATTAATTTTTTATTTCATGTTTCCATAGATACGGAATCACTTTCCTCTTGACATTCTAAGAGATCAAACAGTTTTTGATAAAACTAACGATATCTAAGTTATATATTTAGTTTACGTTTATAAACTAAAATGGGTTTCGCCAGGTCTTTGCTGAGGGTGGGGGGGTTGGCCGTAGCGGCGTACCTGCTCTGGCCACCCAGGGGGCCGCCACCTGCACCCATGGGCGTTTGCATTGGGCCGCAGGTGGGTGAGCCTTTCCGGGTGAGTCGGGTGGGACCCGGCTGCGTCCGCCCCTCCTTCCCCCCAGCAGGGGTCTACTGAAGCCCATAAAGGGGACAAAGGGACAGGCCAAGAGTAAAACGCCTGTCCCTAAAAATACCACAGAACGTGGGAACTTGAAGAGTGGCAGAGACAGCGGCCCCCGACACACAGACAGCCGCTCCGTGGCAGAGACATTGGCCCCCGACACAGAGACAGCCGCTCCATAGCAGACAGCCGCTCCGTGACAGAGACAGTGGCCCCCGACACAGAGACAGCCACTCCATAGCAGACAGCCGCTCCGTGACAGAGACAGCGGCCCCCGACACAGAGGAAGCCGCTCCATAGCAGACAGCCGCTCCGTGGCAGAGACAGTGGCCCCCGACACAGAAGCAGCCGCTCCATAGCAGACAGCCGCTCCATGGCAGAGACAGCGGCCCCCGACACAGAGGAAGCCGCTCCACAGCAGACAGCCGCTCCGTGGCAGAGACAGTGGCCCCCGACACAGAGGCAGCCGCTCCATAGCAGACAGCCGCTCCATGGCAGAGACAGCGGCCCCCGACACAGAGGAAGCCGCTCCATAGCAGACAGCCGCTCCGTGACAGAGACAGTGGCCCCCGACACAGAGGAAGCCGCTCCATAGCAGACAGCCGCTCCGTGGCAGACAGTGGCCCCCGACACAGAGGCAGCCGCTCCATAGCAGACAGCCGCCCCGGTGCCATACACACCCGCCCCGATGCCAGACCCAGCCGAGCATCAGAACAGCCAATATATGTTATCGTAAACTTTGAAAATGTTTTGAATTGTAAAAAATAAATATTTCAGGTAAAACATATTTACTTATTTGTTTAATTTGTACTTACTAATAAAATAAGAAGGTTTTAAAAGGTAAAAGAAATTAAAATCCTCCAACAGTTCAAAACTATAACAAAAAGAAGTTTTTTTTTAGAAAAAACTCAGGTTTGTCAAGCATTCTTAAGGCTATTTGAATACAAATGTATAAATTCTAATAAAATCAAGTTAAACTAATAAAGTTTGTGAACCTAAAGTCAAACTATGAATAGCATGTAAGGTATCTTTCATAAGCTTAAAGATTATATTTGTTTTACTTGGTTCAATCCACAGTTAATTTATTTAGTAAGAAAAGAAAGTTATTTATTTCTTTAACAAACCAACGTGATAATTGGCTTCATCGGGTAGTGAAGAATTAGTAGGAAGATTTTCTGGGAAATGTGAGCTTTTTTACTTGAATACCAAATCAGATTAAGACCACTTGAGTTCTTTCTACCATCTTACGCGGTTCGATCCTTCAGAGAATTCTTCTGGCATTTTCCATGGTAAGATACCCCCGTTGCAGCAAACCTGCGTACTCAGCGAATTTCCAATGCATAATATATGTCTTAATACCACATAAAGCCGCAAACCAAGTTTCATAAAAATATATTCACATATAAGCGATTTTAATTATTCTCTATAAGAATAACATTGGTAATGAGTAGTAGGTTTGCTGAAACAAGGAACAGAAACAATTGGTTTTTATGCAAATATAAATAAAATTTAACTAGGCGAAGCCACATACTAAGTTTCATCAATATTCAATCATAAATAAGTGCTATATAACATTCTAGTTATTCTCCATAAGAATAACATGGGGGCTGAGAAAGCAGGTTTGCTGCAACAAGGAACAGAAAAATGGGTTTTTATATAATTATCAAATATAACTCAACCAAGTGAAGCCAATACTAAGTTTTATTAAATTATGTTCATAATTAAGGGAGTCATTACATTTTACTTATTCTCCATAAGAATAACATGGGGGCTGAGTACGCAGGTTTGCTGCTACGGGAATAATCAACAAAATATCAATTTTTTGTGCAAATATCAATATACCAGTACTACGTGAAGCCACATACCAAGTTTCATCAACATACATTCATAAATAATCGAGATATCAAATTTTATTTATTCTCCATAAGGATAACATTGGACAACGTACTGTGTTTAGCACTTTGAATATCTCTGCAACGGTTGGGCGTAGAATCACAATTTAAACACCAAAATGATTGTTTTGTGGAACTGAACAGATTGGTAAAAGCAAATGTGAAGTTTACATTAAAATAAACTGAGGAAAAGCCAAAAACCTTTTTCCCATAAGATTAACATGGGAGATTTTATGAGCAGGTTTTTTTTGGATTTTCTCCGTAACCACTTAACCTAGGTTAATAATTCAAGATACTAAATTATTTGTTTTTTTAAGCTCTATAACATGGTCAAAACAAAAATTAAGTTTTTTAAAAATTGTAGGGTGAAAAATGTAAAAAACTGATTGTTGGAAAATTTAAAACCCCCATAAACCCCTCTTCCCATGGTCCGATTTTTCTGGTTTTCGAACTTTAAGTCATGAATGTCATTTTACACATTTGAGCCAAATTTCATTAAAATCGGACGTTTTTTACTCAAGTTATCGTGTTAACGGACACATATATATATAGATATATATATACATTCATCTGCGCCCGGTAAGTCAGTCACCACGCTGGTATTTTACACGGTGTAGCAGTCATCTGCCCGAAAGGCAGTCAGGTACGGCTTGCCGTGCATCCTTTACATACCGAGACGGCTTACTGGTGCTGCTATAGTGTGCCGGTATGTGGAACTACTTGTCACATTCGCGCTCAGTCGAGTAGTGGAAACTAGTTTTAACTGACGTATGACTGTCAAATACAAAATACAGTACTTGGATTTAATCCCGTCGAACAATTATTTTGTTAATAATTTTACAAAAACTATAAAATACTAAAATCATAACTTTAATTAGCTAGGAGTGGTTTTGTAGTATAGCTTTATAATTGTAACTTACTTATATCTAAAAGCAAGTTATCTCCGCCGTTTCTTTTTATAATTTTTGTACGAAGCAAGATACAAATGTATGAATTTGCTTATCCTTATAATAAAAGGTTTTATAATTTTACTGTACTCTTTAACTAAAATTACCTAATAATGAACAACGAAAAGAGGTCAGCACAAATTAGGCACTTATATTAAGTTTAAGTTTTTATTCTTTATATCTATTAAAAAGTATTTTGTATTATTTATATTTATTCTTCCTCACAAAAGGACAGAAAACCTCAAAACCCACACAAATGAAGAGTGCAGATCTCACTTTGTGTATTTATTTTCCCCTCTATTTGTTCTTAAAATCGCCATCATTTGTATTACACATTTTCCAATTTCAGTTTAATTTAAGGGACAGAAGTGTAGGTATGTTGGGACTTCCCTTTCTGTAGACAACCTTTGCGCAATCAAACATAAAACACACTCTATAAGACCGCTGAAATTGTTAATGACATACAATTCAATGATAATAAACTCTTCGATACTATAAAACATATGAGGAAAGTATACCACGGATGGCAAGGCCTAACAGAACTATGTAGTTGAAAGTTCGTCACATATTTAAAATTATTATTAGTCAATCTAGTAGACTGGGGCATAGTGGTTAGTTTACCCTTCTTTTTTTATAAAACCAGTTCCGTTCAATTTATAGTACTGACAAATATCAAACTATATTATAAATTTAAGATTTACTTTACGACAGTTCCTAAACTGAATGTGTTCCGTCAACACAGTGACATCTTCGGGCAATCTAGTGCTGCTTCAATTTAGGAACTATGTGAGGAAAATCTAACATTTTTAGTATTGATGACATTTCAGTAATAGGAAAGAAATTGTTATTAAACTAGGCCTACTATCATTCTATATCTTATATACTATTAAGCTGAGCCGATTCTTGTTAGAGTACTCCTCCGTTATTTCTGAGCCCATTTTGACGATTGAGGTTTAAACATAGCCTATTTGACCTGATAACTAGTTGTGCAAAAAGGTTTTTATTTTTCGATATTTTCAATCTGAAGGGCACGGGCCGGTTTCAAAGTTCGTTTTCCGCCCTTAAGATAAAAATAAGGAATAATGTATTTGAATTGCAGCCGTTAATACGTTATGGACAGATTATTAGTAATACCTGATGTTAGAAATAAGGAATTTATCGATAGAAGTCAAATAAGTTTTGTTTCTACATCCCTTTGAGCAGTGAAATGTATGCAGTGGAGATATTTAAATTTAATTTCTGTTGATATTTGTTTATCGTTCTGTCTTGTTAACAGCCATTTTTAACTGAATTTCACAAAAATTACTGTATTGAATTAAATAAAACATTTTACCTATCGTCGTTTGGAGTATGACACGTTTAGGCTGTTTTAAATCATCGTACGTCATTAGGGTTATGCCGCCGCCCCTTGGTACGTCAGTGCTCAAAACTAGATCTTATGGGTACAGGTTACTAAACCTTTAATTATAGAATGCACAAATTTGTTCTAATGAGCTAATTATATTTTACCACAGAACGGAGGAAACACGTCTGCTTCACTATTCTACAACGGTATGCTAAACACGCAATAACATATATGACGGTACGGAACACATAGCCCATAGAAGATGCAACATGGATTAAGGTGACAAGATCCGTTGAAGCCTAAATTGGGGTATCAATTATAATACCGGATAAACAGTGCCGTGGATGGGACCTACACAAACAAAATTTGGTCCGGGGGCCCTCCTAGAAGATTTCAGAAAATTAGATACCAAATTGTGAGTTTTGGTCCAAATATTACTCAGTGTTGTAAACAATAGGTTTTTCAATCACATTCATAAAATTGTACAACTATTGTTTTAACTATGGTAAGCAAAACTTAATTAATAAATGAAAGTACCATACAAAATGGTATACGAAAGAGGATTGAATAGCTGTCACTAACTTTGAAATTACTTTAATCTTATTATGAAACTGAACACAATTAAACACGGTCAGGGCCTGATTAAGATGTGTGGCACCATAGGCTTGAGTTGATTTGGCAGCCCCCTCAACTCTTGGGCGTGGGAAGGGGGGTTGTCGAAATGACTCCATGAACGAATGTCTGAACCCTGAACGCGGCCCAAGGTAGCTTCATTTTGTGGATGCGTTAAGCGTTAAGGGCATACCAGCGTCAGGTAGCTTTGTCTCTTATCAATGTAGAGTTCCACCTCTTTCTAACCAATGAGTGGTTGCCTAAACTCAGGGACACCTCTGGAATCCCCTTAAAGTAAATTGTCTGATCTAAAGGGTCCTAGTTTGACTTATCTCTCGGTTAAATAACGGCCGCATCGTGTAACATCGGCCATAATTGACGATCGAAAAACATAATATAGGCAGTAAAAGAGGACCATGCACCATCAACGTAACAGATATCAGCGTAGTTCGGGGGTGGCAAGGGGGTAGTTGACCCCCAATAATTTGGCGAAAATATTCTTGTAATATATGAAAAGTCCCAATAATCATAATCACGACCATGTTTGCCCTCCAATACAAATACAGAAATTACGCTTATAGTAATAGATGACCGAACCGCGTTGTAATTGCCGTAATTTATGATCGCACAGGTGCAATCGGTCATAAATGACGATCGCACCGCACTTTATAAAAAATAATGGCGATCGCACCGCTATTCGCCGAAACAGACGATTGGACCACGTAATATTGGCCATAAACGGCGACCATAATCACGGCCGTAAATGACGATCGTACCGCGTAATCATGTTCGTAAAAGACGATCGCACCACAGATTACCAATTTTATTACATAATCCCGCCCCGAAATAATCTCGAGGTCAAATAAATCCCGCCCGAAAAACGGAATTATTTTTTGCAGGACATTTCCCGATATTTTTGGAAATGTTCATCCCTCATCACGAGCTTACGAAACAACTAAACTACAGCTGTTCAAAAACAACCATTTCCTAAGGTAACACTCACTTGGTAAAGTATAATTGTTAGATTTTTTGTGAGATTAGTGATTAGAACCAATGGACAGGGCTTAAATATGTACATGGATTAGGTTATGTGTAACTATAACTAATAAAAATAAAGATTGAATATAAAGCGGACATATCAAAAAGAAGAAGAAACGAGTAAATAAGAAACAATACTTATTTGTTTCATATAACTATTGCATAATAGTTTAGTTTTTCTTGTACCGGTAACTTCAGCAAAATTCGCTGCTTTTCCTAGAAAAAAAAATAGTTTTCCCATGTACTGACATTAAGTTCAAACTTTATTTTTACTAACAAATATAAATATTTCTTTAGTTTTAAATACTTTAATTGCAATTTAAATTCCTACTAACATATTTATATAATATATTTGAACGTTAGTGATTTTTTTGTATTACAATAATTGATATAAAATGCCTGTTTTTCATAGTAATAAATTTTCCTGTTAACTTGTAAAGTTATCTTTTAAAACACAAAGGACTTATCTACTTGCTTATTTTTTGCATATCCATTAAACAGATCATTTACATGCATATTTCGTTCACTACACCGTATCATATTGTTATATAAAGTTACAAAAACATCACACATTATCTGGGGAAATGTATATCATAACCACTTACCTTTAACTTTCATAAATAGTGATATTTTTTATGGTTTTGTGATAGTTACAAATACTTTGACAAATTTCATATATTTAATAATGTATTTATATCAGGTTTTTTTGGCATATTTGGTGATAAAATTTGGATTAAAGTGAATCCATGTTGACGATAAGTATTGTGTAGCGGTAGTAATACCTTATCATGACAAATTATACACATCGTGTCTCCAAGCTGCTACATTATATAATACTCTATTACTTTAAGGTGTGTATGTTGTTACTTTAAGGTAATTTGTTTCAAAGGAACAGATTAAGAAATAAAAATATGAAAATAAAAAAGATAATATGTGTGTTTTTTTATTAATTAGCAATAATACAAAGGACATTATAATGTAAATTACGACCCTTATACGCTTGCAACTTAAATGGTTAAGCACTATAAGTAAAGAAAATTTAATTCTTCCTGTCATACAAAGCAACGTTCTCCGTTTAAAACATTCAATTCGGCGAAGACAATAAATTATGCACATTTCCACAAAATACTGAGTCTATGAGCTTAATAATCGGAACAGATCCGGTAAGTATTACAAACCTAAATTACGGTGACTAGCGTAAAATGGATTAAATAAATCAATGCGTTATTTACGACAAATATTGCATTTAAACGTAAACTACAACCTAAATATCTACTTAAATGTGTACTTGCATAGTTAAAAGGAATACATCATATATAATTGCATTTCTTTATGTGTCTTTGCACTGTGCAATAATTCAGAAACGGTCCTATTGGGCTGTTTGCTGGGTTTGCATCTGCTTAAATGTTCATAAAATAATCTATCTTACGAAAATATGGCCAACATTTATCTACTATAATTCTTATATTGGAAAAGTACATGTAAACCACAACAAAAATACTAGCGATCACCAAGAGGTTGAAATTAGACCAAAAATAATTCTACGTAAACCTAAAGTGGTGCACACGAATAATGGTTGTTTGCATGAATTTTTGTTCCATCCTGCGTGAGCAGTTAATTACAAATGCATTTTAACCATTGCCCTTATGCTGAACTTCTCGAATAACCTATATTTCTCTCTCTCTCCCTCTTCCCTTCATCCGCCACTCCCCCTCACATCCAGGTTTATTTTTGTGTGTGGTGTTAAACGGATAAGAGAATGGTGTCACTATTCCAGTAGTCAGTGACATTTTTTATTTACATTAGTCCTGAAACATCTATTTTTGCTGTTGTGCTAGCATTTTGTTATTATATCAACTTTCAAATACACAATTCAATTAATTACTGTTCTTCCATAAGATTATCATTGAAACTATGAAAGCCTGTGGGGCGTAGCCCTGAGGGCTGGTGTAAGTTATAAGGTGTTTCTGCACATCTATACAACAATACCTTTCTAATGACGGTATGCTTGAATTTCTCCTACGATGTGAGAAAAAAGGGGGACAGTTGTGTGCTTTAATGATAACGTTAAAATTAGATATATCATATGCTAACATCCATATGATTAGCGTTACAAGCTAACCTATACTTTCCATTACTCTAAGTGCCTGTTGCAAAAAGACGATCGCCTTGTAACCTTTTCAGGCAAAAAACAAACATAATAAATCTTTTAAATACCCTAGGGGAATCTCCACAAATGTATTTAGTTAAAACACTAATTATTTAATTAATTTGTCGTAATTAAAATACCATAAAAAGGCAAACACCTTTACGTAATAAAGTAATCGTAAACTAATCTGTAAGGTACCTGACTTGATATTAATAGCTATGAATGCGAATGTAAAAATCTATATCTATAAATTTGAAAAACCGATCATCCTGCAGGCCAAAGTTCTACAAATACTACCACGAAATTTGGCAGTGTACTCTTTCCATACCGTAGGTAGCCACTAAGAAAGGATTTTAAGAAATCCCCAAAGGGCTCCGCCCCACGGGGAGTCAAAGTTCCAATCCTGTGTCATTCTTATAGACATCCACTTTAGTTTGATCTCTTGAGAATTAAAACAGCTGATCATGTTCCTTAGTAGTTCCACAGGTTAACCACAGAATGCAGCACACACAACTTTTGTATTCCTGGGTGAAACCGGGTACAGTTCGGGCCACGATGCTTAGCGCCTGAGAAAGGCGAGAAACGACTCAGATTTCTCGTAAATAAAAGCTTTCAATAACGAAAATAACCTAAACCAATGTTTTAAAATTAAATAAAGTAATTTTGCTTTCTATTGACAAAAGTATACTGTAACACTAACGGTACAAAGCCAAATAGAGGCGAAAAGTCATTCCAGAGCATACGCTAACCAGGCGTCAAGCATTGTGACCCGAACTATACGATAGCAGCTAGTAGAATATAAAATGTTAATTGTTTTATTATAAGTTCTCTTTTAATGACCTATTTCAAAAAACATATATTGCTCAGCCATTATTAATTATTACTATTTCTGTTATTATTTTTGTATGAATAAAATTACATTTTGGAGTTCTGTAAAATTACAGAGTGACCTTTCAAGATTTATAAGACTTATAACTTATAAATAAATTTGATGGAACACGTGGGAGCTTCAAAGACTCGCTTGATATAATGCCACACATATTATCAGTGAAATATGCTTTATCGCTTTAACTAAACAACAGATAAGCAAAGATATATTTGAGGGTGTAACTGACTGGCTTCCCAGTGCAGATTTTCAGTGACTGCCATCCCGGGCACTTACGTTCAATATATTGTGACTGGCTTAGCAGTACAAACTTTACGTGACTGGCCTTCCCGGCAAAAACGCCGGTGACTGGCTTAGCATAGGAAGTTTTACGTATCGGAAATGGCCAACGACAATATTTGAGCAAATACAAAAATATATATATCGCATATTTTCAAAGTATATATGGGGGTGTTACTGACTGCATTCCCCGAGTATAATTTCAGTGACTGGCTCTCCGGGCATAGCCGTGTGTGTATATATATATATATATATATAAATTTGAACGAATAGTGTTTTTGGCATCTGGGGACCTCAAAACAAAAAGTTATCATGGTCTCGGGCTTAAGTCTTACCATGAGACCTACGGTAATAGCTTCTTCCCTATAGGGGAAATTGGCTAAAACATAATATAGATTATAAAAATCCTTCATTGTTTATTAAAATTTATAACAAAACTCCATCAACAAACAGTCAGGCACGTTCAAATCACCTGTTTCAAGGACCCGAGAACACACGAGCACAGTCCAAATATGCTCGATCTAATGGACATCGCTGGTTTGAGCGAATACATCTCTCCCCTCTCCTCCACCCATCAGAAGTAGCCCCCCTCCACACTTTATCATGACAACTGCAAGCAACACGTGGACGTACCGAATGCTTCCGACATCGCTGTCTAATGCGAATCCGGCGACCTTTGTTCATGTTCGGTGTTTGTCGGCAGCCCTCGTGTGTTCTCATATGCAAGGAGCAAACGAATTTCAACCCATGGGCCTCTATGATTTAATTTTGTTGTGTTTGTAAACAATTCTCTGTTGAATTTATTCATCACATAACAATTTTGTAAAATGTATTATTTCCTACATTTAAATAATATTATTAAATTTTCGTCAATCTAATCACAATATATTTGGTTTTAACTCTATATTTGCATCAAATACAGGTGTTTCGGATCTGGGCTGGCATGGTGAAGAGAGGTAGTAATGCTTAACAGAGTGGGACAAATTTTAGTTATGCAATACAGCTTAGCTTACCTTATCTTATAGAAGTTGCAAAAACAGTTCATGAAATATTCTTTTCAATTCATTTATACACTAATTTAATGCATTTTATTTAATGCCACCATACATCTTTAAACTTTTCTGCAACTCCCATCCTTTTTCGGGGAGATCAAATTTTAAGTATGTTATCATGTGATGACTGAGTGAAAATGGCTTCTCCACAGGCCATATCTCTTCTACCCGAAAACATCCAATGATAATATTACATTAACAATAAAATCTTTAACTCAAAAACGAGTTCGCACGCAGCACGCTGACGTGAGGGAAGTGAATTTCCACATAAAAAACTATAAAAACTCAAAATCAGTTAAAAATATACATTTATTCCAATTTTTATTCAAATCTGAAAATATTGATTTTTTGGCTGTTCTGATGCTCCTGGTTCTATTTACCTGCAATGCTGGGAATACAATTTTGTGCATTATAAGGTTAGGAGAAGGTCCAGTCAGGCATTAAAGTAGGCGTGAGGTTGTTGGGGATGGTAAAAGTATACCAACAAATGAATAACAGGCTTTTCTAATGTAAAACCCCCATAAGACAACGTACTGCGTTTGGTCGATACACATTTTCTTTAATAACTCGGTAAATATTTATGCTAGAATGACGAGAGAGGGCTTAAAACTTTCGCCTCTTTAATTCCCATCTTTTTACATCCACTTATTTTACATATGGGGCTTTTATGACCCTTTTTGGGCCCAAAAACTCGAAATTTGAAAGATTAATCCCCAAAAAAGGGGTTTAGAGTTTTCCGATTGTTTTGCCCAGCGAACTTGTCCAACTGATTACAGAAAGGAACGTTCCTACCAAATTTGAAGTAAATCGGACAAAAATTGCGACCGCTAGAGTGCAAACACATATATATATATATATGTTTATATATATATATATATATATATAAAATTTTGAACGACCCCCCAAAACGTGTTCAGGGGGTCATGTTAGGAACTTCTATGGTGGTCCCGGGCTTAAGTTTCACCGTGCGGGTCATGCTAATAGTTCACTTTCCAAAGGAAATTCACTAATAATTGGAAAACTAGGCTCAGATAAATCTGGAGAAAAAACTCCTCACAATGGCAGTAATAACAAGGTAAAAATATGAATATGTTGATGACTCCCGATGCTACAGCTACAATGTTTACAGTCCTCAGCAAACATTCAAATAAAATCATCACGATCATGACACCCCACGGATGCTCCGCTACAGGTCGATCGTTCCTGACCAAAATCCTGATCAAATTTTGTGAAGGTTCGATACTGGATTCAGCTGCCATTGGTCATTAGGCTATTAGTTAATGATCCTAGCTAAAGAATCAGTCAGTATTAGTCAGTAACAAGGCTACACAAGACATCTCACCCGTTCTACACTCATTATTCATTCATAATTGCCTTCAAATACGCCCTAGTTGCGTCGGCATCTTACACAGTGATTTAGTGATTTTAGTGCAACTCACGGCAGCAGTATCGAACGTCCAGCGGTCGGGCTGCGCCATGTTGCGTTTGGTGATCTCGTGGGAGTGAGAGTCCACGTTGATGGGACAGCTGGCGTCCGGCGCGAGGTACTCTGCCCAAATATCCGCCACTCGCTGCGCCACGTCCTTCTGCGGCAGAGCCTTCAACTCTTGCACAGCTTCCCAGAATCTGTAAAAGGAGTCGATAAATTATTATTATTTTAAATCTTTCCAGTGGTAATGTAATAGAACTGAATATGTTAACCAGTCAAGCGATATTACATTCTAACACGCTGAAATGTCAATAACTAAGGACTGATTCGGGCTTTACGTCCAAGTATTCAATTTGCACAGTAAGAGTAAAAATAATCCAACTTCTTCAATATTCAATGTTTCGAGTTTTTGTTGTGTGAACATAGCACAAATAATTGAATCTTAAAAATTGTACATATAAAAACATATATTAATTTGATTACAATATAACATCCTGTTTACAAGTGTACATTTCTTAGCTTCGTTTGGATCGGCCGCCACTATCAGAGTAACGTTTTGTGTGCTCGGTGCCCAAGTAAACCTGTACCGTCCAAAGAAGATTGTTATGGAAGTGAAATTGGACTTTCATACGGTCCACCATCTTATTTACCGGAGGGTAGGCATCGAAAGCTACAACATACCACCCACTTCGTTACACTCAGGTAGGAGAGAACGATCCCTAGGAAGAGAGATTATACCACTGGTTACACCATTGCCAGGGGGTGTTATTGTCAGTAGGAATTGCTTCTTAGGTTTTTTATTGCTTAGTTTGAGGGATTGGACTGTTTCACGAGTGGTTGTTAAAGGATGCTAAGAATTCACAGGAATTTCTTTATTTGAATCAAACTTGGTGTTATTTATGACGAGTGTATTTTTATAACAAATCTCAGCATATTGCTTTGTAAATAATCCGGTTGAATTGTATAGACGTAAAAGATACAAAATGGAAATACCACGATTAAAAAGTGAACCATACCACTTTGGCTGTATATTTTCCTATTTTAAAACTATTTATCGTGAGTTTATGTTGAAAACAGAAGCAACTATTGAACACCTATTACAACAACTATTAAACAATTTGATCAAATTGTTTGAAAATAACAGCGCTGAGGGTGTTTTTGTAATTTATTCTTCTCAGAAGCACCTTTAACACCAAATAAAACTAGATCTCATACAAAATGATTTCTCCACCTTATTATTATTTAGTAGGCTCAATTCCTTCTATCCTTCTACAAGGCCCTCGGCTAGCTTTGCTTGATAACCTTAAGATAAATCCTTTCTTTAAGCATAGTTTGATCCTATTTTTAAATACCTCTTAATTTAGCAAAGCTAGCCCCCTTTTATAAGCCCTTATTTCAGTAAAGCTCACCCCTGTCGGATTATCTGATTCAGCCTGATTATTGTAGTCTGAACCTTTGATAAGCTATATGTGACTTAAAACTGTTTCCAAATATTCTAAATATTAGGGGTGTGCGAGTATTCGAACTTCGAGCTTTTTTGAGCCGAATACTGCAATATTCGGCTCGGTTCGAGATTTGCAAAAAGGTTCCAAGTTCGAGCCGAATACTTAAAACGCTAACCAGTGAAAATAGTCGTCTACAAAAGTAAATTTAAAAACAACTTTCCAGAACCAATGTTAGAATTCTCGTAGTTTGCGTCGGTAGAGCTCCATTCCATAACAAATATAATTCTGCAGTGCTAATGCTTTCGGTCCTTCGTAAAAAAATAACCAAACATTAAAGTACTGTAATATTTTAAACTGCCGACCTGATCAGTGATCAACCAACGCAATGGAGCTACTTTCTCTACGCTCAGTGCTCAGTCACATCAAGTGGACCTATCACACTATTCAGTTTGCAGTGCAGTGTTCCCATTGCCCAGTTCCGTGCAATATTTCACAGTTAATAATAATTAATACAACAACCGTACTGCTCCAGAAAAAGTATCACAGGAAAAACTAAAATCATTAAAACACTTTGTCTAATTGTTGCATCGGTACAGTCTTTTATATAACTTACAACTTCGTACATTACACAATAATTATATTCTCTGGAGTCTGAAATTATGTCTGGCAACACTGTTGGCATACCGACTTTGCGAACTGCCTTAAGACATTGAGTGAAGATGGTTATTATGATGTAATAATGATTTAACGTGACCAACAGCTAGGGGTAAGGGTGTACGTGATGAACGAGTTGGGTGATGAACGCCTAATAATCGTGACGTTATAATGTGCAGACGACGAATTAGTACTCTCCAAAAATTGGATAGTTAAAAAATTGACGAATTGCGAGGTTCACAAAATCTAAGGATTTTACAAAAATTCTGAATGGTTACGTAACGCATGTTTATAATACCGGTGGTCATATTATTTTAAAGGTTGATTATATTCTATGTACGCCGAAGGCCCTGACCAGGAGCAAGACACGATCAAAATGGCGCAGTGTTTTATTACTCTACGCTACAGTTGTGCGATTAAAATTATATTGTTAACTCCGCGGGATTGTTTGAATTTATGAATAAACGTCTGTAGAAGTAGAAACCATATCATTTTGTAATTGTATGCTATCAAATTGTTAAAGTTGTGATGGAAGAAGAATGCATTGACGATCCTCTTCCATCTTCTAATTCTGAAACCTTCTGTTTCAGAAGCAGATATAATAGATTAAGTCTATTAGGTAATAGGTTATATAGAACATAAGCTAGGCCTACGATTATTAACTTATTCCTGTGAGTACAATAAGATATAAAGACTGGTTTAACTATCTTATATTTATAAAAGGATAACCTAAAATTTACTATTTACAAACAGTTGATTGAGAGATAGGCTACTGGGTTTTGTCAATTCCCAAGGCTAGGGCCTAAGTCTTTGGTTACATGGAGAGTACATATTGACATATAGTCAATTATTATTATTATGGCTATTAATAAATACGGTAATATCTGCATTAGTTAACCTGTGGGCTCATCAGTCGTTAAACATTTTTAGTTCTCTTCCTTTACGTTATTTGTTCTCTATGTAGGCTACCTACTTTATATTGAAAGACAAATTGTTCGTTACCATCAACAAGTAGTCTCAAGAAATCTTCCTGTTTAGAAGCCTACCGTACTTATTTTTTTATTTTCTCACTGTAGGCCTTTATTTATTTAACATAGGAATAATGAATCTAGAAGAAGTGAATGGAAGATGACAAATATTGAAAGTTATAAATTATTTTACATTACCTTAATGGATAAAATTTGTATTCCTTCAAACATAATATAAATAAAGAATACATATAGGCCTAATCAAACATGCTCAAAGCTCGAGAACTTTGAAAAATTCTGCCCGGCATGGCTAGAGTCAGAAAATCACTACCAGTATATTGCACAATCCTAGAGAAAATTCCTATCAAAAAAAGCTCGGCTCGAGAAAGCTCGAAGCTCGAGAACTTTTAAAAAAGGCTCGGCTCAGCTCGAGCCAGAAATCACTATTCGCAAACCCCTACTAAATATGCATGTGAAAAGATGTGTATAAGTGTGTTGTTTCCATAAATATGACAAATGAACAATAATAATGGTTTTTAGAGATATAATTAACATTTTTTTAAATTCAGAGGTCAAAATATTAATTTTAGGCGGTTGGTCTGATACATTGAGGTGGATTTGTAAATTATTCAAAGCACTACCACGAAGGCTAGCTGAGAGCCACTGACGGTAGATCAAGCAAAGAGCTTTACAGACCAAAGAAAGACCAAAGAAACTACACTTCTAATATTTAAAAAATGTATTTTTTAATAAGTACTTTTTAGATTTTACAATTTGTAAAAAATACATTTCTTATAAAATGTTAAAAAGTATACTGGAAACTTAAATAAATAACACTAAATTTGTGTAGTTAGAACAATTTTTCTAAAGTTCTTCGATTTTACCTTTAAAATATAACAGTGTTTAGTTTTAAAACAATATGTGAATAAAACTTGCTTTCTAAATAATTAACAATAAAATTCCACTTATTATTAATTATTACTAACACATTATATATAGATAATGGTCAGGGTTATTACACATTGATTGGAGTGTTTTCAGTTTTAACATTTGACTTATCTTTACAGAGGTAAACATCAAACTTACTTTAAATTTTCACCACTGAATTCTTTTTCCAAGAATTTTATGAAATGTTCTCTTCCAACAGGGTCTGCTAACAGCTCTTTTAAACTGAAAGCCCATCGTTTAACTCTTCTGGCAGAAATGTCTTTCCTAAAGCAAAATCAAAACAAATTACATTAAACAAAAACAAACCATAAAAAGAGGAGTATCAAGAGTATTATGTATTCTGTAAATCAGTAACGTTTATCGCTTATAAACCTTAGTCATTACAATGTTTTAGTTTTAAAATACAAAAATGTATATTTTTATGTTCAATATGATTTTAAACATATGAATATCTACTTGTTACATTATTATACATTAAATATACTCAGGGTTAATCAAACAAAACCAAATCAAACAAACCAAACAAAGATAAGTTTTAATGGACTGAACCTTAAAAATGTTTACTCATCAAGTTGGCAACTGTACGACAGAGTGTGTAAACACCACAATGTTTTGTTTACTAACAGTGGAGTTGGCAATCATGACTGAGCGTTACTCCTCCACATCAGTTTTCTATTGCGTGTTGGTAGTGTAGTTTATACAATAAGAAGGCAGGAGTTTTTAAAGCGAAATATTAACACAAATATCACCCAAGATTAAACATAAGTAAAAAGATGTCTTCACTAGTATTTTTATTTTTTCATTATCATTTACATCTTCAATGGTATTTTTAATTTTTCATTATCATTTACATATCACATTTATCATTAAACAAAAATCATTTCTGTGATTTAGTCATTCAGAAAAATACCGATTAAAGTAGGCCTAAATCCATATTTATTACTCAAAGCTTAGAATCACTTAATACCTAAATTTTGAAATAAATGACAGGTTTTGCTACCACTAGCATCAACTAATTGATTTAGCTGCAACATTACATTAAGTTGTAAGTTAAGTTAGCCAGATAAAATAAAATTTTGGACCAACCATTGTAAAAATACTAAGATTACACTTAATTAATGAATCATTGGACTCGCAATACAAAAAGAAATACTTACGTTTCTTTATACTGATCCCAGAACTCTGGACTATCTGATATCCATGGATTCGCTATTTCTGGTGGTGTGAAAAATGAATCGTACTCTGAATACTGCTCAAAATAACTGATGTACCTGCAAACAATTATACATTTTGGGAACACAATTTAAAGAAAGTGTTGTCAAAGAAAGAATTAAGTACATGCTTGATTAGAAATTGTATACATAACTATTATTTGTATCCTAGTTCTGTCTTATTTTGTTCTAGATCTAAGATTTCCTGAAGTGAGTAACATTAGCCTATATTCAGCAGAGTGAACTTTAGTTAACTATTAAGGTTTATTGTATCGTACGAGTAACAATAACGAACACGATAGCTCAGAGGTAGAGCACTGGGCTCGCAAGTTAACTGTGGTGTAGCATAGGTTCAGTCCCGGCTGACTGCTATGATACTTTTTCACGAGCGGTCACCACTGGATTGCCCAGGTGACTAATGCCGCTACGGTATCTCGCTGTCTTTAGATTGCCTTACAAGCCTAAACAACTGTCCGGGAATTATGTTCTCAATTTTCTTTTGACTTGACTTGTAAAACAGTTGATGCATGAGTTTCACAGACATGACATTGTTACAAGGGACTGAACCAGATTACTTACTAAATGTTCCCAGAATGAAGTTAAAGTTTCAGTTTTGGATTAACTTTTCAGGTTTTCACAAGAGCTATGGAGTAGGAGCTATCATTTAATATACCTAAACCTTTGATTGAAAATTCAAAATAAAACCGCCACTTTTCTAACTTGGACGAAATAAAATTTGAATTTTCATTATCTACCAGCTCTCAGGTTTGTGAAGAAGAAAAGAATAGAAAATTGATTAAAATGGACAACTAAGTAGAAATACAAAAAGTAAGAGATCGCGAAAACAAAAGAGACTTACGACTCAGCGACTTTGGAGATCTTGAAGTTGCGCCGATCGATGCGGGACTTGAGCATGGTAATCTCCTTGTTGAGGGCCTCGACATTGGCGGTGGTCTGAGTGTTGCCGCCGGGAGTGTCGCCCGGCCTCGACGGAACGCTCTTGTTCATGCGACACGCCTTCTTGATGTCCAGCTCTGTCGTGTTGACACACCCTGGCTGCAGGTGGGGAGGAGAGGGGGAATTAGTGAATTATAAGCGGCCATTACTCTTGACAATCTGACAAAGATGGAACCTGACAGTTGACGGATAACCAAATATTGTGGATTACTGAGAGTATCATGAACTCTCCACGTGTCTTTAATAATGGTTTTAATGTTTGCCTAGTTTTGGTGATTTTGCAATGTTTTATTCAAATAAATGGAAAAAACTCAAAAACACTCCAAACTGCATTATTGTATAGTTTTTCTTGTTCAGAAAATCATGGGATTCAATATTATATATATATATATATATATATAACATGTCAAAAAAATTATAATAGAAAAATTATGTGATGTTAAAAAAAATATAAAATTTTAAAGTTCGCGCTCCATCAAATTATCAACGGTTCTAGAATATAAAATTTTCAAAATAGCCAATTTGTTTTAAATTTTATAAGGATACTAAATATATAAACAAATAATCAGGTAAAGCAGCGAACAAAAAAGTTTGGGATAATAATCTGTTGTTGCGTGCTATAGCAAATGAGCAAAATGGCCTTGGCGACGTTACAGTCGGAAGGATAATTTACCTCGATATCACTGCCGCCTATTTCTCCAGGAACATCAACCAACCCTTCATCAATAAACTTTTCTTCTAAAGCCCCACGTATGTCAAGACTGTCCATTTTTACAAATAAAAACAACGAAAAACATCGCAAAACAACACCATTCCCGAAGTGAGGTTAGCGATGCACAACAAACCTTCACACTTCGGCTGTCTGCTAAAGTACGATTGCCAAGAACATAAAAAGCGTCTGCAAACAGACATCGGGAGAAAGCTTAGAATCTGCTGTAAACGGGGATACCAATTTCGATCCGGTTCATTAAGATTCAATGCGCTCCAGAGCCTATTCCGTAAACGCTGTTTGACTGTCGATACAGCGACAGTAAACACCCCAGCAGATGTGTTTTGTGTCGATATAGCGACACATAACGCCTAGAGGGTTAAAAAATTTCTAATACATTATTTATTTTATAATAGTTAGCCTTATTATATTATTATTTGATATCAAAATGACATTGGCCCCTAAATCTTAACTAACGAATGCAGCTCATTGTGAATAAACATCACACAAACAGTAGAGTACAGTCAATGCCTACACTTGTACAACAACTATTTGGTACAAAATCAGAACTAAACTAAACATTTAATGAATGTCCTTGCATTCCTTCCATGAATGATCAGCATATAACCGTGACAGAGATACTGCATATCAGCAGGATCCATTTGAGATCTAACAACAAACATCCGACTATTGAAACTCTACATGTAACATCTTATATTAATATTAGCCTGTTTTCACTGTATCACTCTATACTTTAAAGTTGAATATGTTATCTGTCACATTACTCTGAAGTGATCAATTAGACCTACTACTTTCATCCCATCTCCACTTCATTTAGAAGAAACTTAAACAGATATCTTAACATATAATTGCGTCAGAAAAAAAAGAAAATTTCCGTCTTTTCGCAGGTTTTGACGCTATCTGACAACCTCGAATGTAGAAACTTACATTCATAGAAAATTAAATGGGGAAGTTCTCCACACGGCCCGATCTTGAGTTTTTACACTTATTTTTCTATAAATACGATCTTAAGGTACAAAAACAATTACAAAACTTTAAAATTTACTAATGATCAGCTGTAAATATTTATAATGTGATTTAAGCTCCTGCTTTGTTAATGTATTGTGTTCATACTATCAAACTGTTTTATACCCCTCAGCATGTAAATAATAAATAGAATATTCACATGCAAAACCAAATGTTAAAAGGGGCAGCCCTTACAAGCCACTAGTCCAAATATAATTTGGCAATTTGTTTTGAAAGTTTAATAAAAGGTTTGAACATTATGAACATAATTGATGACACAAACCCCCATCAGCATAATGACACTAGTTTCGATTCCCTGCTTGAGGAGATTCGTTCTTTACCATTGGCCGATGAACGTCCCAGAAAGCCCTCTCCTGGCTGTCCAACACCTTGCGTTCCAGTTTGTCCCTCTTCTTGTCCACTTTGCTCTGGGCTTCCGCTTGCATAAAGATGAACTCCCACTTGCGGGAAAACATCTTCTGCAGTCTCGCCAGACTCTCGGCCTCATAATCCGCGAGCTCCAGTCTGGTCTTGTTCTGCATCGTGCGTTTGCACAGGTACACCGCTGGAAGTCACAACGCTATATTGCTTAAGAGTTGACAAAAACATCTCAATGCATCATTGGAACCGTGAGATAAAATAAAAGCTTTTTAGCCTACATTCGATTTCTGTTGAAAATTGTCTTCATCTTGTTAAATATAACAAAACTTTGGATTTTTAGAGTGTAATCTTATAGATTTGATTCGTTTGAACATTTCTGTTCTTAGCATTGAATAAGCCATACTTTCCAATAAAATAAAAACACTTTTGGGTATAACTGGGCTTATAATTTTTTTTTAACTTAGGTTTCAATGGCTCTGTGGCCATTTTCATCAGTGTAAATGCTAATTTACCAAAATATATTGAAAAGTGTTTTAATTTTATTAACAATATAAAATTTTGATGATGATTTAGCGGATAATGTTTAACCCTCCGAGTGCCCATTAGAAAATTCCTTAATGTCCACCAATTATTGGCCATTTTTCAGACTTTTATTAAATCATTAATAAAATATATAAATTATGACAAATAAGTATAAGTAGTACATTTTCTTAAAGCTTATCAAATAGGCTATCTAAAAATGTAACTTTTGATGTTCATACCTAATGTTATAGTAATTTGGCATCAGTTCAAATCCAGAAATTAGGAAAATAAATTTTGTTTTATTCAGTACCCACATATGTAAACCTACTTTATTCACACTAAATAAGAACATGAAGATATTATTCTATTCTGGTTTAAAAATGTAATGAGGAATAAGAAAATATATAGTTTTGCACAGTTTTATCTAAATAATATGTCTAAAAATTCAACTAACCTAAAAACTGGAGGCATTAAAGCCTGTATCACCATAACAACAAACATTCACAGACGTTTGGAATTCCATCACAGATGATAGTAAAAATAGCACGAACGGTGGTCATGTATAGTCATCATGAAGCCTAGAATCCGCTGATCACATTGGTATGCTCAATGCCCGAGATCACTCAATCGTAAGCGGAAATATTACACAAAACTGGAGGCGTGCAAAGTCGCCCGAAAGCGGCCGAAGGTCACTCGGAGGGTTAAGCTACACATTACACATGGATGTAAAAATCACAAGTTGTTTTATGTTTTCTGAAAGAATTGAGTAATTTACTGAGACATATATTTTGTTAAAATCATGGAAATGCCTCATATATTTTTAAAATTAAATTAACTTATTTATTATATATATGACTACATAAAGCTGATGCACAGAACAACCAATGAAATGCCGTCTCAGGTTCCGACCAAACAAAAACACATAGAGAGATTAAAGGCACATTTTGGAAAATATCCTGGCATATATTGTCTTATTAAATCCTATGATTAATTGCATAAATTTCCCAGTAGACCAGTTTGATGGGTATTCTAGCATCTGGTGAGTAAGCTGTTCCTTCTCACTTAATAAGTGCTGTATCCTTCTCAGGATAATATTATTGCCTGATGTTTTAATTTTATACTGTTCTAAAAAGATAAACTACTGAAATAATCTATCTACCTATAATATTATAAAGAAGAGGTGGTTTCTATCTGTCTGTCTGTCTGTATGTCTGATGTTCCGGGTAAACGCAAAAAACAACTGAACCGACTGGGCAGAAACTTTACACAAAGGTCGGATCTTGAACCCATGCAAATAAGCCTATTCACTTCCTTAAAATCTCCTCAGGCTACGCCCCGTGAAGTTCTTAAGTTTAAATGTTTATGAAGAAAGTAAACATTCAGAAACTGTAATGCGAACATCTGTGGATACTTCCATTTGACAGCTTAAAGAGCAGAAACAAGAACAACTGTTTCAAGCTAACTAAAATGCAAATCATCGTATATATTTTAAAAAATTGGAAAAACTTTGGCCAGTCCGTCAGACCGTTCTACTGGGCCGATTTTCATGATTCTTTTGTTAACTGATAGGTAATTATGTCAAGATATGTCATCACTCATCCAAACTAACACATATCTTCAATTGGCCTCGCCCCAGTGGCTCTTAAAGTTCCCATGTTAATCTTATGGAGGAGGATTGTTTACTTAAAACATGTGTTTATTAACCAAGACAGTTCATTTGGTTCACCAAAGAATAATGCAGCACATAATACAAATACTTTATATGCGGGTGTTATAGTTAAGAATGTAAATGTAATACAGTTATTATTGTACGATGATATGTTGAGAGAATTTGCTTCATGAGCTAAGAAGGCTTGCTTTGCGTGTTTGAGAAGGAACATGTTATGTTTTGAAGTTTTGTCATTAAATTTAGGGCTCTTTCAACAATTTCTAACCGATTGAAGTTTAAAGCTTTCTTTAAAAAAACCTGCATGACCACCCAAATCATTACGTTCCTTAATGAGCCTTCCTACAAATTGGTCTTTTCTTTTAAGTGCCTAATACGTTTCTGAATTCTCCCTGAAAACTTTATAAAATATATACCATATAAACCTTGGGTTACTCGTTGTGGGGTTTCCATATGTGTATTTGTATTTGTGCTTGCTTTTCGTGTGCGTACGTGAATAGAAGTGTATTTGTATTTAGCTATTGATTTTAAACCTGAAAATTTTTAGCATTCTGGAAAGACTTCCTAAAGTCCTACACTGAACGCCAAAACGGAGGCAACTTTGACAGAATCACAAAACGAGCGTCTAAGCCAAAATAAATCGTAGGGACATTGTTGGTTTAAAAAAATTCGAGGTAGCTTTTATAGGTTTTGTTGTTATATTTTTTTTACTTTCTCCCCCTATACATAGTATATGGAGAAAGTATTGATTTCATAAAAATTTTTGAATTTGAGTTGTTAATGGAAATATTCGTTTTGGTGCTCCCTGAACCCAAATAAACGGTATCAGGAAACTGACACATACTTTCTCCCTTTTAGCCAAACTTTAATGACAAAAATATTTGTTTATTTACTAAATATAGAATATGAAGTATAGATAAATGTACAGAAAATTGTCTAAAATAGTTGTTTTCAGAAATATCCACCCAAATCCCTTTTTGGGAGGCACTATAGAGTCCGTTGCTACACACAGTGGTTTTGAGAGGGGAAATGCCCCCTTGCCCCCCCAGGGTTAACCCTAGGAGTGGCGATCCGCCGGTTTCCGGCGGATTTTTGTGTCGCCTATTGTGGCGATCGCCGGTTTCCGGCGGATTTTTGTGTCGCCTATTGTGGCGATCGCCGGTTTCCGGCGGATTTTGACCGAAAATTTTGCAACGTAAATAAACCTCTACTAATCAACTCAAAAGTGAATAATATATATATCATTCGAAAGATAATATTCTGAACTTTCATTTTATTACATAAACAAACCCTGTAGCAGGTATATAACAATGTCACCGCGATTAGAAATCAAATGAATTTTAGGCGCGACACGATACTTGCAGCCGACACTTGGGAAATGTCAAAACATGACTTTTTTGAAATTACCCACCTCGGGTAATTTTCGTCACACGATGTTGCGGAAAGTACCAATGCACAGCCAAGGAGTTATATTTCATTTTGGTATGGAGTTTTAGATCGATATATTAATTTGACAGATCATATGATTTTATAAACACAGATGAGTTTTGTTCTTCTGTAAAATGGCGATCCGCCGGAAACCGGCGGATTGCAAAATCGAATATATATCCAGTGTAATGTTATATTTGCATGACATATAATATCTTATTTGAAAGAAGAAAGAATGGCGAATAATTTGGTGTTGCGCGATGGCAGCACTGACTCCACCGTCAGCTGCTATGAGTTAATAATTATTACAAGGCTATTTCTAATAAAAATATTTTCCGAAGTGACTGCGTACACGTCCAATATAAGGGCAAATTCACTTCGCTACCGCTTAGGTTATGTTGGGTTAGGTTACGTTACGTTATGTTTCGTTAGGTTAGGATAGGTTAGATTAGGTTAGGAGGTTTTCTGGCTCTCAATTTGTTTTAAAAATCACAGGAAAAGTAACGTACGGTGCATAATTTGGAACGGACATGAACAGTAGCGGCTCACGTCGGACGTGTACGTAGCCACTGCCAATATTTTCCATTCGAGAAATCGTGTTTGATATATTCGTGTTTTATAACTATTATCAGTGAGTTATTACTAAATAATTTATTATTACGGAGTTTTTAGTGTAAGTGAAGTGTTTGTGTGTATATAATAGTAATCTTTATGCATTATATTATGCATAAATATTACTGAAGTTTGACAAATAGTGTTTATAAAGTGTTGTGTTTACTCCTACATAGGCCTAGTGAAATTTGCCAAATCCGCGACTGTTTAGTGCTACATAACACATATAAAAACAATAATTTACCCTAAGTATTATACATTTTTATGTAGGTAATTGAATGTACTACAGCATGGTTATATTGGTTTGGGGGTAAAATATTTGGTCAAAAAGTTATATACTAAAAACTGTGAAATTTTTTTTCCAAATATGCAAAAATTCCAAAACGTTATTTTATTTACATGTATTTATAAGTGACAAAATTTTTTTACCATAAACCTATGACTTTGTTGGATTCCTTACTTCATTAGCTCTACAAATATATATATCATTATTAGTATACATATATATTACATTACTTATTTACATCACAAACTAACACTGTACAGTTTACGCATTTTTCGGGTTTCCGTTTATTATTACATTATGCCCCAAAAGACTTGTAAAAAAAATTCTTTCCCCAACATGTTATATATTTATATGTAGGGAATTAGATTGTCTACAAAATGTATATAATGAATTTTCCATAACAAATCTGTAAAAAAAATTTTACCCTGGCTGCGTTTGAAATTTCAAAAAAAAAAAAAATCAAAATTTTCTTATTCTTTTCACTTACCGGAAAAAAAGTCTAGATCTTTATTATTTTACTATTTCTAGAATCTCCTGTTCTTTCTGAACAAAATGAATATAAAGTTAACTTGTTTACTCTAACGGTTGAATTTATATGGATTTTTAAAAAAAGGTCTGCAAAATCGCCAAATTTAGCTAGCCACACTACGCGTTAACATGGCGCCACTCCTAGGGTTAAATAGCAACACATTTCGAACATCATCTGTTGGTCAATGCTAACTTGAACTGCATATCAAATTTTAATGAAATTGATCAGTAAATAAGAGAGAAATAGTTATATTTGTATTCCCCATAAGAATAACATTGGACAACGTACTGTGTTTACCGCTAAATGAAAATTTAAATTTTCTCCGTAACTAGCAATGGTAGAATAGTAATTTAAAATACTAATTTATTTAGTTTTTTGAGCTCTTTTTAATGGTGAATAGTAATCTTTTTTAACATTTATGATTTTTTATTAAAAATCCAAAAAATTGAATTTTGGATGTTTTAAGTCCTGTAATTTCTGAACCCGAATGTTTCCAGAAATGCGGGTGGTGTCATTTTGTTGCAAACCTAAAATTCTACAAACCACGAAAGTTTAATCAATATCGTTAGAGCCGTTTTTGAGAAATTTGGATTTTTCATGTTTTTTGGCGGTTTTGGGGGATAATTACCCTTAAAAATCAAAAATCCAAAAAATTGAAAAAAACGCCTGAAGATATCGTGGATTAGTACCTATATACCAAATTTCATAAAAATCGGCCCATAGGTTAGGGCTCTAGCTCTGTACACATCCACACAGACACACACACACACACACACACACACACACACACACACACACACACACCAGGGATTTGGGTGGATGTTTTTAAAACAACTTGTTTACAGGATTTTCTGTACATTCGACCGTGCTTTGTATTCTATATTTAGTAAATAAAAAGTAATTTATTCATTAAAGTTGGGCTGAAAGGAGAAAGTATGTGTCAGTTACCTGATACCGTTTATTCAAGTAATTAGTTTTATCTGTGGGTATTTTTCAAAAAATTAAAGCCATTAGTGCTCAGCGCTTTGCTTAAAACAAGAAATTAACTCTCCATCACACTTTACCATTAGCTCACACAATGAGAAAAATCATAATTTATGATACAATATTTGCCTTTTTTGCGAATTTCTCCCAAAGGGAATAAGCTATCACAGCTGTGAAATTAAATAAATGCTGCTGCTGAACTCTAGCGGGAAAAATATTAGGTCAAACGAGTTCAAGAATAAGGAGAACATTACCTTTATTTACAGTTAAAACTGGTTAGTGTTTTCAGTGCTAAAATTATAAATATTTTCACTAAATATTTATTGAGAGAAGCTCTCTTTCCCTCATTTCGTCACTTCTTTGTAACGGCATCACAGTGTAATGGCTTTACCGATTGATATGAAATTTGGCCAGTCTACCGAGCTAGGTGATACCGAGGAGAAAGTTTTTCTTCTTCTTCTTTAAAGAGATTAGCAAAATTCCTCCTAGGTTATGCCCCACTGGGTCTTTAAGTTCACAAATAATTTTAATGGAAGAAATATTTTATTGGATTTATGTCACATGTTTTTAACTGACTTCATTTAAATTAAATAAACAGCTGTTAAAAACTGTCACTGTTTTGTTTACATTATTTTAAGTTTGTTTACTACATGTAGCGTTCTTCTCCGTGGATCTTCTTTGTTTGCGCTTTAACGTTGTAACTGTTGCTTCGCTCATTTATGCGTCTAAAGTATAACGGCAGACCATCCTAGTATAACTTTTTAAGTAATTACTGCTAATAAAAAGTATTTTTAAATGTTACCATCAGAAACATGCATTATTTTAACTTGATTAGCCGTTATACATAACCTTAAGGTGCAACATTGATGATGACATTTCTCTAGTATATATTAAAATACCCCCGTCGCAGCAAACCTGCGTACTCAGCGAATTTCCAATGCATAATATATGTCTTAATACCAGATAAAGCCGCAAACCAAGTTTCATAAAAATATATTCACATATAAGCGATTCTAATTATTCTCCATAAGAATAACATTGGTAATGATTACGTAGGTTTGCTGAAACAAGGAACAGAAACAATTGGTTTTTATGCAAATATAAATAGAATTTAACTAGGCGAAGCCACATACTAAGTTTCATCAATATTCAAACATAAATAAGCGCTATATAACATTCTAGTTATTCTCCATAAGAATAACATGGGGGCTGGAGAAAGCAGGTTTGCTGCAACAAGGAACAGAAAAATGGGTTTTTATATAATTATCAATATAACTCAACCAAGTGAAGCTACATACCAAGTTTTATTAATTTATGTTCATAATTAAGGGAGTCATGACATTTTACTTATTCTCCATAAGAATAACATGGGGGTTGAGTACGCAGGTTTGCTGCTACGGGATTAATCAACAAAAAATCAATTTTTTGTGCAAATATCAATATACTAGTACTACGTGAAGCCACATACCAAGTTTCATCAACATACATTCATAAATAATCGAGATATCAAATTTTATTTATTCTCCATAAGGATAACGTTGGACAACGTACTGTGTTTAGCACTTTGAATATCTCTGCAACGGTTGGGCGTAGAATCACAATTTAAACACCGAAATGATTGCTTTGTGGAACTGAACAGATTGGTAAAAGCAAATGTGATGTTTACATTAAAATAAACTGAGGAAAAGCCGAAAACCTTTTTCCCATAAGATTAACATGGGAGATTTTAAGAGCAGGTTTTTTTGGATTTTCTCCGCAACCACTTAACCTAGGTTAATAATTCAAAATACTGAATTATTTGTTTTTTAAGCTCTATAACATGGTCAAAACAAAAATTAAGTTTTTTAAAAATTGTAGGGTGAAAAATGCAAAAAACTGATTTTTGGAAAAATTAAAACCCCCATAAACCCCCCTTCCCATCGTCCGATTTTTCTGGATTTCAAACTTAAAGTCATGAATGTCATTTTACACATTTGGGCCAAATTTAATCAAAATCGGACGTTTTTTACTCAAGTTATCGTGTTAACGGACACATATATATATATATATATATATATATGTAGATATATATATAGATATATATAGATATATATATATACATATATATAAATTTGAATGAATGGTGTTTTTGGCATCTGGGGACCTCAAAACAAAAAGTTATCATGGTCTTGGGCTTAAGTCTTACCATGAGACCTACGGTAACAGCTTCTTCCCTATAGGGGAAATTCGCTAAAAAATTGCAAAACTTTGTCCAGTCCATCAGACCGTTCCACTGGACCGATTTTCATGATTCTTTTGTTAACTGATAGGTAATTATGTCAAGATATGTCATCACTCATCCAAACTAACATATCTTCAATGGACTTCGCCCCAGTGGTTCTTGAAGTTCCCATGTTAATCTTATGGAGGACGTTTTTTTTACATCAGATGATTACTTAAAACATGTGTTTATTAACCACGAGAGATCATTTGGTTCGCCAAAGAATAATGTAGCACATAACTCAAACATTTTATCTGCGGTGTTTATATAGTCAGGAATGTAAATGTAATCCAGGTGTTATTGTGCGAAGATAGGTTGGGAAAATTTTCTACATGAGCTAATAAGGATTGCTAATCATGCATATTCATATTAGAATAGTAACAATTTATGTTTTGAGTTTTTGCTATTAAAATTAGGGCTCTATCAACAATTTATTATTTATTTATTACATCACATACCATCTATTATAGGGAATTTCCCTTAGACAGGTGAAATTGTCAAAGTGTCCTTATACTAAAATACATAGACCTAACAATATATACAATACATTCGATGATCAATCAAAATGTAAATAAACAGTACAATTAAAACAAACAAAATTCACCCGTAAAAAATAACGTTAAAAACCAAAATAAAATGTATAACTATAATGACAGGCTGTTAAGGTATTCACTGACACTATAAAAGTACTTTGTTAGCGAATTTCCCCTATAGGGAAGAAGCTATTACTGTAGTCGGCATGGTAAGACCTAGGCCCGGGACCATGATAACTTTTCGTTTTGAGGTCCCCAGACCCCAAAAACACCATTCGTTCGAAACTGTATATATATATATATATATATATGTGTGTCCGTGAGCACGATAACTCTCGTAAAAATTATCCGATTTTGATGAAATTTGGTATAAACATGTAAAGCAACATTTATGACTTTAAGTTCAAAAACCAGCCAGATCGCTCTATCCGAAGGGGTATTTTGGGGGGGTTTTGTACCCCAAAAATGGGTTTTTCGAATTTTTTACATATAATTTGGGAGATAGTCAAATTTTAGTTTTTACCATTGGATTCAGCTTAAAAAAACACACAATTTGGTATTTTGATCATTTCTCTACGTCAATTGGTTACCGAGATATCGAAAGTGCTAAACACAGTACGTTGTCTAATGTTATTCTTATGGAGGAAAAGAAAAATTTTATATCTCGCTTATTTATGAACGTATACTAACGAAACTTGGTATACGGCTTCATCTGGTTGTGGACCATTAATATTTGCTCAAAAAAACAATTTTTTACCAAAGGCTCCCGTAGCAGCAAACCTGCGTACTTCGCCCCATGTTATTCTTATGGAGAATAAGTAACGTGTTATCTCCCTTCATTATGAAAATAAATTAATGAAATTTGGTACGTGGCTTTACCTACATGAGTTATATTGATATTTGTATAAAACCCCATTTTGTTGTGTTCCTTGCTTCAGCAAACCTGCATACTCAGCCGCCATGTTATTCTTATGGAGAATAATTAAAATGTCATAAATCGTTTATTTATGAATGTATATTGATGAAACTTGATATGTGGCTTTATGTGGTATTAAGATACATATATATGCATTGGAAATTCGCTGAGTACGCAGGTTTGCTGCTACGGGGGTATTTTTAAATACTTTGTCACTTCTGCTTTGAATTTTGTTATATTGGAAATGTTTTTGATACTCTGAGGGAGTTTATTATAAAATTTGCTACCTGTGTATAGAACTGATTTTTCAAAAGATGATGACTTGTGTGCTGGTATTTGTAGTAAGTGTTTATGTCTAGTGAGATAACCATGACTTTCAATTTTGGAATTAAAGTGTGAAGCATTCAATCTCACAAATATGACAATGTTTAGGATAAAGACACAAGGTAAGGGCAAAATTTCAAAAGTTTTAAATATATTACGGCATGAAGACCTTACACGAGCACCAGCCATCACTCTCAGAATTCTTTTCTGAAGACGGAACACTTTTAGGCTTTCAGAGGAACAACCCCAGAATGCAATTCCATATGACAAATGGGAATAAACATAGGCGTAATATACAGCCTTAAGAGTAATATGTGTCAATCGAATGTGAAAGCGTTAGCAAAACATAAAAAGCGTTGTTGAGTTTTGACTGAAGCTTGGTTATGTGTTCGGACCAAGTGAGCGACTTATCAAGCATGACACCGAGAAAATTAATAGAAGTGGATAGATTGATTGATGACTTAAAATATTCTGCCCGAGCTCTGCTGCTATTGCTATAATTTGGATGAAAATTTACAATAGCGGTTTTTCCTTATTCAGCATTAATCCATTACAAGAAAACCACAAGTTCATGTCTTCCATAGCCTCGTCCAACATTTGCCCGAGATCAACTCCATTGCTACTCCTCAAGAAAGCCGTAGTATCATCAGCATATAGAATCACACTAGAGTTTCTCACATTGCAAGCCAAATCATTGACATATAAAAGGAACAACAAAGGCCCTAGGATAGAACCTTGTGGAACACCTGCTAAAACCTGCTGGTATTTTGACTGATGATTAGAGATGCCGGTGCACTGAAACCTATTGGCAATATGTGAATGAAGCAACTGGGAGGTTTTTCCATTTAATCCATAGTACTCTAGTTTTCTTAGCAGGAGACTATGATTGACGGAATCAAAAGCTTTTGTGAGATCACAGAATACTCCAACTGCAAATAATTTCTCATCGAAAGCATCAAAAATTTGCTTAGTTAACTAACAAATTGCATCTTTGGTTGATTTATTTTTTTGAAAGCCAAATTGATTGTCATATATTATATTGGAATTAAGAAGATAATACTGAAGCCTATTGTAAACAGCCCGCTCAAAAAGCTTAGAAAAGGCAGGAAGAATAGCAATAGGTCTATAATTGTCAGCAGAAGATGAGTCACCCTTCTTTTTATGTAACGGCGTTATACGAGAAAATTTTAAGAGATGAGGAAATTTTACCGATTTAAATTAAACTCTCTTAAAACACATGCATGATCATCTAATTCATTAGTTTCGTATTTAAATATTCTACAAAATGGCCTTTAAAAACCTTTGCGATTTCTCTCTCCTTTTTCCGTATGTGTAAATGCGTGTGTATGAATAGGTGTGTATTTGAATTTAGATATTAATTTAAACCTGACAATATGTATTTTTCAGTCTAATTTAGTTGTGAAATGTACATTTTCAGTTTTAACGTTTCTTATTGCTGGTTTTTGCACTCTGGTATTTCCTTAAGTCCTACATTAACCCAAACCTAAGGCCACCACACCAACAGGATATCACAAAACGAGTGACAAAGCCAAAATAAATCGTAAATTGGTTTAATCAAATTACAAGTTTTGTTGTTAAATTTTATTAACACGTTCGCTGCGGCGAGCGCCATGTGGCGCTCGGCAGGACAACGCCACGATCTGAGAGCGCCACATGGCGCTCTATCTACATGCCAAGTTCAATTTGGTGTCGTGCTGGCAGCACTGTGGTGAGGACGGGTATTTTATGTCAGAGTTTTAGCTAGGAATGCGAGCTTTATTTTGGTGTAGGGTGGTAGTAAATTTCCCCGTAAAATTCCCGTTTATAAGGGACAAAAACCAGTTTTTGCCCCATATTTCTGGGATATTCTCCCTGTAATTGACATTACAAGGGAAATGGCTAGTACCCAGGCAGTGCTGCTATCTGTGGGTGTTTCAGCGAACTACGTCCAGTCTCGTGGAAATGCAGCACATCACCGAACCGCTGTTTTGTGATTTGTCAGACCGAAATAATTGAATTCGTCTGTGCCAATCTGGTTCGCTGCCGTGCTCGGCGCACGCCCGCCATTGGTGGGCCGCAGCGAACGTGTTAAAGTAATAATTTTGTTCTATAGGTAGTTTTAAAAAAATTAAAGCAATCATCGCTCTGCACTTTACTTAAAACAATAAAATAACTCTGCTTCACACTTTACCATTAGCTCACACAATAAGAAAAATCATAATTAATGATAAAATATTTGTGTTTTAGAGAATTTCTCCCAATGGGAATAAGTTATTAGTGTAGTCGGGGACCTATACCTAAGACCTAGGCCGGGGACAATAACTTTTAATTTTGAGGTCCCGAGATGCCAACACCATTCATTCAAACTTTTGAATCAGGTAATGGGATGAGCGTACAAATTATGATGAAAGTATGGATTTTCTTAAAAAAAAAACCAGCATGGCTAGGAATGAATACCCACACAGTCAACATTGAGAGAGATATCCTAGGAATATTATTCTTAAACTACATTTATGCATATGAACAATATAGTGATTACTTTTAAAAACCATCATAGTATGGTCATAAATTATCTCCATACAACTGTTTTAAGCAGATAAACTGGCAATCAAAATCACCGCTATTAAAATAAATGAAAACCCTGCTGCTGAACTCTAGCGGGAAACATTTTAAGTCTAACGCTTTTAAGGATAAGGAGAACATTACCTTTATTTATAGTTGAAACTGGTTAGTGTTTTCAGTGTAAACCATATAAATCCTTTCACCAAATATTTATATTACTTCTGAAAGAATTACCGCTAAACAAAAAGTCTTTTTAGATTTTATCATAAAAATATTATTTTAACTTGATTAGCCGTTACTCATAAACTCAAGTTGCAACATTGACTGATGCTGCAGAGCAGCGCGGGTACTCTCATAGTTGCATTGACTATATTACGGGTAAAGCAAAAACCTGTGCGAAGAACGGGTAAATCGGCTAGTTAAATATATTAAGAAACATTAATACTTACCATAATCTGTATTTTCTGGTTCCCAACAGTTTGAGGGCCAGAAATATGGTGTCTGCAAAGGAACAAAGAAGGGGAAATTAAAATGGAACTTTTATTCTTTAAGAATAATAAATTGTTCACACTTACAAAATAAATAAATAATATTAACTTAAATATATGCACTGTAATCAGCATTAAGACCTAACTGGCAGTAGTATGTCCTATGACTGTGGACATTTTCCTGATGTAGTTTTAATTGTTTAATGCAAAGTTATTAAGTAACTGTTTTCAATCGATTTATGTTACAATTTCACAAATCTATCCGTGCACAAATTTTTAATAAGTACTGTGGCAAATGAGCTAAACCTGATTACAAATGAGCTTAGATAACAAGTTTGCTCAATTTTTTCTCATTTCAAGAGTAAAAAATAAGCAAATCAAATTTGTTCTTCGCTCACTATGAAGAAGAAAGTAGAAAATAGACAATGGACTATATTGACATATTCTTCAAGAACATACATAGCATCAAAATTATCGATGAAAAGAATTCACTTGCTATGAAAGTCCATCTGGTATAGAACAAACGAGGAAACTATATTTACTCACATTTCCCTATTACCTATAGTTTACACAAGCGGGGCTGAAACAACCAGCTAGTGGATAAGTGGATTTTAAAAAATTAGATGAAAACTGTACAATTTATTTTTAAACTACTCCAAGTTAACAAAATTACCACAAAATATAATACAACTCTTATCATATATTTTTATTTTAAAAAAAACCATACCTGAAATCTATAGAAGGTGTTGTCATTTTTAACAGTCAGCATGTGGTCGTCAATAGGAAAGAAGTAACCATGAGCAGCCATCAGGTGGCCAAGGTGCAAGGCTTCAGCTGGTAACACAAAAGATAGGTTATAAAATGGTCTATCGGTTAAAATGATGTTGAAACCTTAGTAAACCTAATATTTGCAAAGACTATGTAATTTAATGAGTTTATATAAAGATAAAATTTAACTACGGTACATAATTAATGATAAAGAATTGTCTATTATTACAGTGGAACCTCTCAAATCCGAACCCCGGAAATCCGAAATCCCGGCAAATCCGAACACGTTCTCAGGAAAACAAAAACTAAATAAACTAGGTGGGAAATGAACTAGGCAGGTGAACGCTCACTAGATAGACGAAATAAAATAAATACAGTATCTCTTTAGAGGAAGTGGTAGGGGTGGAGTGATATATTTTTAGCACACGCTCGCCTAGTAACAATGACAGAACACCGGACGTACACCTGCGAGTCAAGGTCACTGCCCTTCGTAGTACCACTGGGCTACCCTGTCTAACCTCAGCCGTTGTTTACCGCTAATACAGTGACGAAATATGTACGTAAGATTATTTCCCGGGTAATCCGAACACCCCGAAATCCGAACAGGCTTCAGCCCCAATTAGTTCGGATTTGAGGGGTTCCACTGTATTATTCATTGCATAACAGTTATGGTCTCAGATGGTATGTTTTCAGATTATGGTGCAGCGAAAATTGCCGCAATTCTGAAGGAAGCAGTCCAACATTAATTGTTACCCTCTAGTCACAGCTGGAGGGTAACGGGTATTCTGTGAAAAGCAATCCTGAGCTAGCAATCCATAGTTCAATGATAAATCAAAATGGAACCCAAAATAAAATCTACAATTTTGAGATTTGGCTCACGATCATGCAAGAAAATTTTGACCATTATGAATTTCTGACTATGAAAAGGAACTTAGTTTTTTCGAGTTGCTTTTTGGAACTTTGTGTCTGAGATGCATGGAGATTTCGCCTGGTACTTGTGTGCCTTACGGAATACCGGCTTATAAAACATGCTGCAGTTATTACAGTAGATGCTCAATCCTTACTGAAGAACAAATTCTGTTAATATTTAATTTCCTAATTTGTGACTATTACTTTCCTAATTTTAACAGTTTTTGGCAATTTGCCCAGCAGTGTTTTCCTACCGAGTATCTAGCATATTTGGATCATTCCATAAATTAATTCTGCTTGGAAAATATGTTTCTTAAAATTCAGTGATTAGTATCAAGGGGGGCACATGAAATGCTCCTAAAAAAATCATCATGACCCTTGCTAAAATTAAAATTACATGCGCCACAAAAAATGACGCATTGCTAAGATTTCTAGTTATAGATCATAAATATAATTCTGTAAGTGAAATTTTTAAGTCAAAATTGTGGGAGTTTGGAAAATTGCAGGTTGATGGGAGACAGCTCAAATCAAAGGTCTTGATCCCAGGGACTCGGGAAAAATAACAGTATTTCTAAAAGGTTACCAGCAAACAAGCAATAACGTAAAACATTTCCCATAAGAAAAGCATGGGTATTTAAAAACGTCTGCTTAGTTTACATGAAAACATGTGATTACGAGTCTACTTTGTTTATAAACTGACATGAGTCCCTATTTATATGGATTTATTTTTCTCATTATGTAAATAGTAACAAAAATCAGATGAGGCAGATTATTGCAGTAAGGTTAGGGGCTTTGGCCCCTTGCACCCACAAGTAGATCATAATAATCTTAGTAGTTTCAACAAATTATGAGCAGCTTAACATAATTGCTGCAAAACGCTGTATATTGTGGAGGCCAATGACAACCTAATATGTTTCTTAATGTCAATATAATATGTTTGATTCCACCGGATGCCGAAACTATAAGATAAATATTTGCAGATTATTGAAATTATACATACTTGTGTCCTCTACATCCAAGTTTTTTGCCATCCATAGAATAAGGTCAGTCCCTGAAACAGAAAATACCAGTAACAAAAACTAAAACTTCAGAACAATTTAGGCTTGAAAATTAGATGGCTTATAATAAGACCCTATTACAAAAAATACTGAATCAATTAAATAGGCAAGCTAACTCCTTATACAACCTCCTAACCTTGACAAAGTGACAAATTCCAAGCATGCTCAGTGGGACTAAGATATCTGAGATTTTACACGATTAATGGTAAAATAAAACGAGTTCGCACGCAGCACGCTGATGTTAGGGAAGTAAATTTCTGCATTAAAAACTTTAAAAAAATAAAATAAAGGGTTTAAACAAAGATTTATGTAATTTTAGCAAAAATGAAAATATTAGATATTTTGGCTGTTCTGATTCACTTGGTTCTATTTAAATACAGTACTGGGATAGCAATATTGTGAATTATAAGCTTAGGAGGAGATACCATCAGGATCAAAAGTTGGTATAGGGGTACTGGGGTGATAAAATTACATCAATATATGAACAACAACCTTTCCATAGTAAAGTCCCCAAAAGACAACAAACTGCGTTTACTCAATTTACATTTTCTTTAATAACTCGGTTAATATTCGTGCTAGAATGATGAGGAAGGGCTTCAAATTTCCGCCTCGTTAGGTCCTATTATTTAATGTGCATTAATTTTACATTCGGGGCTTTTCTGGCCTTTTTTTGGCCCAAAACTAAACATTTTTCAAAGTTTAAAATACTCAAAAATGGGGTTAGAGTTTTCTGATTGTTTTGCCCAACAAACTTGTCCAAGTGATTACAGAAAGGAATGCCCCTACCAAATTTGAAGTAAATCGGACAAAAATGTGACCACTAGAGTGCAAACACACACACACACACACACACACACACACACACACATATATATATATATATATATATATATATATATATATATATATATATATATAATTTTGAACGAATCCCCAAAACATGTTCAGAGGGTCACGTTAGGAACATCTATGGTGGTCCCGGGCTTAAGTTTTACTGTGTGGGTCATGCTAATAGTTCACTTTTCCGTAGGAAATTCACTAAAAAGGTATAAAAGATAACTAACTCCCAAATAAATCTACTTAGTCATGATTAATTCTAGCCCTCGGATGAAATATAAAGGGATAGTGCCTTGCAATGCTAATAAGAGCCGAAAATCATGCCGTCATTAATGCCGCTGGGTGGCAAAAGTCTATATCCGCAAGACCCCGATGTCAGATGAAAAAACAGCACAACAGTCAAACCGACATTTATACCATAACAAACTGAGATAACTATAATATCTTTACATTGAATTTTAAAATGGTAAAACGAACAACATACATTGCAATTGTAAAAAGTAATGGAACTAATTGTAATAATCAAATAAACACATAATATTTTTAGTTTGAATATAGAATGAGGTAAAAAAAGTAGTAAGCGAGGAACTATTTGATTTTTTGGTCAAATAAAACTGTCAGCGGAAAGTTGTTGATAACATTATAAAGATTATTTTTGATTTCAACAATTTTTTGGAAGACTAGCCATTATCCGTACACTCTTTTTTTGAAAGCAGATTTCGTGGAAGAGCGTGACAAACCAAATGCAAGAAGCGGCAGAATACTCCGGAAAGAACGAACAATCTGGACTATGGTATTATTTTAGGGATTTTCAATAATTCTCTGTCAAATATTAATAAAATCCTCGCCATTCCTCTCGGCGGTTGGTGTTGAACCCATGAAGTTGGTGTATTTTATCATTTGAAGTTTTGACGTTCTTCAGTTATGGTGAAGTCATGTGCCGCTTATAATTGACAAATAGGGCTTTAAAGGATAAAGGCCTATCGTTTTTGAGGTAAGTGTATGACTACAGTATTTGTATAATTAATTAAGCAATACATTACACACGCACGCGCACGTGGTCAATCATATAAGCAGCAAGTCTCAAAACTGTAATGACAAGGTTTATAATATTGTCAACGCTTATTTCTTTATTTTTTAATTTAACTGTTTTCTAAATTAGCAGGTAGGCAAGTGGTTAGACATAATGGAAGCCAATATCCATAAACAAATAAAACCAATATCAATTATACAAATAAATAACTACCGGTACTAGTGTTTAGTTTTTATCATTTGATCAAACGTCGACTATTCTTTTTATAAAACGATTTTTTTATATATTTGAACATACAATAATATGAAACCAAATAAAGATAAATTTAAATGTTAGTAACCTTACCGTCCATTTTTATAATTTTAACCAATCATAATGTTAGCAGCTAGTTACAGGTAGTCGTAATAGAAGTCCCGTTGTGGTCTCGATTGCGGTGTGAACGCAAACTTCTTTCAAAGATAAAAAATGGCTTTTATCTAAATCTAGTAATCAGATTTACATGAATCGATTCTTTAGAACATAATATTTCCATTAGTCTAAGTTTAAACCGGTTTAAGTACTAACAGTCCCTCTCAGTGAGACATAATTAAAGTAATGTCATGCCGTGTGAAGACTAATTTCGTTTACAGAAAAAACAGTATTCTCGATTAGTTTCACAGCAATAATATTTATACTATTAGATTCTGTAATATGTAATCTTTCCATGTATACCAGTGTGTGCTTTTAAAATATCAGAGTATCATTAGACGGTCACAGTGAGACATAATTAAAGTTAATTTAACACGACACGGCGGCCAGCTCGGGCCTTCTTGCCAGCCAGCGGACTCGGGGACCGGCACGGTTTTGGTCCATAGAGAGCACTATCCATTTATATTTCATCCTAGTTCTGGCCAGGCACAAGTAAACTACTACAATGGCCCATAAAGTAAAACTAAGAATACAATTTTATCTTCAGAACAGAATTTCAGATGGCTTAAAAATAAAAAAAACCTTTGAATCTTTATGATATTTATAATGCTCTAAAATTGACCAATGCTGACCTGTAAAGACCGAAGGTATCTTAGACATGAAGCTCTTCACAGTTCGGACAGGAACGCCGGTGTTCTCATCCTGCATCCTATCCACGATTCCCTCCATCTGAAAATGAAACATAGTCAACATTAATTCCTTCAGTGGAAAGTTGAAAACGAAGGAATTAAATATTACATTTAAATTTCATAGGAAAGAAAAATGTAATGATTATTTTAATCTAAAAATGTTAGCTGAATCAGTTTGGTAGTTATCGGGCGTATTAGCGACAGACACAAACTGAAAATGCTATTTCGAAGTAACAAAATTAAACTTTTTTGGTTAGCAAGAAGTGTTTTCAATTTTAGGATCACAAAATAAACTTGCTAATGAAGTTAATACAAGTTGGAAGTGCAAGAACAACTGGCAAAAGGCCTAAAGTATCAAACTTGCTGGGAAGAATAGTGATTAGAGTGCTCGCCTTATAATCTGAGTCGCCAGGTCAATCCTAAGCAAAATCTAAAAATTTGAAGATTTGTTACTGGGCCCAGCTGTCATTTGTAATTGGGCTATTTAATTAATAAACACGTTGACCTTGGACAGTAAAAAACTCTTCCATTTCTAAATGTAAAATATATTTCACTGGTTTTGTTTATGCAATTAATCGGACCTTATACTTCAAACTAAATAAAAATACACTTTACAAATTGTTACCTATCTGGTAGATTAGACCTATGACTCACCTTCTTGTAGACCAGGTGGTTGGGCGTGTCATCGGAGTTAGGCGTGTGCGCCTGCCCCGCCTGTTGCCCGCCATTCGGCTCTTGCTTGCGCCTGACGGCTTTTTCGGAGCTCATCGTGACCATACTCAATGTTTCTTCATTTGCTTTTTACTTGTTATTCAATCCATCACTTTAACACTTGACCTGTGGGGAAAATTCAAACGGATTGTTTGTGTGTGCAAATAAATAAATTATTCCTTCACCGAGTGCCAGATTCGAACAACAGTACAGGAGACTCTTGGAAAACCGGGCTAAAGTGGTGGACGGACGGTTGGATTTTGAAAAATCTGGATTTCCCAGAGGTGGGTAAAAGTCATAAAATCCGCCTTTATGGCAAACAATTATGGCAATATGCGCTTACGTTTAGGTGCTAATACAAGTGTAAACTCCTGAAAGATGATATAAACAACATGACATTCGTGTAATGCCGGATAATCACGTGAAAACCCTAAATGTTAAATCGTGAAGTTATGTTTTTATTTGCAACCAGAAACCTTTTTAAAATTCATTATTATCAGTCCAGACTAGACCGATCCGGATTTATGAGAGTCCACTGTACAATAAAATTTCAATGCCATATTGATTGCAGAAGCATGCATTTCCTTATTTGGTATAGATGGTAACATTAAATATTTAATAGGTAGCAATTTAAAGTTTTTTTGGGGGGGAATCCCCAATCTCCCCAATACCACCCACTACCCCAGAAGCCAATTAAGTACACACCTAGGGTTTGACAAATGGAGCAAGTTATATCAGAACAACCAAAACCCTTGCATAGTAACTCCTTGAATTTTTACGTTGTCGTTGTAATAACCAATAAAATGAACGTTTCAGTCATCATTAAAATTACATGCCATCATCTAGATAACATTAAAAATTTGGGGATTAAAGAAAATAACATTAAAAATTTGGGGATTAAAGAAAATACAACTAATCAATATTGGTAAATCAACAGGGATATTTTGTTGGCAAATTATAGTACCAATTAATATTTGGGGCCAATATAACTTATGTTTAAAAAGCTATTTCTGTGTAGATTTTGATACAGGCCTAGTTAAAAAAAGTTGGAAAGTTGGATGGCAAGCACTTGTTGAGTTAATTTAATTGATTTACTATTTTAGTAAATTCTGCATGTTTTACCTACGTTTTTCATAACGAAAACACAATATAAATGACATGATGTTGAAGTCACATTTTTTTAACTGACAATATACTGCATGTATTTCTTTAATTCTTTTAGCGAATTTCCCCTATAGGGAAGAAGCTATTACCGTAGGTCGCATGGTAAGACTTAAGCCCGAGACCATGATAACGTTTGGTTTTGAAGTCCCCAGGTGCCAAAAACACCATTCGTTCATATATATATATATGCCATATTGATTACAGAAGCATGCATTTCATTATTTGGTATAGATGGTATCATTAAATATTTAATAGGTAGCAATTTAAAGTTTTTTTTGGAATCCCCAATCTCCACCACTAACTTAATTTCAATAAGATTGGACATTTTTCTCTCGTAAAAAAGGTCCAATCTTAATGAAATTTGGTGCAAATGTGTAAAGTACCATTTACTTGAACGAGTTTGAAAACCAGACGAATCGCACCAAAGGGGGATTTTTTGGGGGTTTCACATGTAATTCTTATTTAAATCAAATTTGAATTCCCACCATTGAATTCAGCTTAAAAAAACAAACAATTTGGTATTTTGATCATTGCTCTACGTCAATTGGTTACTGAGATATTGAATGTACTTAACACAGTACGTTGTCTAATGTTATTCTTATGGAGAAAAAGAAAAACTTATACCTCTCTTATTTATTAACATAAACTGACGAAACTTGGTATATGGCTTCATCTGGTGGTGTTTTATTGTTGTTTGCACACAAAAAAATATGTTTTCGACTACGGTTCCCATAGCAGCAAACCTTGCTACTCGGCCCCTATGTTATTCTTATGGAGAATAATTAAAAAGTTATACATCGCTTGCTACTCGGTCCCTATGTTATTCTTATGGAGAATAATTAAAATGTTATATATCGCTTATTCATGTATGTATATGGATGAAACTTGGTATGTGACTTCACCTAGATAAGTTATATTGATATTTGCAAGAAAACCTATTATTTTGTGTTCCTTGTTGCAGCAAACCTGCGTAATCATCCCCAATGTTATTCTTATGGAGAATACTTAATATTTTAAATATCGCTTATTTGTGAATATAGTTCTTCAGAGTCCTGGTAAGTGGCTTAATGTCTTAAGTAGACATATATGTTCATTGTAAATTTGCTGAGTACGCGGGTTTGCTGCAACGGGGGTATTTAAAAACATTTATATATTTTATATCTACGATATTCAGGTGGCTACCAGTTGATCGACATATTAGTTGGTTGTAGGGATAGTTGGTCGACTTTTAGAAAATAAATTTAGAAAATTAATTAAGACCTGGAACCAATTAGTCGGCATGATATTTGGTCGCAGAGCCACTTAGTCGACTTTTTAATAAATAAATGTAAAAAGAGAAAGGTTACTTGTTTGATGTACCAGTTGGTCGCGCTTCCCACTCTCTGTCTCAAAGAGAGGTGAGAGGCACATTTGTGTGTGGAATTATAGGATCAGACCACTTCCGTTCAAAGCTGTAGGTGTGTCCTAGTAGCGAAGTAACGTAGCGTTGAGCTGACCGTCATAGAGCAAAGACACCAACACTTACAACCAAAATTTCCCATACGATAACATTTTACCATTTAATGTGACTGCAGTTATATAAAAGTAAATAAAAATAGAAACAAAATAATTTAATACTATTTCGTTTCTATAACATGTTATAATTGCAGCTTATTTTATATATATACCGTATAGAGCTTAAATATATGTTAAGGAGTATTTTGTTAAGGTAACTCCTCCGTTAGGCCTATTTATTAATAAATTTTAACGATTGAGATATCAAAATGTTTGCCCTTATTCATAGCCACGGCCAGTTTTAGGCTTAGGTTACATAGGCACTTGCTTAGGGGCCTGCTCCACAAGGTGGCCCGCACTACAGACAAACCATAAAACCTAAAACCATATTCACAAAAAAAAGGAGTTGACCTGGGCGGTGGGCAATTAGTGGGGCCACATGTTGAGCCTAGGGGTCTACAAATCCTAAATCTGGCTCTGAACATAGCTGGGCATAAAGGATTTCGTCAGTTACGTTCTGAAGGGTACTGGACACCCCTAAAGTTCAATATTTGTCTATCCTATATTCAAATATGACTAAAGTTAGCTTGCTTACAACTCTGATATAAAATACGGCTCCAGTGATTTCCTAAAATTTTGGAAATAACTATGCTCTGGAATTTATATACTGGATTTATAACACTGGACAAATTTATACTTTCAAGGTTTATTTCAATACTAGCCGTTACCCATCGTGGCTTCGCCCGCATTCACTACATAGCGTCAGTAAGATACATGTTAACTGACTAAGAGTCACGTCGTATTCCAAAGCATCAATTTCAAAGACGCCCCAATATTCCTAGTGAAAGTTTGCCGCCGCTGGGCAGCCCTTACAGCAATAGCTCGCCTGCGAGCTTCAGCTCCATGCCAATTTTTCTCTGCCATTACGACATTTCATTGCTCTCAATCTGGCCTTCCGCTGAGCTTGCTCTTCACGTTGAAACTGCTGCTATTCTGGATTTTCTTCTGTTCTGTGTGCCGTAGAGCTTGTTGAAGCCTTCTATTTTCCATTTGTGCTAATGTTGCCTGACTTCTATCCACTTTATTCTATCGAGCTTTGTCGAACTTGAGACAAATTTGATTTACGTTTCCCCGAAATTATTGTGGTACAGGTACCTTCGTGGTTAAACGTTCATAAAAAGTGTAAACCAAAATATGCACAAATAACTAAACATAAAATCTTTTTGAAAATCTCAAATGCAGAACACATGTTTCAGTAATCATCTGATTCAGTAAATGATAGTGTCCATAAGATTAACATGGGAAGTTTAGAGGCCACTGGGACAAAGCCCTAAAGAAATTTTAAAACGTGAATAGGCCTAGGGCCTATGTGTTACTTTAGGATATTATTAGCTACCTTCCTACCAAATATTAGCTCAATCGGTTCAGTAGTTGGAGTGTAATTGAACAAACTCACAAACTTTCAGCTTTATAAAATTAGTATGTGAATAATGTTTGTATTTTTTTTAAGCGGTCATCAATAAAGAAGCCGATAAAATTAACATAATATGCATTAGAAACAATAATGAAATCAAACTGAAACTTTTCCCTTGAAAATTTTAATGTCTTATAGCGAGGAGACCCTGCAGTATTGTACACTACCTTGTACGTCATGATTCCGTAATTCATAAAAACTAGTGGGTTACAGGGGCTACAGTCCCTAACCTTGCTCCAATACTCTGCCTCATCTGGTTTCTTTTACTATTTATATGCTGAGAAAAATAAAACGATATAAGTAGGAACATATTTCAGTTCGTGAACAAAGTAGACAGACACTTAATCATCACAAAATTAAATGTAAACAAAGCAGATTTTTTAAATTGCCTTGTTTTTCTTATGGGGGATGTTTTACCTTATTCCTCGTTTGCTGTTTTTTTTTAGCGAATTTCCCCTATAGGAAAGAAGCTATTACCGTAGGTCTCATGGTAAGACTTAAGCCCGAGACCATGATAAATTTTTGTTTTGAGGTCCCCAGATGCCAAAAACACCATTCGTTCAAATTTATATATATATCTATATGTGTGTCCGTGAATGCGATAACTTGAGTAAAAAAGTCCGATTTCGATGAAATTTGGCTCAAATGTGTAAAGTGACATTCATGACTTTAAGTTCGAAAACCAGAAAAATCGGACCACGGGAAGGGGGGGTTTATGGGGGTTTTAAATTTTCCCAAAATTCAGTTTTTTGCATTTTTCACCCTAAAGTTTTAAAAAAACTTAATTTTGGTTTTGACCATGTTATAGAGCTTAAAAAACAAATAATATAGTATTTTGAATTATTAACCTACGGTAGGTTAAGTGGTTGCGGAGAAAATCCAAAAAAAACCTGCTCATAAAATCTCCCATGTTAATCTTATGGGAAAAAGGTTTTTGGCTTTTCCTCAGTTCATTTCAATGTAAACTTCACATTTGCTTTTACCAATCAGTTAAGCTCCACAAAACAATCATTTTGGTGTTTAAATTGTGATTCTACACCCCACCGTTGCAGAGATATTCAAAGTGCTAAACACAGTACGTTGTCCAATGTTATCCTTATGGAGAATAAATAAAATGTGATATCTCGATTATTTATGAATGTATATTGTTGAAACTTGGTATGTGGCTTCAAGTAGTTCTGGTATATTGATATTTGTACAAAAAAATGATTTTTTTTTATCATCCCCGAAGCAGCAAACCTGCGTACTCAGCCCCCATGTTATTCTTATAGAGAATAACAACTCTCTTAATGGGAGAATATAATGACTCCCTTAATTATAAACATAAATTAATAAAACTTGATATGTGGCTTCAACTTGTTGAGTTATATTGATTATTTGTATAAAAACCCATTTTTTGTTCCTTGTTGGAGCAAACCTGCTTACTCAGCCCCATGTTTTTCTTATGGAGAATAATTAAAATGTTATACAGCGCTTATTTATGATTGTATATTGTTGAAACTTGGTATGTGGCTTCGCCTAGTTAAATTCTATTTATATTTGCATAAAAAACAATTATTTGTGTTCCTTGTTTCAGCAAACCTATGTACTCATCACCAATGTTATTCTTATAGAGAATAATTAAAATTGTATATATCGCTTATTTGTGAATATATTTCTATGAAACTTGGTATACGGCTTTATGTGGTATTAAGACATATATTATGCATTGGAAATTCGCTCAGTACGCAGATTTGCTGCGACGGGGGAATTATTTTAGAAATTCCGCTATTTTTCCCGAGTCCCTCGGATCAAGATCTTGAATTTAAGCCGTCTCCTATCATCCTGCAATTTGCCAAACTCCCACAATTTTGAGTTAAAAATTTCGCTTACAGAATCTTTATATATAATTCTGTAAGCAAAATTTTTAAGTAAAAATTGTGGGAGTTTGGCAAATTGCAGGATGATGGTAGTCAGCCCAAATTAAAGGTCTTGACTCCAGGGACTCGGTAAAAATAGCATTCTTTCTAAAAAGTTACCAGCGAATAAGAAATAACGTAAAACATCCCCCATAGGAAAAGCATGAGGCAGAGTATTGGAGAAAGGTTAGGGGCTATGGCCCCTTCAAGCCACTAGTTACATATAAATATTACAAATTTGCGGATACAAAATTTTCTGGAAGTGTACGCTCCATTGACCTTTTTTGGGCCACTTTCCCCAACTACAGTTGTGTAAACCTAAGAATAAGAAAAAATAAATATGGCTTTCTCAATTTTTCATATTTCACTATTTACATCCAATACTGCATTTCCCGCTAGGCCAAATAAATAAGCTTGTACCTAGGCCGAATTATAAGGGGTCATGAGGCTCGATGCAAACGGTGAGTGCAGCAAACGGTTGGATGGGCGCGGTAAAATCCTGGCTAACCAATACAAATAATGCTATATTATGATGTTATACTGCTATATTATGGTTGGACGTAGATCTCCAGAGCACCAAAAGGTACTGTAGCAGCACAATCCAAAGAGAGAGTTAGCCATTAGAACTGCATTACACACCACTCAGCAGCATTGTAATTGCATTTAGAATTTAGTTACAAAAACCTGACTTTGACTATAGATACTGAAGTATCTTCAGTATCAATAGTCAATGGTATTGATTTACGCCTGCCATAGGCGTGCGCACGGTAGCTACAAAGAGGGCTTGAAGGGGACCCCAAAATAGATGATTAAATAAATGTTTAGATGTTAGTATGTTAAAAAAATAATCAATGGTTTAATGTAAGAAGTAATTAAAAAATAATATATGTAAGTTTTTTATTTAATACTAATGATACTGGGAGTATTGTAAAACAGTTAGGCCAAGTAGTATTTACAAATGCAAATTCAATTAAAATCTACATCCAAAATACAAAGCCTTCTGACTTTTTCCCGTGACGATCGACAAGTTTCTTGGAAACCGAGTGCCGAGTATAAGTACAACACCCCTTCGCCCTCCTTTTATTCATTGTTAGTCCGAAATTTAGAGTAAAAGTAAATGTCATAATGTTTATATTTGGAGTATAAATAGAAATAAGACTTTTAGATCGCTGTTTATTTGAACTTTACTTTTCACTTTGAGTGTATTATAAAGCAATGGGAAAAGTAAAACAATAGAAAGAATATTTACAAAGTAGAAGTATATTTTCTGAGAAAAATAAATTCCGTGATGATATCTTCTTGTATCTTAGCTTTTTATTTAAATGTGCTTGCATGGTAGCCTATTTGAGTTGATTGCTAATTATTGTTATATTGTTTTAAAAACTTTAAGATACACTTTTTTAGAGTGACAAGCAGCCACCCGGTCTGCACTTGATCTAGATTTGTTTTATAAGATAATACGAAACAAGTAAGAATTATGATATTTGGTAAACTTCGAAGCAGACACAATAATTATTGCATTGAAAAATATTAGCATATATTTGTGTCAAGGCGTTTACTATTAGATTACATACAATAACTGACGTACAGTATTCAATTATTTAGCAGATAAATAAGTTCCTAGAGCAGAGAGATGGCGGGGGGGCACATTTTTCGGTTCCGGCACCCACGCTGACCGGACTCTGCGCATGCCTACTATGACGCCTAAGTTTACTCTATGCAGCTTTTTTTTGTGAGTACTTTTTCGCCTACGTTGACAATATCAGTTCGATATCGAAAAATTTTACCAACCGGTTGCTTGTTCGTTTTATTGAATGAAATTTCGACTACGATAGTTGTTTTGTGGTGGAAAAGCATAAGTTAAACGGTGATTCGATTCAAAGTAAAGCAGATATAAGTTTAATCAAAAGTTGTGGATACAGTACAATGTTAAATTGGATCTACAAATGGATTTGTGTGAACCAAATAACAAACAACTAACTTAGGTTGCAGTTCACGACAAAATTATAGTAACCTAACCTATCCGAACTCCGCAGAGCGCTGTATGGTGGCTGATCGTTGTTCAACATAATTACAAATAAATGGGTTAGTATAAATAAATTAAAGTAAAATTAAACAGGAATTTCAGTAAAACAACAACATTTTGAAATAGTAAATCAACAAAAGTAAGATTTAACACCAACAAATTAAAGTAAAATTTAAAAGAAAATTTCAGATCTCAAAAAGTAAATATCAAAAGTGAGATTTGAACCCATGACCGCACAACCGAGGATCTGATATCAGATCCACTGGGCCACCGAAGCTTGTCGATTTTCCCTGAAAGTTACAATTCATCAAGCAGTGAGCAACGATTATAAATCCCTTCAACAAAACAAACAAACAATCGGTTGATGAAATTGTTCGATATAGTAACAAACAATATTAGCGATATTAGACCATCAGCGTAAGTGAAAAAGTGCTCACCAAAATAACGGCATAGAGTAAATCAATACCATTGACTATAGATCCTGAAGATACCTCAGAATCTATAATCAATATTAATACTGACTACACAGTGATGCTCCACATATATCTGGCTTTCATTTATCGCAAGGGTAGCGCATTTGGATATTTAATAAAGCCAGTAAGATTGGTTTCACGGATGTCCGAAATATCGGATGTCAGAGTTGTTGATGATATGCCCACCATATGTTTTGGTGTCTGTGAGAATCAGATGTTTGTTGTTTACACTCACACATTCTGTTATTATTTCAAGTTGTAGGATGTATTTATTTAAACTCTATAAAATGATTAAGCTTAAATTGATGATAATGATGGTGATGATAATGGCTTTGTGTCGAAACCAATTTATCACAAACAAATTTGAATGATAACATGATTTAAGTAAAATAATATAAGCCTATAAATTTATCTGAATTAAAGAGTTGAAACCCATACCGGTAATAAGTTACTTTTTTGTTCAAGCTGAAAATTAATATATTGATTTGTTATTGATAAACACCTTGGATAGACCGGGCTTCGCTGATCAAGAGTGTACCACACCAATCCTATAATTTGTACTGATAAGTAACCAATCCAATCGTTTTTGTGGAATAGGCCTATGCCTAAAAATATTGAAAACTTCTCAAAGGCCTGTTGTGAATTTCTAGTAGACAGTAACTCATCATACAAGCTTACTGCAAGAATTGGCTTTAATTGTTTATTTTATTTACTCCCTAGCTTACATTCTATTGATATAACTTATCACATTAATTTTGACACGTCTTTTTGCCTAGATTCATGCCTTGTAACACCTTCAGATCTAAACCCACAAATAATAAAGAAAACTAACATTCAACACATTAATGCCATACAAAATCACTTTATATAATCAAATATATTTAAACTAATTACTACAAAGAGTGTAAAGATTTATGCATTTTTAATATATTATGGTGTTGTGATAAAACGAATTATGACACATAAAATCGGTACCTATCTTTTGTTCATATAGATATTTCTGAGAGATTAAAACACCAATATGCCTATGGCAAACTACTGGGAACATCAAAATCTAGTAAAAACTTACTTATTTACTGCAATTCTTTCAAACACTATCAGATTATAACGGCAAATTGATTAAATTTAAGCTCTCCATCCTATCAGATTGACAAATAAATGGCGTTCTTGACAAGACCCAAACGCTAGCAGAAGACAATACTTTTTTCTTTCCCTCTTCATGATTCTCCAACAAAATAAGCAGGTTAACCAACAGTCTTTCAAAAATGTAATGAATAGGGAATTATAAATATATATACTACGGAATAAACAAAACAAATTAAAAATATATAGATGTGAAAAGTGATTATTTTTTTATTTCGTATTTTACTGCAATAATTGTTATGTACTTGTATTCTTGACTAGTTAAAATGGTGTAACCGTTAATAATAAAATAAATAAATAATTGTAGGCCAATAAGTTAATATTGGACCTTGGACACGTCCAAAATGCCCTTTGAGGAAGGTTTCTAGGCTTTTAGGGAGGGGAATCAGCATTTTAAACGAATTTGAATGTATAACATCAAAACACGTAGTATAGAGTAAATTCAGGATACAAATCATTACATTTTTCGCTTTTAGAGAATTTCCCCTATAGGGAAGAAGCTATTACCGTGGGTCTCATGGTAAGACTTAAGCCCCAGACCATGATAACTTTTTGTTTTGAGGTTCCCAGATGCCAAAAACACTACTCGTTCAAATTTATATATATATATGTGTGTCCGTGAATGCAATAACTTGAGTAAAAAACGTCCGATTTCGATGAAATTTGGCTCAAATGTGTAAAATGACATTCATGACTTTAAGTTCAAAAACCAGAAAAATCAGACCGTCGGAAGGGGGGTTTATGGAGTTTTCAAATTTTCAAAAAAATCAGTTTTTTTTTGCATTTTCACCCTAAAATTTTTAAAAAACTTAATTTTGGGGTTGACCATGTTATAGAGCTTAAAAACAAATAACAAATATAGATGTGAAAAGTGATTATTTTTTTATTTCGTATTTTACTGCAATAATTGTTATGTACTTGTATTCTTGTCTAGTTAAAATGGTGTAACCGTTAGTAATAAAATAAATAAATGAATAATTGTTCGCCAATAAGTTAATATTGGACCTTGGACACGTCCAAAGTGCCCTTTGAGGATGGGTTCTAGGCTTTTAGGGAGGGGAATCAGCATTTTGAACGAATTTGAATGTATAACATCAAAACACGTAGTATAGAGTCAATAATTCATGATACAAATTATTACATTTTTCGCTTTTAGGGAATTTCCCCTATAGGGATGAAGAAGGTATTACCGAAGGTCTCATGGTAAGACTCAAGCCCCAGACCATGATAACTTTTTGTTTTGAGGTCCCCAGATGCCAAAAACACTATTCGTTCAAATTTATATATATCTATATATCTAATATATATACAGCCGCATGTGTAACACACCCAGACATAGGAATTCTAGACCATTTCCAGACGAACTAGAAACGTGATATTTGGCATGCAGGTAGCTTGTACCTTGGAACCCCCGGTAAAATTGCCAAAATATACAATTTTAAATTTTAAAACCACTAATTTTGATCTTGAAAATTGGATATTTTAACATCGGGCTTATGGCGTTTCAAATAAAAACAAAAGAAATCATAACAGCTGTAAACAAATATCCAGTAAACTGTCAAAGCAACTTTCACATGGTAGGGTATAAACAAATTATAGAACTATTGAAAAATGAAAACATCTAGAGTGGATTTAACCATAATGAATCTAAAAAGTATACTATATAAAAAATACTTGAAAGGTCATTGACCAATAATAACAACTGGAGCGACCCCAAGCGGGGGTCTGGGGGCGGAGCCCCCAGCGAGCAAAGCGAGTATATATATGTGTGTGTCCGTGAATGCGATAACTTGAGTAAAAAACGTCCGATTTCGATGAAATTTGGCTCAAATGTGTAAAATGACATTCATGACTTTAAGTTCGAAAACCAGAAAAATCGGACCATGGGAAGGGGGGTTTATGGAGTTTTCAAATTTTCAAAAAAATCACTTTTTGCATTTTTCACCCTAAAATTTTTAAAAAACTTAGTTTTGGTTTTGACCATGTTATAGAACTTAAAAAACAAATAATATATTATTTTGAATTATAAACCGAGGTTAAGTGGTTGCGGAGAAAATCCAAAAAAGACCTTCTCATAAAATCTCCCATGTTAATCTTATGGGAAAACAGTTTTTGGCTTTTCCTCAGTTTATTTTAATGTAAACTTCACATTTGCTTTTACCAATCTGTTCAGTTCCACAAAACAATCATTTTGGTGTTTAAATTTTGATTCTACGTCCAACCGTTGCAGAGATATTCAAAGTACTAAACACAGTACGTTGTCCAATGTTATCCTTATGGAGAATAAATAAAACTTTATATCTCGATTATATATGAATGTATGTTGATGAAACTTGGTATGTGGCTTCACGTAGTACTGGTATATTGATATTTGAACAAAAAATTGAGTTTTTGTTGATTATTCCCTTAGCAGCAAACCTGCGTACTCAGCCCCTATGTTATTCTTATGGAGATTAAGTCAGATGTATTGACTCCCTTAATTATGAACATAAATTAATAAAACTTGGTATGTAGCTTCACTTGGTTGAGTTATATTGATAATTGCATAAAAAATCCACTTTTTTGTTCCTTGTTGCAGCAAATCTACTTACTCAGCCCCCATGTTATTCTTATGGAGAATCACTACAATGTTATATAGCGCTTATTTATGCTTGAGTATTGATGAAACTTGGTATGTGGCACCGCCTAATTAAATTCTATTTATATTTGCATAAAAACCAATTGTTTGTGTTTCTTATTTCAGCAAACCTACGTACTCATAACCAATGTTATTCTTACGAAGAATATAATTAAAATAGCTTATAGTGAATATATTTTTATGAAACTTGGTATGCGGCTTTATGTGGTATTAAGACATATATTATGCATTGTAAATTAGCTGACTTTGCATTTGATTTTTTATTCTGATTGAAAAGGAAGATGCTGGTATATTTTTTGTCCAGTTTAGGTTTTGTTTAAAAAAGTTCCAACTTATGTTGTTTCTATAATTCTGCATTTTAAATTGTTCGATTTGATGTCTCATGAAATTAAAAATAAATGTTTAATTAAATTAAAAATTAATAAATAAATAAATGGTAATGGAACTCGAAGTATTTCCAGTATTTTAAAGTGATACTAACAATGAGATCAAAGGGGCAGTCTCTCCAGAGCTCTAATGTTTTTTTTATTTGCCTCTTTTGCCCCCCAAAGAGCGATAAATAGGGATTTGTGTAATTCAACTAATCAGTGATAGCCTTTTTAAAAAGTTTTAAATTTTTCAGAGAGCTGAGGATACGAATTATAAAATTGCCCTTCGCTAGCCTCTTTTATATTTGAAACAACTGTCCAGTTCAGCCAAGTTCATCTTGCAATACCATCCCCAAAAGTTCGGAGTGATGAGTGTATCATTTCACTTTCACCAGACAAATTAATCGTTCTCTGAACTGCAGCAATTGGCCGTTATATTTCTTAAATTGAATCTATTCATTCAAACTATTGGAATATAATTATTCAAAATTGATACAATTTAATTTGGTCTGTTCGATTTACACATTTATTCTACCCGTGTAATAGTATAATCTACTAATAAATCAACAATAACTTTATTAATACTTGAATAAAGAAAAATTATTCTTTTAATCTTAGATTCACGATGTTGACTTAAAGAGTATTTCATTGCCTCGCCAAAAATGACGGCGAACGGCTCGTCATTTTGTTGATTTAGTGTTGCCTCCAGGATTTCCAGTATACCTCCTTGGTCAAGTTTAAAAGTTGACAAGCAACAAGCAAGAAAAAACAAACCTTTCTGACTTAGCAAGTTGACATATAATACAAACGCCAAGTCTTGGTTACAAAGCATATCCTTAAGGGGAGCCTCGAGGTGATTAGGTGCCTTAGGTGAAAATTCTGTTGGGATCCCCGCAGAGCAGGGCTGGATTTAGGAGCTGGGTGCCACTAGACTCAACCAGTGGTGTGGGCCCTTATTGTCGTCCAAGGAGACGATGGAATTGGCTAACTGCGGAACTCGCTAACCGATGTTCTATGTTGGAACTGGCTAACCACGGCATTGGCTAACCGTCAGAGTCTGGAACTGGCTAACTTGGAACCCGCTAACTCAAAAGTGTCAAGCCACGGAACTCGCTAACTCTGGAACTGGCTAACCAACATGGCGGCCTCTGACTCCCACCACTACACAAGTTACGCACGATGGTGCCAACCCTGCAACGACAAATTATTGTAAAACAGCTCGTGCGTAACGTAGTTGTTGAAACACATTAATATATTTAGTTTTGTATGTAATGCCATTTGCCATTGCATTTTACTTAATAGCTAAATATAATTATTAGACTACCATAACTATAGTATGTGTGTAAATTGATGAATCATAAACTGTAATTTCTCGTACTCTAGTATGAAGATAACTGTCTTGAGTAAGTATATAACTTGAAATGGGAAAATATATCATCGTTTCAGATTCGAACAAGCTTGGCAGTGGTTTTGTTAAAAATCATAAAATATACAAATAAAATAAGTAACAGTAATTAAAAATGTTATTGATTGAATGTTAAGCTATATAATATTGTTATTCAATATTTATTCCAATTCAAAGAAGAAGGAAATAATTCAATGTGCATGGATATCAAATAATAAATTAGAACGTTTTACCTTTGTATCCGAATAACGTTTGTGAATAACAGATAAATAATAACATATATATATATACATATATTTATTTATAAATTAATTGTGCAAATAAGACCATAATATATATACAAATCGTTAAGAACCTCCTAATATTAGAAAACTAGCTGCTATCGTACCCGGTTTCTCCCGGAAATACAACAGTTGTGTGTGCTGCATTCTATGGTAAACCCGTGGAACTACAACACTTGATCAGTTGTTTTAATTGTTATCAGCTTAAACTAAAGTGAATATCCACGTATGTGTTTATTCCACTAAATTGGAACTTTGACTTCCCGTGGGGCGGAGCCGTACGAGTATTTCTTAAAATCCTTTCTTAGTGGTTACCTACGTTAAACAAAGAGTTCACGGGCCAAATTTCGAGGTTGTACGCGAAGAGGTTTGACCTGTGGGATGAACGGGTTTTCGTTTTTAAAAATTGTCCATAAGAATAACACAGTATTTGAACTATGAAGCCCCGTGGGGTGGAGCCCTATGGGAATTTCTCAGAATCCTTTCGTAGTGTTTATATTATTTTCGTATTTATAGATAGTACCTGGGGGCTGATCTTTACTCGGGGAAGGCCAGTAAGTTTGTTTAGGTGACAGGGAATAATATTTCATCACTTCCCCCAACTGATTATCATATTTTTAAAGCTCATTTTCCTCTTTTCTACGTTTTAAAGTCACTCCAGTTGTTATTTATAGCTCAAGGTTGAACTATTTCTGATATGACCGCTCTATATATGTAATCTTCACTCAACATTTTTAGTCACTGCTCTCAGGAAACCACATATATAACAATTATTATAAACAACACGAGTATTACTTTGACAGTTCCCTGGTTGACTATGAACAGCTGTTACAATTATTTTGTTTTGATTTTAAACTCCATGAGCCCAATATTAATTTGTTTAAACTTTTAATTTTTTTATACTATTTGTTTTTTTCTGGGGATGATACCTGTCTAGAACTTATTTTTATCCCATAACTTAGTTATTTCCAACCTTTGAAGTAAATCGTTGGTGCAGTTTTTGAGATCAGAGTTGCAAGCAATAAGCACGGACGGACGCACGCAAACCTTACTCATATTAGAGTATAGGATAGAATATATTACGCGTAAAAATATAAATCTTCAGGATTTGTTTAAATATTTTAGTTATTCTAATATCTAAATATTCAGATTTTAACCTTTTAAAAAAATGTTTATAGCATAATGCAGTTTAGTTTTATTAAATTGTTTTAAAAACGGCAACTTTTAGTTAATTTTCTCATTAGGAAGAAGCTTGTACTGCTGTACCCTCACAGCTTTGTAACCTTTATATACTTCTCTTTTAAATGTGTTACTTACGTAATAATATGTCTTTAAATGTAATTGTATATATCTATAGTACTAGATGTTATTATATAGCCATAATAAATGACGAGCTTAAAAACCAAATTATTTTCATGAAATAAATAATTTATAGTCTTAATTTTTTACATATTTGAATATGAACATTTAGATAAATTTGAAATAAGGAATTATTAAGAACGAGTAGCTCCCCCGCAAAAATTTGCGTATATAATCCTTAAAACAGCTGTTTATTGAATTAAGAAAAATACATGTGACATAAAGGTAATAATACTCTCCTCCATATAAATAACATGGGAACTTGGGAGTCCCGTGGGTCAGAGGCCTGGGGTCTAAGTCGAAATTCTCGACAGTGACTTTAAATTATCTATTAAATAAATAATCATCAAAATCGGTTAAGTATTAACTTCAGGAAGTGAGTGAACAAAAAGCAGTAATTTTTTTAAATAGGCCTATGTAGATATTGTTTATAGATTCTTATAATAAGAAAGCAAGTTAATACTGCATTGTCGTCAATTTCTGAGCTTTGTTTAAAGTTTTAAGTCTCTACGAGCTTGCATTAATGTTATTGAAATATATATTATTTCAGTTTTCTTAATTTTAGATCGAAGCAGGTGTAAACAATAAAATTCAAAGCAGTCATAGGGGATTTTTTCTCCTTTGCCGTATTAAATAATTGTAGATTAAATTGTAAATGAAATTATGTACTAAAGAAGTAACGATTTACTGTAATACTAATACCGCATAATAAAAGTATATTATAATTTATTAAATCATTATCATAGTTATGTAATCTCCTTACTAATCAGGAGAAAATATAAAAACTTAAAACAGTAATAAAATATTCAATACTCATACACTTTACTAATCTTTTTTTATTTACCAAAAATGAAATTATTTAGGGTGAACGAACAATTTATTTAAATTCAACAAACTAATATAATCACATTCATCGTCTTGGTAATATATTACCTACGCTGTTACCTTTGTATTTGACCTGGAAAGGCACCGACGGGGGCGCCGAGGGGCGTGCGGGTCTTCTATATTCTCTTCTCTGGCATCCTGACTGGCATTTAAAATATATTGCACACGGTACCAACACAACACGTTTTGAATACCCCGTCTTATGAACTGTCAGTTCTAACATTTCATTTGCCTTGCTTTCTTTACCTTTGGTTTTCAATAACCTAATTCACTAATATATTTATATCTATATAAATATAAGTGTGCAACTTACTTATCTTCTGATAGGGGGAAGCTCGATTACACATCATATAGATGGTCCATCTCGATTATTTATGAATGTATATTGATGCAACTTGGCATGTGGCTTCACCTAGTACTAGTATATATTTACCCAAAATATTTGTAAAATAGTTGGGTGGATATTTGTACCCAAGATTTTTTTGTTGATTGTCACCATAGCAGCAAACCTGTATCCTCATCCCTAATGGAGAATAAGTTGAGTTTTATATTTCCCTTGATTATTAACATAAACTTAAAAAACTTGGTATCCAAGGGTTTTTGAATCATTAATTATTTTCAACAAAATAAAAAATGGCGGATTACGCCTAAACTAATACGAAATCGAAAAAATGTACTATACATTTTCGACTTGTTTTTGTATGTAGAATCCGGTTATGCATAGCGCGCTACGCATTTTTGTGACACCTGTATATTAATAATTGCACAAAAACATATTTATAATATTTCTTGTAGCTGCAAACCTGGGTACTCAGCCTTTAATGTTATTAATTTGGAGAAACATAAAATGCTATACATCTTATTTATAAATGTATTTTTATGAAAATTAGGAAGTGACTGTATGTGGTAGTGAGAAACATATACATGCAATGTAAATTCGCTGAGTACACAGGTTTACTTATTGCGATGCGACGGGGGTACTTGCACTTTCACTGTTGTCCAGTAGACTGGCGTCAAGGTGTTTATATGATCTTATATAGTTAGTTTAATTTAACACGTACAATTTGTAACATGCCACCATTTCATTACATGCCACTAGATTTTGGTTATAGCCATTTTATAGAACTTAAAAAAACAAACAATTTAGTATTTTGAATTATTAAGCTAGGTTTAGTGGTTGTGGAGAAAAGTAAAAAAATGTGTCCTTAAAATTTCCCATGTTAATCTTATGGGAATACGGTTTTTAGGTTTTCCTCAGATAATTTCACTAAAAACTCCACATTTCTTTCTACCAATCAGTTTAGCTCTACAAAACAATCATTTCGGCGTTTTAATTGTTGTTTTACGTCCAACCGTTGCAGTGATATTCAAAGTGCTAAACACAGTACGTTGCCCAATGTTATCCTTATGGATAATAAATAAAATGCTATATATCACTTATTAATTACTGTATTTTTATGAAACTTGGTAAGTGGCTCTAGGTAGTAGTGATACCCATGTATATGCATTGGAAATTCGCTGAATACGCAGGTTGCTGCGACGGGGATATTATCATTGCTCTACGTCAATTGGTTCCTAAGATATTGAAAGTGCTAAACACAGTAAGTTGTCTAAAGTTATTCTTATGGAGAAAAAGAAAAATTGTATATCTCGCTTATTTATGAACATAAACTGAAAAAATTTTGTATATGGCTTCATCTGGTTGGGGTTTATCATTGTTTGCACAAAATACAAAATTTTCACGTATTTTCATAATAATGGAGGGTAATTAAAATGTTATATATCGCTTACTTATAAATGTATATGAATGAAACTTGGTATGTGACTTCTAATGATATTTGCATGAAAACCCATTATTTTGTGTTCCTTGTTGCAGCAAACCTGCTTATTCATCCCCAATGTTATTCTTATGGAGAATAATTAATATTTGTAATATCGCTTATTTATGAATATATTTCTTATGAATCCTGTTAAGTGTTAAGTTATATATTCATTGGAAATTCGCTGAGTATGCAGGTTTGTTGCGACGGGGGTATTGTAAATGATAGAAGGAAATCATAATTCAACAGAAAAGGGCATTACGTATTTAATCTAAAAAGTAAAGATTCTGTAAAACATATTTTTTCTGAATTAGATATATTAACAGTTTATGGTCTGTATATTTATGAGACGATAAAATATGTTAAAACAAATAAGCTTTTTAACAGAAAATAGAAGTCATGGCTACAATACACGATCTCAAAGATATGTCGAGAAACACAGACTAGAAATATTTAAAATGAAACCTTCCTATAAAGGGATTAAATTCTTTGACTGTTTGCCTAAATCTTTAAAAGATGAGAGTAACATCTGCAAGTTTCTTAAATTGTTAAAAAATACCTAGTAAAGGAAGCTTTTTACTCATTGGACAATTTTTTAAATAATAGATAAATTAAGACAATAGATTTATAAGGCTTATGTTGTATATGTTATCTGTACATATTCATGACTTGTTCATTGTATATACTGTATATGCTTTTCTGAATAAAGAATTTTGATTTGAAATGATTGTAGTAATATGAGTGTTATACAGTTCGGGCCACGGTGCTTGGCGCCTGGGAAAGGCGAGAAACAACTCAAATTTTTCGTAAATAAGAGCAGACAATATCGAAAATAATCAAAACCAATGTTTTAAAATTAAATAAAGTAATTTCGCTTTCTGTTAACAAAAGTATACTGTAACACTAACGGTACAAAGCCAAATAGAGGTGAAAAGTCATTGCAGAGCATACGCTAACCAGGCGTCAAGCATTGTGACCCAAACTGTACCCGTCCCTAAAATTCAATTGCAAAATGTTTTAAAACATAATATTTTGTTATTTAGTCTTACTTTTGACAAGTATGTAAACACACAGTTTGCCCAGCGCAACCTTCCGGTCAAGCAGACAACTGCAATGTAGCAAATTGCTAACAAGAGTAGGCCTACGTCTCGATTATTCTCCGCTACGCCTTGATGGAGAAGCGGACACATGAAGCGTACAGAGCCATTTTCAAGTACCTTAAATCTTTGGTACCAGAAATGAACCCAAGTACAGTTACGTCCGATTTTGAAAATGCTATTCACCGTGCAGTTAAAGAAGAGTTTAGCGATGCACTCATCGTAGGATGCTGGTGGCACTTTGCAAACGTAAGAAAACGTCCCTACTTTTATTTTCATCTAATTTTAATTTTTACCACTGAATTCAGCTTAAAAAACAAGCAATTTGGTATTTTGATTATTGCTCTACGTCAATTGGTTAGTGAGATATTGAAAGTGCTAATCACAGTACGTTGTCTAATGTTATTCTTATGGAGAAAAAGAAAAATTGTATATCTCGCTTATTTATGAACATAAACTGATAAAACTTGGTATATGGCTTCATCTGGTTGTGGTTTATTGTTGTTTGCACAAAAAAACAATTCTTCGCCAATGGTTCCTATAGCAGCAAACCTAGGTACTCGGTCCCCATGTTATTCTTATGGAGTATAATTAAAATGTTATATATCACTTATTTATGAACGTATATAGATGAAACTTGGTGTGTTACTTCACTTAGATAAGCTCTTTTGATATTTGCATAAAAACCCATTATTTTCTGTTCCTTACTGCAGCAAACCTGCATACCATCCCCCATGTTATTCTTATGGAGAATAATTTAAATGGTATATAATATGAAAGTATACTGATGAAACTTAGTATGTGGCTTCACCTAGTTGAGTTATAATGATATTTACATGAAAACCCATATTTTGTGTTCCTTGTTGCAGCATACCTGCTTACTCAGCCCCATGTTATTCTTATAGAAAATAATTAAAATATATCGCTTATTTTTATGAATGAATATTGATGCAACTTGGTAAGTGGCTTCACCTAGTTTAAATCTATTTATATTTTCATAAATACCTATTGTTTGTGTTCCTTGTTTCAGCAATCCTATGTACTCATCACCCAATGTTATTCTTATGGAGAATAATTAAAACTAGAGACCACCAAATGGCCGAAATTCAACCAAATATTTTAAAAATGGAGAATAATTAATACTATAGACCGCCCAATTGTCAAAATTCGACCAAATATTTTTAAAATTTAAAGTCGACGAATGAAAGAGTTTAATATTTAGTGGGTTCTGTTGCGCTCATCTCTCTCTGTTGCTTCATATGGTGTATATTTATACATATATATATATGCCTTGGAAATTCGCTGAGTATGCAGGTTTGCTGCGACGGGTGTATTTTTTATGTGTGGTTGTTTATAACATAGGATTAACTGAAACTAAACAATCACAAGTAAATTATTTACATTTTATGGCTGAAAATAATTGCCTTGATGTAACCTAATTAAAAAACCATTTACTTATTAAGTAATTTTAAATTTAAATTATTAGGTTGTCCAGATTTTAGGTAGGGCAATAACTTACACAATTTTTTTCTGTCAAGTTCACCTTGACATTATGCTAGGTACAATGTTTTTATTGTATACCATATCAAGATTGTTTACAGTGTAAATTATTTTTTAGACCACTTGAAGAAACTGGAGAATGTCTCATTCTCAAATCTAGAAAGATGCCAGAATGCGCTTCCTCTGGCAAGAGCAAAAAAGAGGAAGTACCTTGTCAAAGACATGGCCATCAAAAGGGCAACAAACTTGGTGTGTGACAGGATCACCACCAGTGAGTTTCTGCAGTCTGTGGCAGTAGTTATAGGCCGCCGCATCTGTCCTCAACAACTGCAGGAAGAAGAGGTCGATGAAGATGAAGACGACATCGATAGGCCCCATCCCCAATGACCCATGAACTTGAAGCTGCTGCAGCAAACCCTGAGGGTAATTTAACTTTATTAAATGAACACATTCATGATACACATTTAGCCTTTAGTCGATACACTTTTTTTAATAATTCTGTAAATATTCATGCTAGAATGACGAGAGAGGGCATAAAACGTTCGCCTCACTAATTCCCATCTTTAGTACGGTACATATCAAATATAATTTTAAAAAATGATTTCTTGTTATAACTTGTTCCTTTATATATTAAATGTTCTTACGAAGGTTTGCTCAGATCTATACGACACTAACAAGTTCATTTTTTTCAGCTAACCATGATTATATTTGACCAGAACTCAATGAATACCGATTAAAGAAAACAGTTCTCCAGCAACTTCATACAATCTCAAACTGCCCGCCGCAAGAATTTGTGACTCAGCAAATTTCTGAGTTGACAGAAGATCTTGCTGGAAGGGAAGAGGTTGTTATGGCTCCAGAAAATTCTGCTCAGCCAGTGTGCAACCACTGCTTGACAAATATAGCTACACGTGTTGCAGTACCTTGTGGACACTGGGCTGGGTGTGTGACATGCTGTCTCAGGAGTTTGACAACACCTGTGTACTTCGTAACCACCTCAGGATTTGCGGTCACAGAGTGCAGGCTGCCAATGCGTTGCCACCAATGCTACTGCCTGGTTGGCAAACTAATTCGTGTGTTCTAGTGGCAGGCATAGGCCTATCTTTTTTCTGTATATATTTTTTCCTATCACGTGATTTTAAATAAGTTTGTGTAAGTTCTTAAACTTCCCTGTACTTAAACTTTTTTATAAATAAATAAGTCTTTCATGTGTCAAAACATCCACGATATAGCACAAATATTTCATTATTGATCTTCGCAACACTTTTTCTTGGACTACATCTAAGCGTGGTATTGGCTGGTTATCTGAAAAAATAAATGACTAAATTAATTTTTCCACAATCTGTTTATTAACAAATAAGTTAAATAGGCATAGCTCAAAACAGAGAGCCACCAAGACACAGGTTTAACAATTAAACAAAAATTAGCATTTACAAAAATGAAGCCTAAACAAAGAGGTGGCATGTTAAAACAGAGGCCTGAGACCGTTGGGTGTCTGTAAGTTTCTTCTTTAGGCCCCTAGATGCAAGAATCAATGAAGAAGGTTCATATTTTATGTTGATGATTGATTCACCAAAAAGGCTCTGAGATGTGTTTTCAGGCTGCATCCTCAAACATCTTGTAGGGGAAACTTTAAAAACTAAAAATTTAAACTGTAACTAGTGTAGGCCTTTATATTTTAGACAATACGCGGCATTGTTTTCAGAGTAATGACTTTCGGAGTAATGCTTTCAGAGCAGTGCATTTCAGAGTACTGCTTTTGGGGTTAAAAGGGGTCAGAAGGATTTTAAATGGCGACATTGGCGAATGAAAAGAGACTAACTTGCCCCACCCATGAATGTTGACACGCAGGATCTTTGTCACATCCATAATGAGGCCTAAATTGGCTTATTGATGTAGGTGCCAATAAATATATAATTGTCTTTATTACTCTACACCATTACTGTGCTTACTTATTTAAAAAACAAATAATCGTACATATTAATAGGTTTTAAAAAAATTCTGAACTGATTGTGACAATTGAGTTATTAAAATATTTGTCTTCATTATTAGTTGTGCATAAAGTTATTTATTGTATTCAGAGTATAGCTTTTCGAAGCAGTTAATTTCGGAGTGATAAAATCAAGTGTGTGACATTAACCCTAAAATGCGTAACCCCGAAAGGCAGTACTCTGAAAAATTACACAGTTTTTAAGGCATTAGCCTGAAATGCGTAACTCCAAAAGGCATTGCTCCGAAAATTCACTACTCGGAAACCAGTATTCCGAAATGCACTGTTCCGAAAATATTTTCGGAGTAATGCCTAACAGAGCTAAGCATTTGCAGAGCAATGCATGGCTCATGTTTTATAAATAGCAACCTACATCAAAGCTAATAAAATTGTAACTCAAAATAGAAACCACACCTTCAATAACCTACAACATTTAAGAACACATACTAGGAGCAACACAGACTATCACTTTTTGAAGAAAAACCTGACTTAACAGTATGACGCGTCCAACGTCACTCGTGACCAATTGGACGACTAGAAAACAAGTAAGTTTACCAAGCAAGTATTGTCTGTAGGCCAATTATCACAGACAACCTAAGGCCATATAGGCCCTAATCAATACTTTGTGTTGTTCGGGCTCAATACCAATCCTAATGTTAAAGTCGAATCAGACATTTATGCATCATTTTCTTACAAATGCTAAATTACATACCGATGTTCTGATTTATAACTTTAATAAAACCATTGGTACAATTTAAATGACAAAGTTTTGTGGGTTCCCAATAATATGGAACAAGCGAATATTTAATAATAAACAAACATCCATGAGCTGATGAACAACTTGTGTGAAAATCTAATGTTCATACTAATTTGGGTACAGTTTCATAAGCGGCCACCAACTAATTTGATCTTAAAAACATTCGATACATCGAATCACATTTTTAATCGCTCTTTAACCAAAATAACACAAATGCCTAAACACATGAGTCCTCATGGTGTGTGTTACAACGGTCTCTGAAAACTGGGATTAGGAGCAATGATGTCAGTTACAAATATATTCTGATGAAACATTTAATAAGTAACAAACAAATGAAAACTAAAATTTAAAAATAATCAAGAAATGTATAACCAAGATAAATCTTATAGTTATTTTTGCCAGGGTTCCGTTCATTCAATTCATGAAAGCAGCCCATAAAGTTTACTCTGGCAAAGATAACTTAAATTTTAGTTTAGTTATACGTTGCTTTATTATTTGTTTTGTAAAATTGTATAGTTTTTGTTTGTTTGTTAAATGTTTCATTCAAATATATTTGTAACCGACATCGCATATAATTATTGACAATGTACAATCTGTTGAATTAAGATTATAACATTAATATAAATATTGAGTGTTCCGACTCGATATATCAAAAATGTTTTTAAGATTGAGATATCGCATCTGATTAGTTGGTGGCTGCTTATGAAACTGTACCCACTGATTTAGTTTAATAAGTAGACATTAATTACATGTTGTTTATCATGGATAATGAAAAAAATCAACGAGATCGTGCTAACGTCAATGACAGATTTAGGTTTAAAACTGTTAGGTACACGGACACAGTAGGTATATACACAGCACTGCAATCAAGTTATGTTTTTCTTGCCTCATGATTGCATAAACTAAACGTGGACATATATATCCTGCCGGGTAAAAAGTTTTTAAAACCAACGTTTCACTTGTATCAGTTCCATTATTAAACCAACTTTCACCACTTTGTGGTATTAAGTCTAGGGCAGGTTATTTTTTTAAGCCACTGCCAATAGTACAGTTAACGTTACCTGATTGTTATTGAGTAAGTTAGCATTATGCATAATTCTTCTCTAACTCATTAGACCTGTCGTTTCCTTAAAAAATCTCATAATTGGCTTTACTTTTGGTCATAAGTAATGCGGCTTTTCCGGCAGGTTGACTCTTGTTACTTGTACAGTCTGAAACAAACAAAAGACAAATATAAGGACAATTCATTTTCTATCTGTGAAAACACGAGCTTTTTTCCTCAAACCATAAATGAAAGGTTTGTATTAAGTTACAATACCATAAAATAAATAAGTTTAGGTCTACTAACAGCACCCATTGTTGATTTAGGTCAATTTAACTTAATTAACAAACCCCGCAAGTTTGATTAATTTTATTATTTATAGCAACAAGGTTTCTACAGAATTACAATTTTCTATTTCCCTGACCCTTCTGTTAAACTCCCCTGGCCAACTTTCGAAATACGTCTTAGCATTTTTGCTTTATAAACAAGCTTGTGTGCACAATTACCGGTATTATATATTTAATATGTAAAAACATAATTTTCTATATCATGTATGTCATAAATGTTAGTAAGCTTAAAACAAAATTAAATAAAACTAATATTAAAAACTCAATAATTGAAAAAATTACGAGATATAAAGAATAAGTTAAAATCCTTAGGACATCAGCCAATCATTGGGACTCCACCTGAAAAAGGTAATTATGTAGTATACATGACTCCAACAAAATCGACGTAAATTTGCATTTTACTTGTAGATCTTGACCTGAAAAACACGATAAAAGTAATATTTTTACGCGGAAAGACCGTTGTAATGGTGAAAATAGTAAAACAAACTTGGTTTAATGGTGAAAATAGTAAAACAAACTTGGACGATTCCAATTTCTTCTGCCGACTAGTGGTTTGAGGGGAGGAACGTTCGAATTGCAGGATGGAACTGTCTGCAAGAGACTTCTAAGAACTTGTTAAAAAAGAAAACACAAGAAAACAATAGAGATAATTACAATATGTTCATAAAATAACTATACGTCAGTAAAAAGTAATAAATAACAACTTTTAAGATGAAAACTAAAATTACGAACTGAAATAAACTCTATTAACGTCCATTTTGTTTTTCTACTTGGAGCAGGTTTGCCAACGCGAAGCCTTGACTATAGCTCGACTGCACCTGTATTGTTTGGTATTATGATTAAGAGCCTATGGTTGTTGATTAAAATAAACAGATGTTTTAAATTAAAATAAACAGATTATTACCAAAACACATGTTTTATGTTTTACACACCACCGCAACTTAGCCCACCAAATCCCCCTAAATTTGCCGCTCTTCTTCTCATTTGGTAAGTTTGATGATAAAGTTATTCTTTATTTTGTATAAACTTGGATTGTACATGTAACCCATCAGTTGTATTGGGTAAAAGCTATACAACGTACTATATTTGTTGTATAAAGTATTATCTGAGTTGCTGAGAGAAAGCACTTGCATCAATATCACATTTTATTGTGCGAGAGTAGTTTTTTTTAGCCATTGTGATATAATTAAACTGAACTCAACTAAACCTAATCAAAACTAATCACCCCTAACCTAACCTAAACGAACCTAACCTTAACTAACCTAACCTAACCTAACCTTAACTAACCTACCCTAAACTAACCTAACCTAACCTACCGTAAACTAACCTAACCTAACCTACCCTAAACTAACCTAACCCTAAACTAACCTAACCTAAACTACCCTACCCTAACCTAACCTACCCTAAACAAACCTAACCTAACCTACCATAAACTAACCTAACCTAACCTAACCTAAACTAACCTACCCTAAACTAACCTAACCTACCCTAAACAAACCTAACCTAACCTACCCTAAACTAACCTAACCTAACCTAACCTACCCTAAACTAACCTAACGTAACCTAACGTAACCTATCCTAACCTAATAAGGAGTATAATACCAGCGTACACTTAGTACAGGCATGGTTGGTTGGTGGGCTTGCCACGGGTACTTATTAGGTTAACTAGCGTTGGGTTAGGTTAGGTTTGTTAGGTTAAGTGTGGTTTGTTGGGTTTGTTTTTGTTTGTTTTGACATCCAGGTACGGTGGCCTTCGGCCTTCGGCAACCGTACCTGGATGGCAAAACAAACCCAACAAACCACACTTAACCTAACAAACCTAACCTAACCCAAGCTAGTTAACCTAATAAGTACCCGTGACAAGCCCACCAACCAACCATGCCTGTACTAAGTGTACGCTCGAATGTCACGTACCATACGAAGATGTAGCGTTTTTTATTAACCATTCGTTTTCGAGTCAAGCTTCTTCGCCCAGCTCACTCCCTACAGGATGAGCTCATTCGCTCCGCGTTCACTTGCCTCCATGGTGACCTCATTCGCTACGCTCATTTACTTTCAGAATGAGCTCGTTCACATTGCTCACTCACCTCTCAACAACTTTTTATTACATATCTATGACATTTCATTTATATGTTGTATACTCTATGGACCTCTCAACACTTAGTCACTTATAATGGGTAAGGGGAAAATAAAGCTAGAAACATAACTTTTTATTACATACTTATTATCTATGACATTTCATTTATATGTTGTATACTCTATGGACGTTTTCCTCATAGTCTGTAGAAACTAGAAACATTAGCTAACGTCGGACGTGTACCGTAGCCTTTGAACAGTAACGGCTGACGTCGGACGTGTACGTAGCCTTTAAGATGTTCTAATCTGTGGTTTGTAAGTAGCGTCTGCTTGCATCGAAAATAATAACTTTAAGTACTATTTTCGATAATTAATAATTGTTTCCGCGCAAAATAAATGTTATTTCTGGATTCTAGAGGTAAAAATCTTTAAGAAAAATGCAAATTTAACTGGTTATAGTTGGAGTCATGTATACTACATAAGAACCCTGAAGAATACCGTACCGCTAACTTACAATAGATTATATACAACCTAGAGCAAAACATTCCCTCAGTGTTTTCATCATCCGGGGATCAGATGGTATAATAAAAGCACCGAATTGTCATTTAAATTTTATATGATGCCTCACAGGAGGTTAATCTTATTGTGATCATGTCCCTCATAACCTATTTTGAGACTTAACAAAGATTACAAAATTAATTGGTACTTTGGTATTATACGGATGCCACTATTTTTGGAGGTTAATTTTTACCGGATACAAAGGATAACTACATAATTCGAAAAAACGTACTTTTATTGACTTCCTGTAAAAATTTTACATCATTCTGATGAGCGGTCTTTGTGTTGTGCCTCCCAAAAGGCAGCGATGTCCGCTAGGATCGTGTTGAATGTGTCGCCGCCGCTAGCAGCCACACCCGATCGCCACATGTATTCCGCCAAATATACAGCGCGCTGCGGCAGTTATGTTAGGATGGGTTATCATAAAAATACGTACGGTTTCCTCTTCATTTTGAGGTAAATCCCACACCAAAAGAACGTCACTCATTATGAAAACAAATGTAACGTAGTGCACAGCAATAAATCACTCATGACACTGACCCAGATACAGGCGGTGACAGGTGATGCGCGCGCTCCGGTCAACGACCTGACCTTGGCCTATTTGGAGGGGGTTTGGCGGCCGGAAGTATGACTCATAAGGTATCATTCGATTTGTAACGAAACAAGGAAAGTCCTACAATCATTTTTATGATAACCCATCCTAACATAACTGCCGCAGCCCGCTGTATAAGGGTGGCATCCGTATAATACCAAAGTACCAATTAATTTTATGAAGTAACTTGTAGCGTTAAGGTTGAATAGTAATCAATATTGTCTCTAAGCTACACATTTATTTTCATATCTTTAGTACCGTACGTAGGGTAGAGACGTAACAAAATAAGCTATATCTCCAGGTTTCCTGACCGTAGAAATCCTGAGCAAATGAGGCAAGAATGGTAATGGTCTCCAGTGAATTTTATTAAGCAGGAGATATGAGTAAGAAAAGGCAGTTTTACTAAGTCTACTTCATTGCTGAATAGCCTTCTATAACTAGGCCTATTTCTAGGGTTATAGTATTTAGCTCTGGCAATGCCTTGTTCATAACTAGCATCTTATACAAAAATAATTTATAGTAAGGACACCACTCTCGCAAAATAGGACCTACTGTTTTAAGGCTAAGGCACTACAGTAACGCCAACAAATTTAATTTTTGTTGGTAAACTTCAAACCAGTATAAAACAATACAATAAATACAATAAGCATCAATACAAATATGTTAGGGTAGCATAATAAAGTTAAAACTTTAACCTAAACCTAAAAGGCAGTTTAGGTTTCATTAACTGCGTAACTTAGGCCTTATATATCCTAAATGCTAATTTTGTTATGCTATTTCCTACTAATAAGTTACATGTCTTCACATTCAAACTTATTTTAATAGACAGTAGGCCTAGGTGTGGTTGTGTAGACCATCAAGACGCTTCCATGCAGACTTAGAAAAAGGGGGTCCCATGCCGATAATGGTCAATGGGACAGACAACGGAGGTAACAGGTTTTCGCATTAGGCGTAACCTACGGCATTGTTAAAAGAGGCCTTTACAGTTTGATACGATATGTATAACTAAACCATAGCTTTGCCATTAACAAGTATTTTAGTACCGGTAACAGAGCTTACATGGAAGGTTACAAATGTACATAAACACCGAACAAATACTATACAGTACTCAGGTAGGTAGTACCATATGTAAAACAATCATACAAACCCTGAAATAGGTCACATTTTTATTGAAAACCCATAAACAAATTGCAAATTAACACGTTGGATGCGGAGGACGATAATTCCCGCCCTCTAACATTGAAACCTGAGATTTTCATGTTTAAACATGTTTGTCAGTATTGAAGTGTTAAGTAGGCCTACTATTTAAGTTTTCCCATTACTATTTTTCTTCATGCCAGCACTGCATTATAACAAAAAGGCAAGTTATTTATGCATAAATCATTCTCCACCAAGAGCCTATTTATGGACAGGGCATATATTTCCTTCAGGGTAGTAATTGTTTCTAGTAAATGGAATCCTACCTTTCCTTGCATCCATATTTAATTTACCTATTGATTCCTACCTCCCTTTATGGGAAAGAGAATATTTTTGACCTGTCCTTTAGTGCAATAAGGCGGTTACTCAGGACTCTTGTTACATGGGATATGAATACATGTATGCATTTCACTTCTTCAGGTTGAGTTACTTCAAGAAAATTGAGATGAATATTGACATAAAATACCTTTCTTGGAATTTTAAAATAGAACCCAGTTAACTAAACGGGGCCAAGGTATGACATGAGGGAAGGTATGACACGAGGGCGTAGAGACTTTGTGTAAGTCGAGATAAGATACTTTAGCTGCAATGATCGAAACTGGAAATTCTTAAGTTATGTCAAGTGATTTATTTAAGGTAAATTAAGCGTAATATTAAAATAAAATTCTTAACTTTGAAATACAAACCAGTGAACTTCACATTGTACAGAGTGGGTAAAAAGGCAAAAGACCTAAAAGTGACTTAAGTGTTGAGATTATGAGATTCCGATTAAATAGCAGCAACCAGCAGAAATAGGAAATAAAAAGCTAAGGTCAAAGAAGTAAAAATGGAGAAAGAGAAGATGAAATTTCACCTTAAACACTATAAACGCAGCAAGCTGACGTATTGAAAATAAAAAAGATCTCAGATTTGAAAATTGATAAAACCATCAGAATGGCCTTGGCTTCAAGTTATCAGATTTCGAAAGAGAGGTGTAAAAGTACGTACAGATAATCGTCAGATCATAAGTATATACAGATCATTTTTTAAATATTTATATTTAGAAAATACAACCATCTCAATTACGAAGGATACAAAACTATAAAACATTCATCAAAAACATTTTATTTAGAAAACATAATGATCGAATTCAATATTACAAACACATTTCATTGTTTACAATGTACAAAATGTCAACAACTTTAATTTATGAAGGGGCCTAACCCATTTAGGCAGTTACATATTCATCTATATCATATATAAAACTGAAACGATAATAATACTATTTACGTAATATTTGTCAAGTACAATATTATGTTATCAACACAATAATATTTGTTGTACGAAAATTGGTGGCACTGACCAACTTGGATCATTAACAACCGTTCGGTACTCCGATTGGTTAAAGCTCGAGGCCTTTTATTGGTAGTTAGCGAGTTCCAGCGGAAGACCAAGTTAGCCAGTTCCGTCGTCGTACATGCTCGACTGCGGAACCCGCTAACCACCTTTATACAGAGTTAGCGGGTTCCAAGGTTAGCCACTTCCTGAGATTGACCAAGTTAGTGAGTTCCACCAACGAACACTTTTCAATATAGGGCATTTTAACATGGGGTTAGCGAGTTCCGCGGTTAGCCAGTTCCGCGTTCCCCGTCCAAGTCCAGGTTGGTAATATTTTTTTGCTTGGATGAGGCTTCTGTATGTGATTCTGTGTGGTACTGGCCCCTAGTTGCGCTCCTCGTAGGCGGATGCTTAAAAACGGTCCTGCTCCAGTGACCCCTATTATACTATATTGTTTTTTTATCTTGTTGCCAGGGCCCCCTTAAATTCGGGGGCCTGGGGCAAAGTGACCCGGTTGCGCTCCACTTGTATCGGCCCTGCCAAAGAATTTAGTCTATGGATGAGAGCAGCTGCATCGACACAGTCAAATTACGTCAATGCTATTATTCCCCGTATTTTGTATATTTATATTTAACGGACAACTAGTTTTATAGAGTGGTGTAAAATATATTCACTATTAATCTATTAATTCATTGTGTAAGACGCCGACGCATCTAGGGTGCATTTTAAGGCGAATAGGAATTAATGATAAGTCTAGAATTTGTGAGATGCCTTGTGTAGCCTTGTTACTGACTAAGACATGCTAAGACTGACTGATTCTTTAGCAGTGTTGGAGAATAGCACGCTAAAAGTAGCGGCGCTACAGTAGCGAGCTACTTTTTTAGTAGCGTCGGCTGCAGCGCCCTACATTTTTAGGGTAAATGTGCGGATTATTTAGCTACTTTTTCGTTACTTTTACAATCGTGATCTAATTAATTATGTATACATATATACTTTACTTCAAACTGACACGAGTACAACAGTTTCGTTACTCATTGAAAGCTTTTACTGCATTCATTCATATAGTTAGTCAGCTGCTAATTCTGTAATTTTAGCTTTAATATTCAACTGTTTTTTTTTCAATCCACTGCCATCAGGTACTTCAAACCAACGAGATATACCTCATTGCTTTAAACTCAAATATCGTAACAACGAGGTAGTCATAACCATAACATAACCTCAATCTCTGACCTTATCCTTTTGCAAAGTTACTTGCAATAAAGTACCATGTATATAAATGTATGCTGCATTTACTATACATAAATCATAATAAACAGGCTTGACAGGATACTTGGTTTTCTGATTTTACTTTGTTATTCTAACAATTTTCTCAAGATTTTACTCAGGATCGATCTGGCGAACTTTTTATTTTGTTGTTGTATATAATTTATTTCTGGTTCAACTTTTTTACATTATACACAGAATTATTAATTAAGAAGGATGGAAAACATTCACAATAACATAGTAGGTTCGCCCTAATCAGAGACACCTTGAGACTATTTTGAAAACAAAAATGAACTTAAAAAAATGTTTCTTTTGAAAAAAAAGATAATAAAATGGTTTAAACTAAAACAAACTACATAAAAACAAGGTTTAAATGTTTGGCAAAATATCTTGGTACAGTCTAGGTTTCAGTCTTCTGTTTAATAGTTGCAATCCAGTTCCAAAATGTCTAGCTCCCAGTACAATAGGCAAACGGTGTGAAAACTTTGTTGTAACCTTCTTGACGTATCACGTTATAAAGCCAAGTTACTCCAAGTTCCCGGTGTAATTGAATGTTTCGGATGTACCAAGGCGAATTTACAGCAATTATTAGCACTTTGTTCTGAAATACTTGAATTTTTGAAAGTTTACTTGTAGAAATAGTGATTCCCAATAACTGACAGGCGTACAGTATAAGGGGCCGAAGAATACTTTTGTATATTAAAATGGTGCAGGAAGGTTTACGAGAAGATCTTCTGTTAATGATCTTCTGGTAAAGGATGGATAGTAGAGAATATGCTTGGTTTAATTTTTAATTTACATGAAAGTAGAAATTAAATTTTTGGCCCAAAAGAACTCCCAAGTATTTTACTGCCTGACGGGTTCCAATTTATTGTACTGTTATTAATGGCAATTCCCGGTGGCATTTGACATTTTCTTAATGAGAAGATTTTTGCTTCCAATTTTGTTGGATTCAAGCATAGATTCCACCTGTTGAACCATTGGACAATAACATCAGTTGAAGCTTGAATTTGTTGTTGTGCTTCGATAATGTCTTTGCTCTGAGTGATAATCCCAGTGTCGTTTGCGTACATGGCCAGAGTAGCGCCTAGTGGAATAGGAATATCATACATGAAGATGTTAAAAAGTAATGGTCCCAAAATTGATCCTTATTGGGGCACCCCTGAAGAAATTTGGCGAAATTCAGACAATGAGGAATTGATTTTTACACAAAATTGTCTGTTAAACAGTAATGATTTAAATAAAAGTTTTAAATACAATGGGAATCCCAAGCAATCAAGTTTGTAAATTATACCTGCATGCCATACCTTGTCGAAGACTTGTGAGACGTCAAGTAAAATTGCAGCAGGGTGTTCTCTTTTTTCGAATCCTTGTACAATAGTTTCTGTTATATGCTGGACTTGCGGTGAGTGGTTGAATGTTTGGGTCTAAATCCGAACTGATGCGGAGGGGTTGCATGAGTGGCTTCAATGATTTTTTTTTATCTCCTCTGGATAACCTTCTCGAACAGTTTTGATAGACAGGATAGAAGACTTATTGGTCTTTAACTGGATGTAGAAAATTTTGGTTTGTTTGGTTTGTGAAAAACAATAATATCTGCCTTTTTCCAAGAGTCAAGGAAATATCCTTTATGTAAACAAGAATTAAAAATAGAGGTTAAAACTGATATTGCTTTTGAAGTGAGGTTTTTAGAACAATATTTGGGATAAGGTCAGGTCCAGGTGATTTTCGCAAGGGAAGCCTCTTTATTAGCTCCTTTATCTCAGATGGGGTGACGTACTTGATGGGTAGCTTAATTGTTAAGGTTTCATTTGTAAAGTTGTCGTTGACGAGGGTTTCAGTTCATCATCACTTACGTTATTAGGAGAGAATGCTTCTTCGAAGAAATCAGCAAGGACGTTACACTTCTCATGATCACTTTATTAAACATTTTTGTTATGTCTTAGTGGTGGGATCGCGGTGGAAGTGCGTAGTATCCGTTTAGTAGCTTGCCAGAGACTAGAGTCACTTGGATTGATATCACTGAGATAAGCTTTGTAAGACATAATTTTGTACTCGTCGATTTCCCAATTTACTTGTCGAATAAGTTGGTTAAGTCTCCTCCGCATGTATGGTTGCTTGTTTCTCATCCATTATTGCCGTCGAGCTTCATGCTTAGATTTAATTAAATTAATAATACGTACAGAAGGGGTTAGGAAATTATTGTTTTTCTTGGTAAACTGCTTATAAGAAGCCAGTTGCGTTGCTTTTTGGAGACATTTGTGAAATTTTAGATAGCCGTCTCGATACCAGCAAATGAATCAAGGTTTTGAGGCAACTGAAGACATTCGTCTAGTTTTACACCAAGAGTTTCCCAGTTCACATTCCCTGTTATTAGCCTAGTGGTAGGTGTACTATTTTGAGGTTGGAAAAGAAAACTAATTATAACGGGTAGGTGATCAGAGTCCAGTTCGGGAACAACATTGTGTAGAATGGGGGATGTAAAATGTTGAAACAAAACAATATCCAGAAAGTCAGGTTCACAGTTTAATTGAAGTGGATGAAAAGTGGGTTCAACAGGAGCAGACTCATTCATAATTTCATTCGTGATCAATTGGAAGAGACGTGCGCCATTTGGGTTAGTGGTTCTACAACCCTAATTTCGGTGATTACAGTTCATCTCACCAATAAGTAAAGTTGGGGACTGCGCAGTGAATATATTTGCCATATCATTTAAATTAAGTCTTCGATTCAGCGATTTATAAGCAGATATAATATTTTCAAAACTATACCGCCATCCAAGTACAATTTTATAGCAGAGTGGCTTCAATAGATACAAGGTTGGGTAAAAAATAAACTGCAGTGATTAATGGATGTTTTGATAAAAATAGCAAAACCCCCTGAAGCAAAAGGTGCCACTCTGTCTTCCCGATAAACATTATAGCCGCTCACCTTAAATGCCTCATTATTTATTAACGTTGGTCAGAATAGTTTTGATCATTGGGATTAAGGATTTAACAAGTTCTACTATAAGAGTTTCCAGATTATTTGTGCTTGACTGTTCGACATTATCAGACTTATTTTAGTCATCTTATAATTTACTAACATTTGGAGAGGGAGAGCGAGTCCTCAGGGGTATTTTATATGAATTATGTTAACCATTTACGAAGCCAGCGTAGGAGGCTTCGTGAATTTGAGGTCGGGCTTTCTCAGTTGATTGGGGATTCATTTTAGTCCCGGAACTATATCTTATGACCTCTATGGATGGCTTAGAGTTTAGTTGTTTAGGTTTTGGTTGTTTTGAATTTTTGTTTTTAGCAAGAGGCTTTGATAATGTGTACAACCTTTGAAGTTGGCGGTGTGATTTTCACCACAGTTGACACATTTTGGTGACACATCTTTAGAGAGGGAACATTCAGAGTAGTGATGATTGTCGGTGCAGCGAACACACCTGGGGTCGAGGTGACAAACGTTTTTGGTATGGCCATATCGTTGGCAGCGTGTACATTGAAGAATGTCCTTATATTTTCACTTTGGCTCAACAGATACTAGAGCGTGACATAACTTGTCAAGTTTAAAGATTTCTTGTCCGTCGTCGTTATTCTCTAGCTCGATAATGCACAAGGGTATAACATATTTCTGTTTATTAATCAGCCTAACTACTCTACATACCGGGAACTTCATACTGAGGAGATCAGATTTGATTTCATCCTCAGTTAATGAGCAATAAAGAACGTTTCTGATTACAACTTCTAGTTTTTTATTAAGAACAGATTGAAATGTATGAAATTTAACATGAGACTGTTCGTAAAAGTATGTCAGAGTTCAAAAATCTGTGATATCTGTCAGGTTTATTTTAAGAGTCTTTCCTTCAACCGCAGTTGAAAACTCGTGAGATACGTTATTTTTAATGTCCTTAACAATTTCTTGATGATTATTTACTTCATGAAGAAAAATAGGTGGAATTTTATTTTTAAAGCTCCTCTGTTGTTCAGGACTATTTTCGGATGAATTTTACTAGTTGAAGCATAACTATGATCGGAAAGTACATTAACTGTTTGTTTGCATAGTTGTGAGGGATCCAAGACGTACTTTTGGTGTGTAGGAATTAAAGCGCTACTTTTGGCTATTTTACGTTTTGGAGAGACGAATGGTTCACCCTCCTCATGCTGTTGCTCCATATTACTTGGATTTTCATCAAAAAGATCTTCGTTGGCAAAGAACATGGCTGAACTACTATAGTTAGGTTTAACGGGTGAACATATTGCAATCTTCTGATTCAATGTTGTTTTGAGGTTAGATTTATTTTTGAACAAAGAAGGTTTTAGCGAATTTCCCCTATAGGGAAGAAGCTATAACCGTAGGTGGCATGGTAAGACTTAAGCCCGAGACCATGATAACTTTTTGTTTTGAGGTCCCCAGATGCCAAAAACACTATTCGTTCAAATTTATATATATGTGTGTGTATAAGCTTCAAATTTTTTTCATGTGTGTGCGCGTGTGTGTGTGTGTCCGTTACCGCGATAACTTTTGAAAGAAGCGCCTGATTTTTATGAAATTTGGCACAAATTTGGAGAGTAACATTTATGACTTTAAGTTCGAAAACCAGATCGATCGGTCAATGGGAAGGGGGTTTTATGGGGGTTTAAATTTTTCCAAAAATCAGTTTTTTTTACTTTTTACCCCAAAATTTTGAAAACACTAGATTTTGGTTATAGCCATTTTGTAGAGCTTAAAAAACAAACAATTTATTATTTTGAATCATTAAGCTAGGTTTAGTGGTTGTGGAGAAAAGTAAAAAAATGTGTCCATAAAATTTCCAATGTTAATCTTATGAGAGTACGATTTTTAGATTTTCCTCAGATAATTTCCCTAAAAATTCCACTTTTCTTTCTACCAATCAGTTTAGCTCTACAAAACAATCATTTTGGCGTTTTAATTGTTGTTTTACGTCCAACCGTTGCAGTGATATTCAAAGTGCTAAACACAGTACGTTGTCCGATGTTATCCTTATGGAGAATAAATAAAATGTTATATTTCGATTATTTATGTATGTATATTGATGAAACTTGGTATATGGCTTCAACTAGTTGTAGTATATTGATAATAGTAAAAAAAATTCTTTGTTGATTTTTCCCGGTAGCAGCAAACCTGCATACTCGGCCCACCATGTTATACATATGGAGAATAAGTAAAGTTGTATACCTCCCTTAGTTATGAACTTAAATTAATAAAACTTGGTATGTAGCTTCACCTGGTTGAGTTATATTGATAATTGCAAAAAAACCCTAACTTATCTTCCTTATTGCAGCAAACCTGCATACTCATTTATAATGTTAATCTTATGGAGAATAAATAAAATGCTATATATAACTTATTAATGAATGTATTTTTGTGAAACTTGGTAAGTGGCTCTAGGTAGTAGTGTGATACCCATATATTTGCATTGGAAATTCGCTGAGTACGCATGTTTGATGCGACGGGGGTATTTTATTTAATGGAGCAATTACTCAAAGTTAATGTTAAAAATTAACTTTAACACGTTAGAAAAGTGTTGGTAACAAGTTCACAAGAAAAAAAACTCAAAAACTAATAATTATAAACAAAATATAACACTACCAAAAATGACAACAAACTTTGCTCTCTCAATAATCTATACATTCGGCGAACTTTTTAGATTATGAAGCGAGCTTTAAAAACATATTGATCCTAATCCTCAAGAATAGGAAAAGTATTACACGTCGGGAGTTATTTTTGATAGGGAATTTTAGTTCGGAAATAACCCCTCCATCAGGTGTGGCCACTGAGCTCTATGTTATATCTGGAGTCACTACTCTCTGCCTAAATATTTTCCAAAAACTTGCCGTCAACACTGACTTTTTGCTCTATTGTGTTGTCACCTTATCGTTAACTGGACCAATCAAAATGCATTGGGTAGACGATGTCAAAATTTCAACCAATAGGGAATGAAATAACTATGCCACCAAAACGTCAAAAACACATCTGGCCAACATTACGACCATAAACACAGCGGCACGCTTTTTCACCACAGAGTGGTGATTCCATATATAACATGAAACTCAGAGGGTGCGGCTGTGCTGGTGTAGGAGCCAGCACAACAGCAGTCAATCTATACTCGATTATGTATACACTGCAGCAGTGCCCCATCCATTTTTTATATTTTTTTCAGTCCCATGTGTTGTATGGGAACAGGCTCTGGGAGCACTCCCCTCAGGCTCAGAGAATCATTTTATTGCAGAAAAAGGCAGTACGTGTAATATGTAAGGATCACTATGTTAAGCTCATTAATTTCAAGCCAAAATTTGTCGAGACTCGGATTATGACTGTTATTAATGTCTACTAGTAGCTTACAGGGGCTATAGCCCGTAAACATATGGTTTTTGTGTAAGTGGATATAATCACAGCTGATCATTAGTTCATTTTGCTTATTAATCAAAACACTGTAGTGCTATTTCCATAAGATAATGGATCTTCCATTATTATTGGATCTTTGAAGTCCAGTAGGACATAGCCCACGTAATTTTGGACATTTCTGATATTTTTTCCACCGCCCTTGGCCCTCAAGCTTTAAAATGAATCCTCATAACCTAACTTAACTTCTTCCTAGCTCGAGATATATCGTGGGGACCGATTCGCTTACGGAATTAATTATATAGATATCTTTCAATGTCTTGTGGCCATCTAAATGATGGAAAATGATTTTGTTTTAAACAATAAAAGATGTTTGCTCAAACAAATCAAGAAATTTTAACAATGTACATATAATCAGTAGTAGGCTAATCAAAACCCAAAGAATTCTATTTATTTATTTTATACGGCAAGCGCCATTTTTGTACAATAATTTACAATTCAATTCAGTGACATGCCACGATTAATGAACAATTGTCTAAAAAATCTTTGTGAAAATGTTCAATGGTATGCAGAGATTCAGGATGCAGATGATTATATGTTCAAGCACTACTTGCAAAACAAGGATAAATTACTAAATCTACAGTAGTAGAACAATAGTGCAAGCTACATCAATGATAAACATTGTCATGCAAAAACAAGAATTCAGTACCTATACTATCCTAAATATTTTCAAATTCCAAAGCAATGGACCATTATTGGCTTTCAAACTGCATAATTAGGAAAACCATCCACCTGATTAGTATACCGCTTTCTTTCATTTTCAATAAGTGTCTTTTTGCAGAATATTTTCCAGATCAACTTAAAATTTCAAAGATTATCCCTGTCTATAAGAAAGGTGATAAAACAAAGTGTCAGAATTATCGCCCAATTTCAATTGTGCCTATTTTCTCAAAGGTTTTCGAATCTCTCATTTTAAGGCAGATTAATACATTTTTTGAAGGTAATAATAAACTGATTACAGACTCCCAATTTGGGTTCAGGGCTGGTAGGTCCACCACTATGGCTGTCTCTGGTATAGTGGATTCAATTATTAATGCTTTTGAAAATAGAGAGTCTGTCTCTATGCTCCTTTTTGACCTTACAAAAGCATTTGGCTGCATACCCTTTGATATACTGCTAAAGAAACTTGAATTTGATGGAATAAAAAACAACTCAATTGAGATTTTAAAATCATATTTGACCAATAGAGAACAGTTTGTAAGTGTTAAGGGTTAAAATTCCTCAGTGACACCAGTTAAGGCAGGCGTTCCACAGGGCTCGGTTCTTGGTCCCTTTCTCTTCATCATTGCAATAAATGATCTTCCTCGTAATTTGCCTGTGTAGATTGCGTAATTTATGCTGATGATACAACAATTTTTGCAAACAGTAATGATCCAGTCACTCATCTTTCACATGCCATTAAAAATTCTCAAAACCTTGTTTTAGAATGGTTTTCAGCTAATAAATTAATCTGTAATGACACAAAAACACAAAGTATTAACTTCTCTCTTTCAGAAAAAAAGTCTGACCAAGTAGTCACACTTTTGGGTATCCATCTGGATTGTAAATTAAACTGGAAAATGCATGTGGACAATCTTAGCAAAAAATTGTCAAGGGTAATTTATCTCTTTTGGAAGTTAAAACCCCTTGTTAACTCTGAATATCTGAGATTAGCCGATTTTGGACTTTTTCAATCCCACATATGCAATATGGACTAATCACCTGGGGTCACTCGTCCCATACTCAGTCAATTCTTTTGCTACAGAAACGTATTGTTCGTACTATGGCTGGGGTTGGCCCTGTGGAACACTGCAAGCCACTCTTTGTTCAGTTTTAAATATCTACAGTCATTAATCTTTACATTTACACAGTATTAGTTTACACAAAAACTAACCTACACCATTTTCATACCAGGCAGGAATTTCATACACATAATACCATAGGCAAGAGTACACTGGACATTCCGCACCATAGGCTGGCAATGACAGGTAACTCTTTCAAGATTTATTGTGTGAAATTTTATAATAAGCTGCCTGTTTTTCTTGGTCAATTAACAAACCTTGATAGTTTTAAGGTTAAGGTTTACTTATGGCTTGTGAACAACCCATTTTACTCTATAACAGAACTTTTAGAATCAGTGGTTGTCGAGCAAACTGCCTAATTGGCTCGACTGTGTTAAAGATAATTAGCTTTAAGTAACTGACTATGCCCATTTCATGTCTTGTATTTTGATCAACGGCAATAAATACTCTTGATTCATGATTCTTGATTCTTGATTCTTGAATATATTCAATTAATATACTATGTCAATAGTATATGTCAATATATACTATGCAAAAATTGTTCAAAATGTAGAACAATAATTTTCGGTTCATGCTAGAAATTCTTTTCAAAAATCAAGCACAAAACAGGTGATGTGAAGCTTAAGGCGAATTTTATTTTATACGTGCAGTGGAAAATGGTTTTATATAATAACAAAGGGAGGAACATTTCAAGGTGCATTGTTGAAGGTGTGACTGAATGGGGAGTTAAGGGATAGGAGTTGAGAGGATTCGTAAGGCCCCTGTCTTAAAAGCTTGTAGGCTGTTCCCGCTGAAAAAGTCTAGATGGCCATCAGAAACTTCATTTCCAAGGCGTGTCATTCTTGGGAGTGGCGCATGTAAAAGATAGTTTGTACTGTGCACCCTTCTAACAAACAAATCTTGGGAGCGGGTCTTGGAAGGGATGCGAAATTCAATTTGAGCCAGCAGAAGATCAGGACATTTGATGCGGCCTTTCAGCAACTTGAGAGGAAACAGACATCAGAGATATTGCGAAGAGTTTCAAGCTTAAGTAGGCCAAGATGGGATTGTATCGTGACGACCGGCACCTGAAGGTAAGGAAACCCCATTCGAACCCCAATCATTCTAACAAATCTTCTTTGTATAGACTCAAGCCTTTCATGTTGCAGATCATAGTAAGGAGACCATAATGTTGAGTAATATTCAAGAGTCTGTCGCACTAAGGAAGTGAAGAGGAGACGCAGGGTGAAATTGCTGGAAGGGTCCTTTGAAATCCTGTAGAGTAGGCCTAATGTGGGGTTGGCTTATTTAGGACATATTTCATCTATTTGAAGTACTGAAGACAGATCATTAGACAATATTACGCCAAGGTCTCGGAAAGAGGATACTCTTTCAAGTTTATGGTTACGTTATTTGATAGTTGAAGAGAATCGGGTTTGACTTTCGATGGAATGAGAGTACTTTGCACTTTGCTGAATTTAAAGATATACAAAATTATCTTTTGTCCAGGTCAGGAGGACATCGATCCTTCTTGTAGCTTCCTACAGTTATTCAGTTTTGTTACCTCCATGAGCAATTTTGTATCGTCAGCAAACAGAAGATACTTAGAGGGGATAATCGATGCAAGGTCGTTTATTTAGATGTTAAATAGGCAGGGTCCCAACAAGGAGCCCTGGGAACTCCAGAGGTGGCGTTGAAAGCAGGAGAAGTGCAAGCCACGAATTTAACGAGTAATTTTCTGCCCTCAAGATAGCTCAAAAACCATCTCAGCGATGAACCTATGATTCCGTATCCTTTGAGCTTGGAGATAAGGCGGGAGTGGCTGAGTTTGTCAAAGGCTTTTTCATAATTCAGGTGTATAACATTCACTTGGTTGCCTTTGGAAAAGAAAATATGCAAAATTAACAAATTGGTAGTGGTGGAGCCTCTACCAAGAAAAAACTGTCATTGTGCTGCTATCTTTTACACAAGTTTGAAACTTATCGTCAACTTCTTTTTGCTCTTACCTCTTAACCTTGTACAGTGCTGCTGTCTATCAGAAAGAATTTTAGACTGTACGAGTTTGTTGGTTCACAGGTTTGGCGCTTAGCAGCAGGCATGAGGGATTGAAGGATTGTAGGGAAAATTCAAGTAGCAGTGGTGGCTAATCTATTTGATTTTGGTGGTTTGGTGGTTGTTGTCAATGTTGTCATAGGACCAGAGTTCGGTTGTAGTGGTGTTCCGTCAAAAATTGTTTATGGTGCCGAATTGTGTGCGAAAGTTGGTTTTAGGACTGATAGTTATTATGATTTCAAAGTGATTGTGCTCAGATTCATTTAATCTATTCCAGGAGATGTTGGGATTAACTATGAAATGGTTCTTCTGTGAGTACTCCCATCACGCATTTATAATCTAGGTTATGACAGATATGTCTATTGTAGTTCACGTAGCCTGTTTGAATGGAAATTTCTTGAATTAGCCATAATACTTGGAAATTATGGTTTATTATTTCAAGATAGGCCCTACTTGGATGCATATTAACTTATTAGACAATCCTAACCTAGGCCTACTCATTTCCAGACTAAAGGCCCAGGCCATGATAAGGCCTGATTGTTTCCACAGAGTGAAGCAAGTTAACTCCCAACTCCTTCACCAGTTTTTAGGTAAAAAATTAGCTGGAGCTTTTTTTATAAACATGCACCAACTGCAGACTTGCACTTGTCTAATGCTGTTTTCATGTGTTCCACACTCTTAGGCCTTATTTCCACAGTGCCAAGTAAAGTTGTCAGCTCGTGACAGTTGCCGACAGTTACTACCATGCACTATGCAAATTAAATTATTTTGAGACGTCTATATAGTGATAGTATCTTAGCTGCTGCCCCGTGGAAAGTAAGGTAGTTAGGCTACTGTCACTTTTACACCGACCAAAATACAAAAATATTTGCTACTGTTCAGTAGACAGAATGAAAAACAACCCTAGACAACTGCAAATCACGAGTCAGTTGGTGGTGATAATTTTAAATAGCGCCAGCTAGCCTACATTTAATCAGTGTTGGGGAGTAGCGGCGCTACAGTAGTCTGCTGTGGCTCCACTACTTAGGAAAAAGTACCTTTAGCTGTAGCGCCCTACATTTTTGGAGTACAGTAAGCTAGATGTAGCGGATTATGTAGCTTACTTTTTTTGCTACTTTTACAATCGTGATGTAATTACTTATACATACGTTACTTCAATTAATATCAAACTGACCTGAGTACAAAGGTTTCGTTACTCATTGAAAGCTTTTACTGCATTCATTTATATTGTTAGTCAGCTGTTTCTGTTATTTTAGCGTTTATATTCAACCTTTTTTTGTCAATCCACTGCCACTAGGCGCTTAAATTAAAATATAATAACCATAACATATAACCTCAGTCTCTGACCTTATCCTTTTGCAAAGTTAAAAACTTGCAATAAAATAACATGCAGATGTAGGCTGCATTTACTATATATAAATCATACTTCACAGGGTAGGCCCCTACTTAGTTTTCTGTTTTAATTTTGTTTTATATATTACGGCAAGTAAAATCAAAATTGACGATGACATTTTAAAGAAGCTGCTGTTTTGGACTACACTAAACTTAAGCCCTACTACCATGACCGTCCAATGAACATTTTTTCAAACTTCTAAGGAAAAAAGGTATTTTGTTGTTACATGTAAGTTAAGTTATGTTTGAATTGCGACTAAGCTTAAACTTTTTCCAGAAATTTAACATAAAATATGAAGCTATGTATCGTGGTTAATTAATTCTTTTACAATTTTTACTTAGACCAAGGCCATTAGTTACTTAGGATTTGTGAGAATTTTCCAATAAATTATTGCAAAGACCAACATTTTTCAATACACCAATTATCTTAGTTAGTTATACATACAAGTAGGCCTATGGGCCTAGTATTTGAAAATTGTGAAAGCAGTCTGATGTAACTTAAGACTGACAGTACCCTAACCTTTGTTAAATTTTTCATGGTTTATTGAATATTATTTACCTAAATTATGTTTTATGCCTTATCTGTTTATTAGCGAATTTCCCCTATAGGGAAGAAGCTATTACCGTAGTCGGCATGGTAAGACCTAGGCCCGGGACCATGATAACTTTTCGTTTTGAGGTCCCCAGACCCCAAAAACACTATTCGTTCGAAACTGTATATATATACATGTGTGTCCGTGAGCACAATAACTCTCGTAAAAATTATCCGATTTTGATGAAATTTGGTATAAACGTGTAAAGCAACATTTATGACTTTAAGTTCGAAAAACAGCCAGATCGCTTTATCCGAAGGGGTATTTTGGGGGGGTTTTGTACCCCAAAAATGGGTTTTTTGAACTTTTTACATATAATTTTGGAAATAGTCAAATTTTAGTTTTCCCCATTGGATTCAGCTTAAAAAAACACACAATTTGGTATTTTGATCATTTCTCTACGCCAATTGGTTACCGAGATATTGAAAGTGCTAAACACAGTACGTTGTCTAATGTTATTCTTATGGAGGAAAATACAAATTTTATATCTCGCTTATTTATGAACATATACTGACGAAACTTGGTATATGGCTTCATCTGGTTGTGGACCATTGATTTTTGCTCAAAAAAAAAATTTTTTGCCAAAGGCTCCCGTAGCAGCAAACCTGCGTACTCAACCCCATGTTATTCTTATGGAGAATAAGTAACGTGTTACCTCCCTTAATTATGAAAATAAATTAATGAAATTTGGTATGTGACTTCACCTAGTTGAGTTATATTGATATTAGCATAAAACCCCATTTTTTGTGTTCCTTGCATCAGCAAACCTGCATACTTACTCAGCCGCCATGTTATTCTTATGGAGAATAATTAAAATGTCATAAATAGTTTATTTATGAATGTATATTGATGAAACTTGGTATGTAGCTTTATGTGGTATTAAGATAAATATATATGCATTGGAAATTCGCTGAGTACGCAGGTTTGCTGCTACAGGGGTATTTCTAAACGTATTATATTTTCTGTTACTAATCTGTTTACATTAACCATAGGTTTACAAATAAATTTGTTAACTTGTTCATAACAAACTAAGACTAAAAACAACAAAATGAGGTATTTATTTGTAAAAATTCATGAAAAACTAGATATGGGTGCATGGGACAGTTAATAATACACCATTAAAGATAGTAAGAACCAGACAGCGAAAGTAGCTGTAATTGTAGCTTAGCTACTTTTTACTGGTAGCTGTAGCTAACTATTTTAAAAAAACTAGATGTAGCTGTAGCGAAGCTTCTATTTTATAAAAGTAGCTGTAAACTTACTTATAAAAAAGCTAGCTACTCTAAAAAAAGTAGCACTGCAACACTGCATTCAATTTATATGTATATATATGTTAGGCCTATTATGGTTGAATAAAGTGGGCCCCTAGAGGTAAGGTGGAGTAGGCCTAATTTGCCAAACTACTTTAAATCATACATTATGCCTTAGAAGGCGCTGCAATAATAATTAAGTTTATCGGACCCAAGTAATTAGTAGGACGAACCTTAACATTTTAGCTAAATTTTAAAACTTACAATTTCATTAAGGCTAATCAGGTCGTGCGTAGGCCTAGCATAGCGATTAGAGTATGTTTGTCTCTAAATCTGAGTTTTGCCAGATCAGTTCTTAATAATATTGAATCCCAGCACTGGCTGTAAATTTTATGAGTAGCCTACAGTTCAACTCGTACTGTAACAGCTCACTCCTTGTTTTTCTGGATAAGTTTCATGCACAATGTATAGTCTATTTGGACGATCAAAGTAAGGCAAAAAGAGGCTGCCAACCTCTTAAAAAAATATATATAGATTTGATAATATGAAGGTTAAAATCATGGAGCAGTGGTAGAAAATATTCATCATTGGTTTTATAATTGATGTAACTTACTTATTGATGTATTTAATTTGTTATATCTTAATCTTTTGATGTGGGCTCTATCTTCACTTTTTGTTGCATTAGCTTGTTATCTATTAGGGTCTGTAGAGTTTTGCTTAATTTGTAAGTCCATCTTGTGGCTGTCCGTTGTTGTGTTTTCATTGTTGTTGTTTTCATTGTTACTATTGGTGTAATCCGTTGGAATAAATGAATAAATAAATAAATTAGTGATCCTATTTTATAAAAGGTTGACTTTTGATAGGACTTTTTGTTCAGAGTTTTGGCCAGACCCTGTCAAAAAGTCAAATTAACACAATCTTTGGCGTGAATTAAGTCGGGACACAAAAAAAATTAAAGTTTTAAAACCTATGACATTGCCAATGACCTGATCCCACTCCCACATAGAATCAGCATGCTGATGATCAATTGACTTTTCATAATGAGACCGCGATTAGGCCTAGGCCTAAGAGATTTAAAATTAAAACTGGTCTTTTAGCAGAAATCAGATATAACTTAGGCCCTACAACTCCTTTTTGATTCAGTTTGGTATGGTACAATAAGCAGCCACCGAATTGATGATTAGGCCTACAAAGTACTATCCTACTTTTTAAGAGGTTTGTAAGGATTAATTTAATAAAGATTGTTTTATAACTTACATGGAGTATTTATAAAAGTGATTTAACCATGGGATTATAGAATGGAGTACCTAGGCTATATAAGTTAGTACTAGGTATAATACAGCAAAAGGGTTGGTATTTTATTTCTAAAATGATTCTTCAAGCTTAAAATGTAGTTGTAATCAGGTAAAATACCCCCGTAGCAGCAAACCTGCATACTCAGCGAATTTCCAATGCATATATATGTATCTTAATACCAAATAAAGCCACATACCAAGTTTCATCAATATACATTCATATATAAACGATTTATGACATTTTAATTATTCTCCATAAGAATAACATGGCAACTGAGTATGCAGGTTTGCTGAAGTAAGGAACACAAAAAATGGGGTTTTATACAAATATCAAGATAACTCATGTAGGTAAAGCCACATACCAAATTTCATTAATTTATTTTCATAATGAAGGCAGATAACACGTTACTTATTCTCCATAAGAATAACATGGGGCTGAGTACGCAGGTTTGCTGCTACGGGAGCCTTGGGTAAAAAATTGTTTTTTTTGAGCAAATATCAATGGTCCACAACCAGATGAAGCCGTATACCAAGTTTCGTCAGTATACGTTCATAAATAAGCGAGATATAAAATTTTTATTTTCCTCCATAAGAATAACATTAGACAACGTACTGTGTTTAGCACTTTTAATATCTCGGTAACTAATTGACGTAGAGAAATGATCAAAATACCAAATTGTGTGTTTTTTTAAGCTGAATCCAATGGGAAAAAATAAAATTTGACTATTTCCAAAATTATATGTAAAAAATTCGAAAAACCCATTTTTGGGGTACAAAACCCCCCCAAAATACCCCTTCGGATAGAGCGATCTGGCTGGTTTTCGAACTTAAAGTCATAAATGTTGCTTTACACGTTTATACCAAATTTCATCAAAATCGGATAATTTTTACGAGAGTTATCGTGCTCACGGACACATATATATATATATATATAGATATATATATATATATATACCCCCGTAGCAGCAAACCTGCGTACTCAGCGAATTTCCAATGCATATATATGTATCTTAATACCACATAAAGCCACATACCAAGTTTCATCAATATACACTCATAAATAAACGATTTATGACATTTTAATTATTCTCCATAAGAATAACATGGCGGCTGAGTATGCAGGTTTGCTGAAGGAAGGACCACAAAAAATGGGGTTTTATACAAATATCAATATAACTCATTTAGGTAAAGCCACATACCAAAATTCATTAATTTATTTTCATAATTAAGGGAGATAACACGTTACTTATTCTCCATAAGAATAACATGGGGCTGAGTATGCAGGTTTGCTGCTAAGGGAGCCTTTGGCAAAAAAATGTTTTTTTAATAATAATAATAATAATAATAATGCTTTATTGTCATTAATCAATTGAAATAGACAACGTCACAGGAAATACAAGAGACATGCACATACCATTCTTCAATAACATACAATATCACATGCAAAATACAATATTACAATATCAGAATTCAAGCTAAATATAGCATGCCATACTAACTATGCAAATCTATAATTGTGATCAAGCCAAATTTATTCATGCTATATCTATATTCCAAATTAACGCATAATAATGCATGATAATTTTGAGCAAATATCAATGGTCCACAACCAGATGAAGCCGTATACCAAGTTTCGTCAGTATACGATCATAAATAAGCGAGATATAAAATTGTTCTTTTCCTCCATAAGAATAACATTAGACAACGTACTGTGTTTAGCACTTTCAGTATCTCGGTAACCAATTGACGTAGAGAAATGATCAAAATACCAAATTGTGTGTCTTTTTAAGCTGAATCCAATGGTAAAAACTAAAATTTGACTATTTCCAAAATTATATATAAAAAATTCAAAAAACCCATTTTTGGGGTACAAAACCCCCCCAAAATACCCCTTCGGATAGAGCGATCTGGCTGGTTTTCGAACTTAAAGTCATAAATGTTGCTTTACACGTTTATACCAAATTTCATCAAAATCGGATAACTTTTACGAGAGTTATCGTGCTCACGGACACATATATATATATATATATATATATATATATATATATATATATATATATATATATATATATATATATATATATATATATATATATATATATATATACAGTATCGAACAAATGGTGTTTTTGGGGTCTGGGGACCTCAAAACGAAAAGTTATCATGGTCCCGGGCCTAGGTCTTACCATGCCGACTACGGTAATAGCTTCTTCCCTATAGGGGAAATTCGCTAATATACAGTTTCGAACGAATGGTGTTTTTGGGGTCTGGGGACCTCAAAACGAAAAGTTATCATGGTCCCGGGCCTAGGTCTTACCATGCCGACTACGGTAATAGCTTCTTCCCTATAGGGGAAATTCGCTAATTCCCTATAGGGGAAATTCGCTAATAGGCCTAAGTATTTTATTTTTCCTTCCTAAAGCCATTTTACACTAGGCTACCATTCGTCCTAGACTTTTTTGAACTCAGAATTTGACAATATTAGAAAATAAAAAAATAAACTGTTAGGCCTAACTTGTTAAAACTGAGGATAAACAAGGTAGAACAAATAAAATCAAAGCAAACCGATATATATTTCAAAACACATTGTTTTTTTAACTTATATGTGTTCAATGATAAATTTATTTCTTGAGTGAAGATGATTATACACTTAAGCTTAGAGGGAGGCATGGAGTTGTGTATCTGAGGAGTTTCAGTTCCCCATATTTCATGTCTACTCTTTATCCCATATGTTTACTTTCCGCCTTAAATTCCCTTATGATTCCTCATTGTTTTCTTGTGCCTCATATTATTTTTGGTACGGGTACAGTAGTCAATTATAAGGCAGAATCAACTGTCAGCAGTATAATAGTTCAGTTTATTGTTGATATAGTATAAGAATTTCTCCATTTAACAGTGTACTTTCACCCTAAATTTTTCCCTACTGAAGATTCACTCCAGTTCCTTATGAAACAGTCAAAATTGTAAGTTATTAGCGAATTTCCCCTATAGGGAAGAAGCTATTACCGTATTCGGCACGGTAAGACCTAGGCCTGGGACCTTGATAACTTTTCGTTTTGAGGTCCCCAGACCCCAAAAACACCATTCGTTCGATACTGTATATGTATATATATATATGTGTCCGTGAGCACGATAACTCTCGTAAAAATGATCCGATTTTGACGAAATTTGGTATAAATATGTAAAGCAGCATTTATGACTTTAAGTTCGAAAACCAGACAGATCGACCTATCCGAAGGGGTATTTTGGGGGGGTTTTGTACCCCAAAAATGGGTTTTTTGAATTTTTTATATATAATTTTTGAAAAAGTCAAATTTTAGTTTTGACCATTCGATTCAGCTTAAAAAAACACACAATTTGGTATTTCGATCATTCCTCTACGTCAATTGGTTACCGAGATATTGAAAGTGCTAAACACAGTACGTTGTCTAATGTTATTCTTATGGAGGAAAAGAACATTTTTTTATCTCGCTTATTGATGAACATATACTGACGAAACTTGGTATACAGCTTCATCTCGTTGAGGTCTATTGATATTTGCTCAAAAAAATTGTTTTTTGCATAATTCTCCTGTAGCAGCAAACCTGCGTACTCAGCCCCCATGTTATTCTTATGGATAATAATTAAATGCTCTGTCTCCCTTAATTATGAACATAAATGAATAAAAACTGGTGTACGACTTCACCTAGTTGAGTTATATTGACATTAGCATAAACCCATTTTTTGTGTTCCTTGTTGCAGCAAACCTGCGTACTCAGCCCCAATGTTAGGAGAATAATTAAAATTGTATATATCGCTTATTTGTGAATATATTTTTATGAAACTTGGTAAGTGGCTTTATGTAGTATTAAGACATTTATATCTCCATTGGAAATTCGCTGAGTATGCAGGTTTGCTGCGACGGGGGTATTTATATATTACGGAAGATTGTCTAAAACTCAGTCTAGCCTTGAAATTACAGGAATATATCTGTATGATGAATTACTGAAAAATGCTCATTATTTTCAACTAAACTCATATCGTAGAAGACCGAATGGCTACTTTTGACGTCGTTTTATTCACTTGTTACATTTTTAGAGAGGTCCTGAGTAAAAATATTTGAGTTATTTTTTTAGATGGATTATATACCGTAAATTTGTTCGTATAAAGGCTATATTTTTTGTTGAAGATTGTTTGAAATTTATCAAAAAGGCGACATAAGTATCATTTGGATAGGCTTTCCCAGGGTAATACATTATCTAATATCAGATAAGCCAAGCTGTAATTGGATGGTGTCACTGTCATTTGCATGGAAGCCTTGCAGTGCTTAGGGCTCTCCCAGCAACATTGAGGGGAACAGACTTTGCTGCACTCCCCTTTGTCCTTTGTAAGACATTCTATTTCTTTTTAGGCACGCTTCACACTTAAATTCCCAAGATGCTTCTCGGGGTCAATTGACTCAACCATTTATAATTCTTTCATGAATCTGCTAATTCTTAATATTACCGATATCCAGGATGCAGTCTTAAATTTTAATTGGGATGTAATTAAAAATGTCTTTTGCTATATTTAAAAATATATTTAGACTACATTTTATACAGTATTTGCATACAAGATGGTTGAAAAGGTTCCCCAATGACGAGAGTCATGGTTAGACATTTTTCACGTGCAGGAATAATTAGAGTCTTTAAACCGTGATGAAATGGGAGGTTTTTATCCAGTCCCACGAATGTCGGTTTGTTGTCTGGGACTATTGTTTGTGGTCTGGGTCTGTTGTTTGTGTTCCTTTGTATTTGTCTTTCTTGTACTATATCATCTATATATTGACCTGGAATAAAACTAATGTACGAATGAAGCCCAAAAATACATCTAAAATCTGAATATTTCCTCTACAATAAAAATCGAAATCAAAATCAAATAAAAGTTTTCTCTACAATAAAAATCAAAATGGATTTGCATTACTGGGATTCTAAGTCGTTGGGAAATATGGAGAAAAGGTAGCTTTTGGGAAAAGAGCAACATAATAGAAATACCCTGTGGCAGCAAACCTGCGTACTCAGCAAATTTCCAATGCATGTAGGTAAATGTTTCTCACTACCACATGAAGCCACTCACCAGGTTTCATAAAAAAACACGTATAAATAAGTGATATATAGCATTTTATTTATTCTCCATAAGAATAACATTGAAAGCTGAGTACGCAGGCTTGCTGCAACAAAGAACACAAAATATGTGTTTTTATGCAATTATCCATATAACTTAACCAGTCGAAGCTGCATACCAAGTTTTATTAATTTATGTTCATATTAAGGGAGGTATTACATTTTACTTTTCCCCCATAAGAATAACATGGAGGCTGAGTATGCAGGTTTGCTGCTGCGGGGAAAATCAGCAAACAAATTGTTTATGCAAATATCAATATACGAGTACTAGGTGAAGCCACATGCCAAGTTTCATCAACATTCATTCATAAATAATCGAGATATCAAATTTTAATTATTCTCTATAAGGATAACATTGGACAACGTACTGTGTTTAGCACTTTGAATATCTCTGCAACGGTTGGATGTAGAATCACAATTTAAACACCAAAATGATTGTTTTTGTAGAGCTGAACTGATTAGTAAAATCAAATGTGAGGTTTGCATTAAAATGAACTGAGGAAAACATAAACCCGTTTTTCCCATGTTTTTAACGTGGGAGATTTTATGAACACGTTTTTTGGATTTTCTCCGCAACCACTTAACCTAGGTTAATGATTCAAAATACCATATGCTCTATAAAATGGTCAAAACCAAAATTGAGTATTTTAAAAATGTTATGGTGAAAAATGCAAACAACTGATTTTTGGAAAATTGTAAACCCCCATAAAACCCGCTTCCCATGTCCGATTTTTCTGGTTTTCGAACTTAAAGTCATGAATGTCACTTTACACATTTGAGCCAAATTTCATCGTAATCAGACGTTTTTTACTCAAGTTATTGTGTTAACGGACACATTTATATATATATATATATATATATATACACACATATATATCAATTTGAACGAATAGTGTTGTTGGCATCTGGGAAGCTCAAAACAAAAATTTGTCATGGTCTTGGGCTTAACTCTTTACCTTGCCACCTACGGTAATAGCTTCTTTCCTAAAGGGGAAATTCGCTAAAAGGGAAGTAAATTAACTTTGACAAACACGTTAGGTAATATTCTTAGAGTAATTGTGATTCTTAAGCATTAAATCAAAGGGAAATTATACTAGGGGTACTGGAAATTTTAAATCTTTTGAAAATAAAAGCCAGAAATTGTATTTCCATTAGTAATATTTAATATTTGTAATGTTCAATACCGGCATTTAAAAGGTCAAACTAAAAAAAAGTACACAGTGAAAAGATGCATTCGTGACACTTGCCAAAATACTTATTTATAAGATGTGTTTTGTTTAATATCAATCATACGAGTGTTAGAGAAAGAAAACCCTTAAAAATGTAGTATATGATTATTCGTGCAAATAACGAAGAAACAAATGCTAACAAAGTGAAAAAGTCCTATATAAAGTACTTTTTATGTCCTAAAATGCTGATTTCCAGTTGTCTATCCGTGTGAAGGCTAGTTTTAATTGACATTTTACTATTCAAAAATTGTTGAAAGAATAAGTTACAAAGAGATTAAACTATGCACATTATGTTATCTTTGTGAAGATAGGATTTGGGTAGAAATATACGTATTTTTCTTTAGTAAAATATACAGAAAAACTGCTCATTTGGCAAGAAAATACAATGAGTAAGATTTTGTTTTGTTTGTGATATGCATCCAATGATGTATATATCAGCTTAAACAACTTGATCTCACCATTTTTAATGATAAAGTTTAAGATAAAATAAATACAAGAGTCCTCACTGGTATCATATATTTGTCATCACTTCTAACGGCGGCGCTCCTCCGATATTCTTCATCAGATTATCCTAAATCATCATTGGATATGTATCAAAAAAGTTATTATTTGCATATATTTTTAAAAATAAGCAGTTTTAATGTAATTGTAATTTTAAGATTGTCAACGCCCACCATTTTAAAATGATTGAAGATATAAGTAATATTTTACCCAAATGACGTCTCAAAGAGGTATTTTCAGCATTATATGTGCTAAGACTCATCTTTTTATTCTCAACGGTTCTGGAGCAATACAATTTAGATTAAAAATTACATTCAGACAGATAACTGGGACACCAACCTTTAGAAAGTACCTTTCTAGATATATTTTTCTTCATTTTACCATCAATAATTATATCTTAAATTATTAAAGATTTTTTCCGAATACCCCCTTTAAATACCAAATAATAGAAAAACTATCCCATTCCTCGGGGTTGATAGTGCAGATGCTCTGCCCCGGTCCAGCTGTATTTTTTGTACGGGCGGCTGACAGGTGCTTCCCCTCAAACCAATTATTTTACACCTGCTGGTCTGGTCTTTTTGATGAAGAAAGCTCTCCAATTCGTAGGAAGACCCAAAGGAGTTTTTGTGTATTTCAGACTAAAATAAAACGTAAACTGTGTATAATACAAAAATACTGAATAGTTTTTTCTTTCCTTGCATCACTTATCTTCATAAATATAGTACGTTTCGTTTCTTATTTGGAAATTTTAGAATTGTTTGTCTGGTAAACATTTTAAATTCCATTTCGTTGTTCCATATCCAACTTTTGTATCGTCTGATTTAAATACAGGATGTTTTTTTCTGTCAACATTTTGAGAGATAATAGTTTAGGATAAAAGTAGCCTAATGAAATTGCGAAAATTAACATAACATACTTGGTTTTGGTTGTCAGGTCCTCATTAAGTCGCACATATTGGTTACAATTGAATTCAATGATGTACCTATAAGCTTGAGGCCAGAAGAGCTGGGAGCGTGTTTGGTAATTGCGCCCTGTAGAAGCCCTGGTATCAATTGCCAAGGAAGGACTTGAGGACCAAAGCATTCAGCTACCACTGTAGTGAGAAAGGTTTGCTGCAATAGTGCAATTAGAGAACCGCGGTTTTTTAAATGTTGAAAAACATAGTTTTTCTTCGTATATGTTTGCCAATTAGTATATATATACCTTATACTATCTTTCTGCCAATTAGGATAGACAAGGTAAGATCATCAGGACTAAGGATAAGCGATTGCAATTTTCTCTTTGAAATTCCTTTATTTTCGTGTTAAGTATCTTTAACTGTGAAAGGAGGTAATAACTATGAATACCTTTCATGAACCGATCTCAGTCTATGGGTAATTTGAGCCTATGAAAGGTGTGGGAAGGAAGCCGTGCTTTCCCCAGTGTGTGCGGTGTAAATCGAGAAGGAATGGAAAGGTTCCCCCGATAATTGTTTAATAACCGACGATTAGACTAATTATGGAGGAAAGTGATGAGTTGTTATCCGACGTGGGACGGCGGCGAGCTCCTGCGTGGCTGATGTTCTGATGGTCCGATAATGCCGTGTTAGTGTGTTGCTGTGCCGTTAATCTTGCTGTCAGCTGTTCGCATGCAGTTCGATGGCAACAAGTAACGAAATCCAATTATATTCGTAATAAAAGCACAGTGATATAGCCAGTAACAAGGCTGCCAAGGCATTTCACCTCACCCATTCTACAATCATTCATTCACATTCGTCTTAAAATACGCCTTAAATAATTACGTCGGCGTCGTATGCCGTGATTAGGTGACTAGGTATTAGGTGCCGTGATTAGGTATTGTGATTAGGTGATGAAATTTCGAGAGAAATGCTATACGCACGGGTGTATATATACGATAGTGACTAACTGGGTATAAATAGTCCGTTCACATGGATTTAAACTCATGGCTAAACAAAATAGACTACATGATGATTCCTAAGCTCGGCCGCTTGTTACCTGTTTGCCAATCATGGAACCCTTAGGGATTACTCTATAAAGTTTAACAAGGAGTTATAACTTTCTGTTACAGTAATTTAGTTTTAGTCGAGAATACCCGTTCATTCAAATGTTCTTCTTAAGATGTTTTCAGTTATAATAAGCGCACACCATTGTTATAAATAGTGTTACATAATTATCTGAACTAATCATTTAGAATTTAAAATTAAAACTTACAATTCGGAATTATGCAATTGTTGGTTCCAAAAATCTCCCGCCAAACTAATTTACAAGCGGCAATTCTCTTTACGGAAATAAGTGCTAGCATTCCCCTCTTCTCTCCAGCCATGAAGGGAGAGATAGAGAGAGAGCCATTCCTGAAAGGAAGCTGCCGAATCGGAGAAATTGTACTGTATTTGTGCATGTGCCTTACCGCGTGTGAGTGGTGACAGATAGCAGATAGTAGTCGGTATAGTGAGTAGGGACGGTGGGGCAGCGTCCCGTGCCGTGCGTGCGTTGTGTACCGCCCGACACGCCCCCTCGCTCACACGCGCACGCACAGGAATGTCGCATTGTCCTCCGTATCGCCTGTACACACGACACATGCGCCGCTCTGTCGGGCGACACGATCTGCGAACTCTTATCTGGCGGGGAAGAGTGTGGCTTGTCTTCCTGAGAAACAGGCAGACTTCCTTTTTGGACTGTTTTGAGTGTCTTGACAAATTATATTTGAATAGATTTTATACATTTTTATATATTTTAGCTTCAGAGCTATTTTGACTGTTCAGTTGAATAACGTGTGGTTAAAGGGATGCTGATAATTGTATGTTTGGTTTAAAAAGACGGCGTTTTGTATGTTTGAATTAGCTCTGCATATTTTCACATCCTCGTATTACGTATTATCCATCGTTAACGTATTTTTGTATGTCCTCTTCTAAAAAAATGTCACGTTTTCTTATAAATTTGGAATAAGCCAGTGTGATTTAGTCAGTTACAATGCTCACTTTTGTTTCGGGTGCTCCAAACTGTACCAGTTTGTTGTAGGTTATGTTTAAATCATATCGTAGTGTATACATATTGTTTGCAACTTGTTGGAGGGGATTGCGTTAGAATGAGTGGCGAAATGAGGAAGATGCGGAGATGAGTCTCTTGACTACTCATGGCTTTCCTGTATCCCTACGTTGCGTTAGAGGAGTAAAGGTCTTAGCCAATGGGAGGAGGTGAGGACTGAACCTCCGCCCCCTAAGCTCCCCCTTACATTTTGTATTTCAGTAGCTTTCGTTGTAACCCTCCTGCCGATCCATTTTCCCCTATTACAATTCCTGTTTTTTGTTAATGATAATATAGATAAACGTTGACAACAGTGTATAAACGTAACGCCACTTGTCAACCTCAACCCTTGGCGGTTGCCGTTCAGTTTTGACCATATAGTTAATACCCCCGTCGCAGCAAACCTGCATACTTAGCGAATTTCCAATGGAGATATAAATGTCTTAATACTACATAAAGCCACTCACCAAGTTTCATAAAAATATATTCACAACTAAGCGATATATGCAATTTTAATTATTCTCCTTAAGAATAACATTGGGGCTGAGTACGCAGGTTTGCTGCAACAAGGAACACGAGAAATGGGTTTTTACGCTAATATCAATAGAACTTAACTAGGTGAAGTCGTATACCAGTTTTTATTCATTTATGTTCATAATTAAGAGAGACATAGCATTTAATTATTCTCCATAACAATAACATGGGGGTGAGTACACAGGTTTGCTACGGGAGCCTTTGGGTAAAAATTGCTTTTTGAGCAAATATCAATAGACCCCAACCAGATGAAGCCGTATACCAAGTTTCGTCAGTATATGTTCATAAAGAAGCGAGATATAAAATTTGTCTCCAATAAGAATAACATTAGACAACGTACTGTGTTTAGCACTTTCGATATCTCGGTAACCAATTGACGTAGAGGAATTATCAAAATACCAAATTGTGTGTTTTTTTTAAGCTGAATCCAATGGTAAAAACTAATATTTGACTATTTCAAAAATTATATGTAAAAAGTTCAAAAAACCTATTTTTGGGATACAAAACCCCCCCAAAATGCCCCTTCGGATGGAGCGATCTTGCTGGTTTTCGAACTTAAAGTCATAAATGTTGCTTTACACGTTTATACCAAATTCCATCAAAATCGGATCATTTTTACGAGAGTTATTGTGCTCACGCACACACACACACACACACACACACACACACACACACACACACACACACACACACACACACACACACACACACACACACACATATGTATACAGTTTCGAACGAATGGTGTTTTTGGGGTCTGGGGACCTCAAAATGAAAAGCTATCATGGTCCCGGGCCTAGGTCTTACCATGCCGACTACGGTAATAGCTTCTTACCTATAGGGGAAATTCGCTAATAAATTTGTATCGCTCTGTTACCATTTGTAATTGGGTTAGTAAATCTCTGGCCCTGGTCAAAGTACAGTACCTCGGTTTGCGTCTCAAACACGGCTACTCATCTCATTCTTAATTTTAATTCTTTTTCGCCCTAAGAGCTATAGTTATGTCACAGTGCCTCGCATATAGCACTGGCCGCCAAAAGAGCCGGCTTGGACATAATTTTGTGGCTAAACTATTTCGAAAAAAAAACATCTGTTTATACTATCATCTGGTCAAATAAATTGAAGGTCCATAAGACTAACGTTGGAAATTTGACGACTCGTGGGGCGGAGGCCTAAAGTTATATCGGGATCAGAACCATTTAATCTTTCTTTTTTATAACTAATTAAATGGGTTTACTAAATTTCACCCCTCCAGTATACCGGGAACTTTTGATGAACATCCTAGGAACATCCTAGAACTTTTGACATATTAAGAATGATATAAATTCTACTTTGACAACGGTGTGTAAAGAAAGCTTAAAGTTTGAGTTACGGTTTTGATGGACCAGTTAGGACTGGTTTTCATCTATGTAGGCCTAATCGTAGTCAATCTTTTGGATGTGAAACCGAGCAGGTTCGTTTGACACGGAAGACGAGAATAAGAAAAAAACGTCCAAACTGTAATGCGATCTTTCGTGGTTGCTGGATCAAATTATTTATGATTTCCTATGTAATATATCGCAACTATCCAAGTTGGCAGCCCTGTGTGCACTGTGCAGCCGTTTCCGCAATCCGCGACCTACCCCACTTTCGGAATGTGTCACTTCTGCATAACATGAACCTTTGGCACATTTCTCCGTATTGTACTCATCAAGTTCATTGTTTCCGTTTGTACTTTCAGTGGTTTGGAAATATCGTTTTCGTTTATTCCGCTTATTTGCGTGGTATTAGTATTTCGAGCTTAACCTTTGTATGGTATCCTATGCCTTGTCGCATATAAACCAGCCATAAAAACTCATGTAGGATATCTATATTAAACTCCACAAGTAATTCCGTATTTAAGTAACAATGATATGATGATAGTTTTCTGCAATGGTTAAAACCGTACATTTAAACATTAGTAGCTGGATTCTAGTTAAACTAGCATAATAGCTGATTACTACTGTAGTTTGGTGAGGTTGGAATTGCTGTAAAACCGACGACTGAGATGGAGAGGACTAGCTATTTACGAGTAAACTAAATTTATTTGTAATAAATAATAGTAGTACTTAAATTATTAACCCCAACTGGTGAACCAAAAAACGTAGCCTAATAAATTTAACCAAACTAACTAAAGATTTTTAAGCTTAAAAACAGATAGATTTAGATTTTAGTTTAATACTTTAAAATTATTTTCGACTTTTAGTGCTTTGGGACGTTCGGTAATTAGTTATTTGAGAGAGTAAGTTATTTTTAGCCGAATTGAGACTATTTATGCCTATTTAATCGATTGGAACATCATTTCCTGAAAATAATTTATTTGTTTGAAGACCAGTGGAGAGAAGAAAATTCGTCGAAAGAAATAATGTAGGCTACCTATTGCAGAAGTATCACACATTCCGTAGATGTCTTATACAGCGTGGACGTAAATAAATCAAAGTTATTTCTGTAGAAAGTAGTGAAAGCGATGTCGTTGGAAATTACAGTTTTAGAATCGTTGCACATTTACAGCGTCGTAAATAAGCTTCTTAGTTACAATATGTATTTGAAATTTCACAGCGTTTACATACAGTACGGCGCGGCGCTTACACATGTAAAACGGTACGAAACAATCGGTTTCGCTCAGAAGAACTGAATTATTATAGTTGTACGGATTTGTGTGGTCCGCGTCCTTCGAATATCAGCAGGAGCGCTTTTGACGTTTCGCGTTCTCGTTTTCTCAATTGGTATCAGGAAATAATTTCTTATTTTAGGATTTTTTGGCGAATTTTACTTGGAGGCTTTAAGACTCGATAAATGGCGTTACGTAATGCAGCGTTGTTTACAAACACGTCCTCAGGTTTTTTTGCGGGGCTTTAAAATACCGAAAGCTTTTTATTACAATGGTGTACGGTGCGGGGAAACGTAAACAATACCAGTTTGTAGTTTCTCTACTGTTTAATGAACATGTTCTAATTTTACTCGACACTCCTATTAAAAACGTATACACATTCTTTTTCAGTTTACGAATTTTCTATGCAAAACTGCGGCAGGTCAGTGTTCAGTCGCAAGGGCGTAGCCCTACACCGGAGCGCGACCAATCCACCAGTCGCGGCCAACGGTGCCTGATGAGCTGTAATGACGGCGACAACTAAACACAGCACAACTGTACAAGACGCGACGCGACGCTCTGATTCGGCTGCCGCTGACATTGTCATTGTCATAGCGTGTCTTCGTCGGGTTTCGATCAGTTGTTTTTAGAGTACGGTACTCTCTTCTTTGTGAAATCGACATTGTATAATTGAATTTCGTATTGTGAATTGGTAGACCTCGCCAATGTACCTTTTATGTTAAACTAGTTGACCCGTCATTGAGTTAGTTTTATGTAAAAAATACTCTTTTATTTTCAAGATGAGCTCGTTCGCTTCGCTCACTTGCCTTTGTGAGCAGTGTAAAGGCAAAATAAACTAAATAATTAATTTGATTGATTTGGTTCTGATGGTGTTTTATTTTGTTTTTTATGTCATTTGCTACGCTCACTCGCCTCCAGGATGAGCTCGTTCGCTACGCTCACTCGCCTATTTCTATTTAGAGCCATCGAAAAAAAGGATTTGAGTTGCCATTCAAGTAAATATTTTATTGAACATACGTTTATGGCTTTCAAGTATGTTAGATAACAAGCACCTTATAACAAGCATCCTTAGTAACCCGTTCGTTTGGTGTTACTAACGATTAACGAATCAAACATTTGGCTTTCGTCCGTAGTTGTGCAGTAATTTTTAATTTTCGATACTATACTGTTCTGAAAGGCGCAGAGCGCATTTTATTACTTTACAGCCAATGAAGATAATATGGAGATCAATATGAATTCAGATGAACTACCGCGTAATAGTTCATTGCACTCATAGTGATATAGAGAAGCCTTATACAATTTCCCGCTGGATATCTCAACACTTAGTAGTGTTTCCTGGAACAACATAAATCACATTATCCACAACAAAGTTACTAGGGGTAAACTTAAATTTTCAGTTAGTCCTGGTTGTTTGTTTACATTAGCGACAGGATCAGGATCAGGACCGGACCGCCACCGGTTAATGTCAAGACCGCAGGATCGCCGAGTGTCCTGCAGGATGTTGTCGTATCCTTCCTCACGCGCGGGCCTCCGGTCTCGGCTCTGTATTGATTGCACGCTTCGGCCGTGATTGTTTTGACGATTGGGTACCATCGCTCAGTGTTGCCGTGCCGATTGGATTGCTTTTGTTAAAAGGTCGAGATGGTAGAGTCATCGAACTATGGTAGAGTGATATTTAATCCTCGTTTGTATTTATAGCTATTACAATTTGTATAGTTAGTCTGTTTTTGTTGCCTTCCCGTTTGTTTTGTTGAAATTGACAACTCACAAAACTACGTGTTACATACGAGGTACCTATTGGAATATTAAAATCCACGAAAAGTTTTGTATTAATCTCTTTAGACCTATGGCCAACAAACAGGACCGAAATGCACCTTAATGCATTTAGTTTTTGAAGTGCATTGAAATTTGTGCAGAAAGCAAATAAAGGAGGAAGGTGGATTTAGTAATTAATTCAGATAAAATACAACCAAATCAAAATTTAATATTCTTAATATATAAATAAAAAACTTGCCATTGCACACGAGATATACCAGTTTTTAAATGACTGAAACTAGTTGGTTCCCGTTTTATCTTAAAAGAGCAGCTAAGTTTATGTACCTGTTTAAATTTTTCGCCGTTTTAATAACTTTACATTAATTTCGACGGGTAAACCCGTACACTGGGACTAGGTTGGATCGTTACTGGACGGAGACATTATATGCGTGGCTACTATTGGATGAGGGGATCTTATAATTTGCTAAGATTGTATATTGAGGGGGTTTATAGATTAGACTGTATGATGAAGGACCACAGCACAAGGTTAATTTGGTACCTTGTGAAACCAATAGTAATAGTTGAACAAAAGAAAGACTAGAGTTAACGATTATTTGAATATTGCATTTTACAAAGGTACGAAATAATAATTGTACATAAAGGTCTCAATGTCACTAAAGGTTTATGGTTGAAAAGTTAGTTAATGGATAATTCAAGTCACTCACGAAAGAATGAAGTTCATTTTTACTCCGCACTCAGTAGATCATCAAGGTTGGTCCATGGTTGGTTGTTGCATTCATTTCAAACAAGGAAAGTTTCACACACAATAATCACAGATTGTATAAGTTAATAATGCGTATTCAAATATTAATACTAAAGGGAGATGATTTGAAAAATAGTAAATACTTTACTGAGAGAATTATAAGAAGTGATTATGAAATTAAAGAAAATAGTTTTTAAATAATATGGAAAGGTTTTTTGAAAGGATGAAAACAAAAAAGTTTTGGGGTTGCTATGTGAACAACGAACACAGAATAAAAACGAGTTCGCACGCAGCACGCTGACGTGAGGGAAGTGAATTTCCACATAACAACTTTTAAAACTCAAAATCAGTGTAAAAATATACATTTGTCCAATTCTTACTGAAATCTGAAAACATTGATTTTTTTGCTGTTCTGGTACTCACTCCTGGTTTCATTTACTTGCAAAGCTGGGAATACAATTTTGCGCATTATAAGGTTTAGAGAAGGTCCAGACAGGCTTAAAAGTAGGCGTGAGGTTCCTGGGGATGATAAAAGTAGTCTAACAAAAGAATAACAGGCTTTTCTAGTATAAAACCCCGTAAGACAACGTACTGTGTTTAGTCGATACACATTTTCTTTAATAACTCGGTAAATATTTATGCTAGGATGACGAGAGAGGGCTTAAAACTTTCGCCTTTTTAATTCCCATCTATTAACATGCATTGATTGTACATCTGGGGCCTTTCTGACTCTTTTTGGGCCCAAAAACTCGAAATTTGAAAGATTAATCCCCATAAAAGGGGTTTAGAGTTTTCTGATTGTTTTGCCCAACGAACTTGTCCAACTGATTACAGAAAGGAACGTCCCTACCAAATTTGAAGTAAATCGGACAAAAAATGTGACCGCTAGAGTGCAAACATACAATATTGTATATATACAATTTTGAACGACCCCCCAAAACGTGTTCAGGGGGTCACGTTAGGAACTTCTATGATGGTCCCGGGCTTAAGTTTCACCGTGCGGGTCATGCTAATAGTTCACTTTCCAAAGGAAATTCACTAACAAAGGAAACTAAAGCATATGATTTTTTAAATATGTTATTAACAGATGGTTACTAGAAAATATGTAAAATGTTAGAAGTGTATGCAGCTAATAAAGTGAGAAACAGAAAAAACAGGGAAAAGGAAAACGTGATGTACCCATGTCTAGTGAGTTCAAGGAACACATCATATATTTTTTTATCTTGACCTTTCTTCTTTGTATTTAAAACTGAACAACTATACTATACACTATACAAATTATCTTGCAGCTGGTGGTCCAAATGGATTAATTCAATCCTAACATAGTGTTTCGTAAAGAAGTATAAGCAGATATAAAATAATTTTGGCAGTACAAAATAAAATATTGATTTTTTTAAATCTGACATTTTTATAATTATTACAGCTATTGTATTTTGGATGTAAAATGTGTATAATTGTTCAGGTGCGTCATTTTGATTTGATAAAGAGGTGCGAAATTTGTATGATAATAATTTGCTGTTTTATCGTTTGTTAGTTCACTTACTAACGGTATGCCCCTAGTTTATTGTATGTTGGTGGGTAGAAACGTATTTTGGGTTCAAATTTCTTATTTTACTGTTGATATTTTTACAGTGCGGCGTATTGAATGCCGGAGCGAAGGTAGCATTTGTTGTATTTTATCTCGCCGGCCCGCCGCCTTGACAAATGGGTTGGTGCATGCGACGCCCTTAACGTCGTTTTGTATATTTACCAATATGATTTGTCGTCTTTGTTTGTTTCATTCCCTTAGTGCTGTTTTGCAGTATTAACTCGTGATTTAATTTTTGTTTTATGAATTCATAAATTGAATCCTCCGTTGCTAAAACGTTATAATAAATCGCCGTTCTGCTTTATTATGTTTGTAAAAGTAAACCCATTTCTACGTTTAACTCTCTTCTAATTCGAATCTTAACACTGAATGTTATATTTCGTCGTAGTTCGCATGTGTGTAGATTGTATTATATTCAGTGATGTTTTATATTTGAAGTCCCCTCTTTACTTTTCACGTCAGAGGTGTTATTAGTTCTTACATTTTCCGTTTCAGAGTATGGTTTGTAAAAGGTGGAAATAATCGCATGGTTAAGTGAGAGTGGTTTGTAAAAGGTGGAAATAATCGCATGGTTAAGTGAGAGAAAGGACAGGACTTAATATGTTAAGCTGATAGACAACCATATGCGTATATTCAATATTTACAAGCAATGCGTCTCCAAACCATGCACCAGGACTATACTCCGCTTTACAACTTTTCACTTGGGATTTGCCAGAGTTGGGGAGTAGCGCGCTACAAGTAGCGGCACTACAGTAGCGCGCTACTTTTTTAGTAGCGTCAGCTGTAGCTCCGCTACTTTTGAAAAAAAGTAGCTTTAGCTGTAGCGCGCTGCAGTTTTAGAGTGGATGTAGCGGATTATGTAGCTACTTTTTACGCTACTTTTACAGTTTTGATGTAATTACGTTTACATACTTCAATTAATTAATCATAACATAACACCAATCTCTGACCTTGACGTGTTGCAAAGTAAAAACTTGCAATAAAATGACATGTTGCACAGTTTGGCAACACAGCGGGTCTAGCTACCCACCTGGTCACAAGTGTGCGGGTTGGACCATGGCTCTCAGCTATAAGATTTAGTGAAAATTACACTTAAATTAAACTCTGCATCTTAAAGAGGATTTCAGAATGATAAATAATGTCGAAACATATGTTTAGTCGTGAAAAAAGGGTAAAACTAAATCATATATTTTTAATAAACTAACTTATAAACAAGGCTTACATTTGTCCGATTTGAATATATGAATTTACTATAATTAATTTACGGGTCAATCATTTTATCATGATAATAAGTATTAAAATTGTCTTAAAAAAAAAATTCTGAAAGAGTGTTTGGAAGAGCCTGCGAGCCTGTGCTATTGGCGCTCGGTACAGCGTCTCCGGAACCATCTCCACACTGAACTCCAAATATCCCAAGTGAAACGTAATCTAGCGCGGGGTTTTGTTGCTAGGAACGGTGGCAGTGTGTTGTTGGATTAATGCAGGCTGAGTCAGCCATTCAGGCTGGTCGTTACATAATCAGCAAACACGCTTCTGTCGCTGTGCTGCACGTACTGTATTGGGTAAGCACTAAACTGTGCCGAGTCAATGTGTACATGGTTGTGTTTACATTTTTTGTGTTGGATGGGTCCGCATCGACGTTCAGTCCTCCTCTTGCATACCTAGGTTACATATTCGTTGTAAAGTTGTGGTTCGGTAGTGAATGGTTTTCATTGCTGCCTCACGATGCTGTATTTTATAACAGGCCGACGAATGAGTTAATAGTTAATACTAAAAATATGGCTTCTCATTTCTCCCATCACACTATTATTCTCACCTATTCTGACGAATTCGGAAGTAAATTAGTAAGACAACTGATAATATAAGTACTGTATTGTAGCCGTACAACTGATTTTAAATTAAGCACTTGGCAATATTTTTCTGACGGATTGTTTTTAGCTTTATAAACATTGAAGAATTAACAAATTAAACAATAATACAAACGTAAATGGGTAATACGAAAAAATCAATTATATTTAAAAAAATATGTTATTCACTTAGATCGGATGATGTATTGATGGTTTGATCTGATGATCAGTCTTTAGGCGACCAAACACTTGAACTTATTCCCAATCCAATCTATCTAGAGGAGGAAAATTATCTCCTTGTCGACAACGACGAAGGGTAAATCAGATCTAACACAGTTCGGGGCCAAATAACCAATTTCGAAATCTAATTTGTCCCAAAGCCGCGTCAGCGTGTCCCAATTCGCGCACGTACACAATTAGTAGTTTGCATAATCGGGATTTATCGGGTCGACGCAGCATTCCTGCGGTCTCGGGTTACAAAACTGTTTATCGCTTAACCCGCCCCGCGGCGCGGATCGGTGATAACCATAGGAACAACGCGAGAGTTACACCTTTCACGATTGACACATGTTGTTGGAGCGCGTGTTTAAAATGTTTCGATTCTCGCCTTCGTGTATCAGCTCTCTGCGGGCATTTACGAATGTTTTGTATTGGGACTGTTTCAGATACAGGGTTTGAAATCGTATGGTTTTTTTGGTATTGTGGATAGTTCCCAAAACCCAACGGACGACAGTGTGACGACGTCGCAGAAAGAATATGAGGGCTGCAGAAAGTCTAGTCATAGTCATAATATACTATGACTAGACTTATAATAGTAGTGTACATAATTATAGTGTATAATAGAAAGTCACGGTTGCAGAAATACTTTATCGGCAATCACAAAAACAAGTTTATAGTTGCACAAAAAGCACATTCTGCAAACAAAAACCAATGATAACTACGTATAATAGGATAAATTACACTTACTTCTAGCACTAGCTCATATCCCGTTCTCTTTCCGAGGATACAGTCTGATGTTTTGAAATTTTGAAATTGTTATCAGCTGTCTGATTTAAAAAAATATAACTCCATAAGATTAACACTTTAAAAGCCCTTAGGGCGGAGCCCTAAACGAAGACGTTTTTCAAAACGCCAAAAGACACATCTCAAGGGTAACAGCTTTCGTTTGCCACCTAACATGTAAGACAGTAATAGTTTTAATGCTTTATTTGCCGAACAAATATCAACACATTATTTGAATAATTAGTTAAATTTCAAACCGCACAGTCCAATGTCTGGTGCGAGGTTTGGCAACAATTAATTCACTAGCAGGCTCGTCGCTACTATTCGATATATCCGTTGTGCCCATGGAGGTAGTATTACTGGAGAGGACATGTCAATGCTTTAACATTAGGACCGATGAAGCCAGGCACGCCCCCTCGCAACTGGCGATAAGATGGCAAGCGAGTCAATATATGGCAAAAGCGGTATAGTTTAGCATGGGAAAGATAGGGGAAAACGCGTCTCGTGCTTAGTTGAATTAGAATTCCCGCCAAGATAATTGGTTTTTGGACATATGGCTTTTTTATTCGTATTCCTTATTAAATTCTCGAGACGTTTATACCTAATATTACCAGATATATCATTTAAATATTTAGTAAATGGTATAGAAACTTAGAAGGAGTATTTAAAACTCTTGACATGCGCTCAGTTTAATTACGTTTTTTGACAATATCTGACTTGTTTATCCAAATAACCTATTTATTCGTGTTCCTAATTAGTTACTCGAATTTTTAATACCAAATTTAAGCATATTAGTTCGGTGTTTTTTTTATAAAAATTATAATAATAAAAGGATTTTTTGAAAACTCTCAACCCGCGCTCACTTTAATTAGGTTACTGCCCAATATAAAGTGATTATGGAACAACAACAAACTACTAATTCGTGTTTCTTACCAACCGCTTAAATTTGTAATGCCAGTTTTCGCCATGTTTGAGTGTTATTGTGTTAATAACAAAATATATAACTAAGAATAATTACATGAATCTTTGTACCCGCACTTCTTTTAAATTAGCTCCTGACCCATGCAATAGATTTCTAACCAAAAAAAGTAAAGGGTTTTGTTCCCTATTAAGTGCTGAAACTTTTAATACAAAATTTAACCATGTTCGAGTGGTATATATTTTCTAAATACAATAATAGACTTAGAACAGTTATATACATCTTTCAACACACGCTCTCTTTAATTAGTTTCCTTGCCAATAAAATGTGTTTATACACAAATAAACTATTTATTCATGTTCCAAATTTAGTACTCGATCAGGTAATAACCGATATCAACCATTTCTGACTGGTTTATGTTTAATAGAAGAATAATTACTCAGAAGAACTATAGAAAACTCTCAACCCAAGCTGACTTATACTTTAAATAGCTTCCTGCCCAATTTGTAACTAAATACAAAATAATCTAACGATTCCTCCCCCCTTAATGTCATCATACTACTAATGAACCTTTAATACCAAATTTAACCATATTCTAGTGGTATGAGTTTTTTCAAGTCATAATAAAGTAGAAGAATAATTATATCAATCTTTCAACCAGCACAGCGCTCACTTTATCTTTATTTACTTTCTTTGCCAAAATAATGTGTACGGGATGTAATAAAAGACGTCTTACAACACTTAAGATATATTTACACTTATACTGATTCACATACAGGCAGTAAACATGTATAAAATATGGTACTAGGCTATCGATTTTGACCAGCCACACCGGTCATCATCAGGCCAATGAGAGAACTGACATTAGATCAGTAGGTCGATAGGTCAGTTCTCTCATTGGCCTATTGATGACCGGTGTGACTGGTCGAAATGGATAGCCTAGTACCATATTTTATATATGTTTACCGTCTGTATCAGTATAAGTGTAAATATATCTGAAGCGTTCCCGTAAGTAGTAACAAAACATAATATGCTAACCAAAAAGTTGAAAAGAATGTGTATACACACAAATAAACTATTTATTTATTGTGCTCGATCAGGTAATCAGGTAATGCGGCGACGGCCCCGGTGGCGTGGCGGCTGCCTCCCTTCCCCCGGCGCGGCTTCACTATCCGTCCACCGACCGCTCCATATTTTAATACTACCTCCATGGTTGTGCTCCGGTGCATCGCCTGCAAGGATCAACTGAACAGGCCACTTTTACACCGTAACGCAACAAATATGTTTATCAACTGCCTTAGAAGACAAATTTTGCAATTTGTAGAGTTTTTAATGTTATAGCTATTACATCGCGTCATCGTTAAATCGGCTTCGTCCACGAACGTGCAGCGTATGATTTTGGTCCGCTGTGAATTATTAGTTTGTTATCTTAGAACTTATTACACGGTGCATTTACCGTGAAATACCAATTTGGCCTACTTTAAAATGTTAGAACTCTGCTAAATCAAACATTTGTCGTAATGCACATTATATACCTTTGTCGGTGCACAATAGTTAATTCAGGAGTGCTTATTGAATGTTTTGAAATCCGGTATTCATTTATTGATGTAAGTTATAAACATCGATGACAAATTACTACTATAATACTATGGGTTTGCTTTGTTACGATTATAGTATACTTTCGTAATTGTTGCAAAAAAAAAAACTTTGTCAGGACAGCTTTAATCTAAAAGGGTTAACAAGTTTATCTGCTTTTTATGTATCAATTTATTTTATAGTTTTGGTTTGATTAGTAGTCCGATAAAAACTACTAGGGTGAGTTTCTCTGTAAACAATTAATTAAGTATGCTTATTAGTAAGTCTTGGCCAATATTTAAGTTAGCTTTGTCAGTGGTCATATTGAGTTAAATATATTGAGTATTATGTATTTGTATGTAGCTTAATGTATAGCTACATTAAAACCTTGAGTGTATATGTTTCTGCAAAATGCAATTATTGACATAGTTTTTAATTAAAATATTAAACATATTGTTATTTTTATTCATTTTGGTAAGATTAAATACAGTACCTGCAAACTATTTTTTAGTTTTATTACTAAATAAGGTTAATTTATTTAGTTTATCACATTATGAGTACCAACCTGTACTGATTAACATGTTTAATTTAATTCACACCGCGTTTTGTTTGTACGAGTTGTGGATTTTACAAATGTCGTTGCTGAAAGAATAAAAATATTCCGCTGTGGAAAGTTATAAATATGTAATACTAGCTGGCCCGACAAACGTTGTCCTGCCTAAAGTCATTGAATTTGTTTGATGTCTGTCAAATACTTATTCGTTTTCAAGATGAGCTCGTTCGCTTCGCTCACTCGCCATAAAAAAAAACTGAAAAGCGTCTTCAGTTGCCTTTTATTTCCATAATTAATTTATGTTTATGCCTTTAGTATGTTTGGATATAATCCTTATAACAGTTATTTGGTGTAACTAACTAACTAACTAACATCGTAACCGGTCTTTGTTTTATGTATTTAGATTACATTCACAACGCCGAGAAAAATAACTAAGGTCCCAACTTTAAAAATTGTTATGTTTTTTTATATCTTGGGAATTTGTATTTACAAATACAACAAATGTAATGTATGTAAATGTATAGTGGCCCAATCAGAGAATGACTGATGAGGACCGGTGTAACTGTTTCAAATCGATCGGCCTGTCCTATCCTGTATGTATATTTACCGTACTGGATGTAATGTATATAAGTATAAATAATAATAAGTATAAACATAATAATAATAAGTAATAAGTATAAATATATTTTATAGTGTTGTAAGACGTAGTGTATTTTATCCTGTTATATTTCTAAACCCGCAGTACGGTTTCCAGCACGGAATACTTCCAATGTCCTAATTGAAAAGGATGACATTACAGTCTGGCCAACCAAATCGGTGCCGTTTCTCACTGTTCGCGAGCCTCTTCTCGCCATTATCCCGTGTTGGACTCTAAGTGGTGTGAAACAAAGGCGTCTCGTGCCCCGGCGAGCGGTCATCTCCATTACGGGGTTGGGCAATGGAGGAAGCGCTTGCGACGTTCTCAGGCTGGGAACGATCCGTTCTGTGCTCATTTGGCGGGAGGTTACTGCGTGCGATCCGACACTCTTGTTCACGCTGTGTGAACGAATAAAGTAAATGAAGCTGCACGTAAAAAGTACTCCAGAGTTATTCTTTCCTTGGACTCATCGCTGCAAAAAAAGGTATCGCCGACTCCGCCACAGTTAAAACGCATACCTTGGGCTTATAACTCTGGTTCTGATGCTCCCAGTTCACTATGGCCCAACATCGGCGAACTAAGAAAGTGTACTCGATCGCCATTATTCGTGCCCGCCTGTGCTCCGTTTTTTGTCGTTTTTTGGCACGAATCAAATAATACGAGCGGAAGCGAATGGGTGAGCATGGTATTAGGCGAGCGTGTACTTGGTTAGTTCGTTGTGCATATTCGGTTGATTTTGTGCAAGATTCGTTGTCGAGACTCGTTCCGAATATTCGGTGAAACATTTGAGCGAATTATTCGGCGATAGTGTACTGGACCATGGAAGTCCGATCACACTGGGAAACTTCACCGTATTGGTGGTCATGCAACTCGTGTTGGGCAATAAGAAAAGACCGGCAATACCAACGACAACTTTATCATATTTCCCTAGGGTTCAACGACAACTCCCTAGGGTTGAAAAAAACTCGTAACAATTGATAATGTTGCAACAATAGAATTCAAGCGAATACAATGATGTAGTAAACTTTTTGTGGGAAGTTTAACACTTAATTGACACAGTTTTTTACTGAAGGTCAGGTTAACGGGTTTCCTTATCACCGAACAGTCCCGATGGTCGTGCACGAACCGAAATCCTGGACTAGACAGATGAAGGCCCAATCGCCCGCTCCGTCGCGTCACGTCACGTTTACGTGACGCTGATCGTGACGCCTCGGCCTCTTGCCTCACCCACAGATTGACTGAGTCATAGCCGACAACCTGAACATCCCGGTCGCTTGTTGTGACTGAACGGGATTTCAGTGGGAATTAAGATCAGACATAAAATTCCGTGTCATGTTTGTTGTTTAAAAGCCATCTGCATTAAATGGGCAAAATAAAATGGTGTATCACATTGATGATGGTGATCAATACAAATGTAGTCTTCGGTCTTAAATCGTTATGGAAACCGAGATTTTGTATATCACAGGTTGAGCCGTCTGAAGTTTTCAGGCAGGTAAATTGTACTCGCTCTCTATAAAATCCTCGCTGAAAATTAATTATTTTTTATCCTGAGAAATTTTCGTTTAAGAACCTTCTAAACAAGCTTGCGAATATTGGTTGTAGATATAGCGACTGGTTTACAAATTAATGATCGTTCACGAACAGTGACATATGTTATAAATCCAGTTACGTTTAGAGGAAAGGTTCGCAATTCCAAATTAAACTGTTGGTCTCTCAGTGATCATCGGGCTATTAATTCCAATCCCAAGGTATCCCGATGATCCTGCGACTGAGAAAACCTGTTTATACAACGTGTGTGTGACGGGTAGTTTAAAATTGGAAACTGGGAGAGGTGTTGTGTTTACATAAGGTAATATCATGAGTCTGGAGGCGGTTAGAGTCGCGTGCTACAGTCATTTGTACATCCCAGTCCTAGACTTATACAGCAACACAATGGATCGCTTATTTATAGCCTACGTCAGACGGTGACTGTCTAGTAGGTCAAGGGCTACATTGAATGTTTGGGAACCGCTTCGCCTTGGCTGCTGCCGCACACAGCACGTAATGCAGGTGGATGCTGATAGCCGTAGAAATCCCTTCCACTTCCACGCGACACCGGATGATATCCGACTCCGACACCGACACAAGTAATGGTGAGGATCTCGGAGCCTCGCGTGACGTGTGGAGACCCGCCGGATACATCCGACGCCGACGTGGAGGAACTGCTAGCCTACTGGCATAGTTCTCTGGAATTGTGGAATATGTAGAATCTAACCGATTACATTTTCCCGTATGAAGTCTTTCGCGTACATAATTGAATACGACCTAATAACTGTTCCCGTATGAAGTCTTTCGCGTACATAATTGAATACGACCTAATAACTGTTCCCGTATGAAGTCTTTCGCGTACATAATTGAATACGACCTAATAACTGTTCCCGTATGAAGTCTTTCGCGTACATAATTGAATACGACCTAATAACTGTTCCCGTATGAAGTCTTTCGCGTACATAATTGAATACGACCTAATAACTGTTCCCGTATGAAGTCTTTCGCGTACATAATTGAATACGACCTAATAACGGTTACCTAAATTGAACGTTTTTGACCTCATTAATTGGATCGCATGACAGTTGTTCACTAATTTTCTGTAATATAATTTCACCTGTTCGGTATATTATAGTGTTAAAAACAGTAAAAGAGTTAGGTGGTATAAGCACTACTCGTATTAAGTTGACATTTCAGTAATTTGTTTACAGTATTTATTAGCTCGAAGCATATGTTAATGATCGAAAACTGTGTTTTATCACATAATCAGCAGTTTTAGAAGGAATTTGCATTTATGGGAAAGAACTATGGACTTTGAGGATGGCCGGTGCCCTTTAAAATGGAAGTAACGTTAATTAAAAAACCCTCTGCACTCGTACACTCTAGCAATTTTTACACCTTAATCGACGAAACCTGATCAGATATTACGGGGGAGTTTATGTTTACATGACCTTAGAGTATTGAAGATACAAAATAACCCTTGTGAGATTAACATTGACACATTTAAAACCTAAGCGGTGTTTATTAGTGTTGATATAATTAAACTCCAGCTAGACACTTTGAAAGAGGGGTGTTTTCATCGCGTAACAAAATTAAGAAACGATTTTTAAGCTATCAAAGAAAATTTTACACGTGGGAGGGATTTTATAAGGATGTTAAAGGCGTCAGGAATTTAATTTTAAAAGTGATAACATTGGATCTCTCGGCACTCGGCAGGAAGACGTTCCAGGCGGGAGCAGCCAAGGCCGCGGACCGAGGCCTTCACACCGCGGAGGTTGGTGGGACTTCCGGCCATCCTGTCGGGAATGTTGGGAACACGGGACTTATCAGATTATGAAGAGGTTTTCCTTCAATTTTATCTGGTCATCAGAGCAAGTTATGTCTCTATGCAGATGACTCCAACTTAATAGTTAGGGTAAAACTGTAAATGAAGTGGAGAATATGGCTAACAAAATGGCCTTGGGCTGATTAATAATAATTAATAATAACTTTAACAGTAAAAATTTGTTAGTAAATTTTGATAAGACAATTCTTTTATCTTTTCATACTAAACAAAATAGGAACAAACCTACGCCAGACATCGCAATGATTGTACAAATGTTATTGAATAAAGCTAATTTGAATTGAACTGAATTGAACCTCTTGTGCGGGGATGGGAAAGAACAACAGAGAGTAAATGACTGTCAGTCAAATAACAAGTTGATTGAAGCTTCGTTAGTAATAGCTTAAATTGTAATTATTGTTTATGTTTACGTGTCGACCGATCTCGTAATTCATACATAATCTTTTAATAAAATACATCATCTTTTAATAAATAAGTTCCAGCATTTTCTAATTTTTTCTTTGGTTAAAAATTGTGTTGTATAGTAATTGCATATATCGAATGGACTATATAACATCAGGAGCGTTATGAATGAAGTGCGTCCTCCCGACAATTGAGTACTTGCCAACCAGAAGATATCTTAAAAAGCTATTTTGCATTCAATTTTAAATGAGGTATCAGTTTAAATTTTCGAATTAATTGTTGGTCTATCAAACAAATGGATTGATAGACACATGGATAACCCGCCCAATCCCAGTGGTCCAGATTAAACAATATATCCTTAAACAAGCGTGTCTGCTTTGAAATATGTTTCAGTTGAGTGATGGTTCAGTATACATAATAAATATATTGTAGATTGCAATCAGTGGGTACAGTCAACTAGGTTAAGTATTTTTCGGCGTTATTAATCGTCATTCGTTTTATTGCCGACACCGTAAAATATCGCAAGAGTTATTTATTTCATACAAGGGAATAAACTTTGTAAATAGTCACTATATAGAAGGACAATTGAGTAGGTACATTAACAAAAATTATAACAAATCATGAATTGCGTATCGAACCGTGCAAATCGAATCTTGTATAATGCACGGTCCGAGACGTAATCGCCATATTACACTCAGTGGTTTAAATTTCTTCGGAACAGCTGTTTTATCCGGTCGTTTGGCCTTGCAGTTGTGAAACTATCGCGGCCGACTATGATGGATAATCGGAGTTGCAACATATCATATCAGCGGAGAGCGCTCGTGGCGGGGAGAAAGTCACCACCGGTGTCGCTTTCCTCCATTGAATTATTCCGGCAGCAATGACCAATTAGCGGGGTCAAGAAAGCGGCTGCAGTTCTCTCTATCTTCGTATCGTTAGCCGAGTGGCCGAGCCCACAATGGACAGGTGGGTGTCTCCGGCAGATTAAACAGGGCTGAATGGAAAATAGGTTCGCCGTGTTGCGGTGTCACGCTGGTTGCGAATGTTTGCTGGATGCTGGGGTGATTAGCGTGACTACGAGAGCGTGACGGTGTTGTAGTTAGTCGTTTTCGGATGTGCTGGAATCTTAATCTGTGTTAACTCCTGTAAGGTGTATTCAAAGAGGATTTTAATCCGTGTCAACTCCTGTAAGGTGTATTCAAAGAGGATTTTACACAGCGCGAAGCTCGATCTATTGTTCAACTTTTAAAGATATTCTATGGTTTTGATGTTATTTTACCTGCCCGTAACTATAGGTTCAAATAAAGATGCTGCATGTCTTACTCCACCTTCTTACAAATTTGAAATAAATCACATTGTTTTATTTATAACAAATAATGTGAGTCAAGTCTTATCTAAATTAGCATTGAACGTTGTAAACGTTAGTTACCCGTTGAAAATAATAATTAACATGAATAACGGTGAGCATTTGAGAGTATTTGTGGTTTCTATAAAAATATAGCAGCAATCGACTGCCATCAATTGAGTCAACTTGAATCGTACCAGTCCACCAATCGACCTTAAACCAACATGAATTGTTCTTTCATTTTATACGAGTGAGCTGTTGGATTTCATAATGTTTCTGATAAAACCTCTACTTCCTCAACTAAACTTCACGATCGGTTTTATTACTTGTAGCGCAACTCTGTTTTCAACTGTCAGTACGACCATTTCGTCTACCGGCCACCAAATGAGGTGTCGATATTGGACTGCAGTTAATTTTTTATGTATAGAGGAAGCCGGCGAGGCGGTATCGATTGAACCGTCTCGCGGCTCGTGGACAGTCCACGTGCTATTCCCATAGACCAGTGGGATCGGGGCTAGAATTGTAGTTACTAAAATAAATATAATTCGAGTTACATTTTCAGTATTTTTTGAAATCTTATAACTTAATTGCATACCTAACTTTCTCTGCAAAGAGGGTATTGTGAAAGCATTACCGTATTAAGAAAGCCATATCCCACAGATGTAGTTAAATACTCCTTGATGGTAAAAATAAAACGCATAAAATGTATTTGTTAATTGTTTTTGGTGATCTTATGGCTTTGGCCGCTTTAGAGAAGGAAACTCACGTGACATGCAATCGATCGCCTAGTGAAACGGAGGCATTAAATCCTGTAGGTTTCTGATTTGTTATTAATTCAAATGAATTAACAACCTTTTAAAACTAATTTTGGAGATGCGAATTTTACATATCTCTCTGGTATCTGGTATCGTGGATCTTTCTTAACTAATTACAAATGTAAATTATCTTATTACAAAATAAGGCGATATTTGTAAGCAGGCTACTGGCTAAACTATTAGGTTTTTAGTGATTGTGTATCGAGCGGGTTAGATTTAATGTCCTCAATACACCTTATTATAAGGCAAAGGTGATTTTAATTCGTTCTCGTACGTTGGAAGTAATGGAGTCAATTTAATAAATAATTAAATAGATTTATGGTTTTAAAATATAAAAAATATTCGCGGTTGTACACATCTGATCATTACGATCAATGCAAGCTGTTCTCGGCAATAGCATAGGCAGACAGGTACGTGTCCTACTGATAACGTTTACGACATTATATGAATCATCGTCATTGTACTAGAAACAACAGTAAGCGTCTAGCAATTCGTCACAACTCCATTCATAAGTTAATTTAATAGTTTATATAATAGCATTGTAAGTAGGTTGATAATAATAAAAACAACATATTGTAAATAAAATATTCGTGTAACGTGTTAGCATATCTCGTAATTTCTCCGATATCCCGTAACAATTGGTTTATTTTATTTTCCTTCAAAACGTACCAGTGTTGAAAATACTCTTTCCCCTTTCTCCCTCCCGTATTCCAGTACAATATTTATATGTTACTAGTAGCCTGTCGCGGCTTCGCTCGCGATCACAACGTAATAGTATACTGACATTTCCGTATAAATATTGTGTTACCGTTCCAAAGCCAACATGGCCTGCTGATTAACTGTGTTTACTCTATCCAGCTGATTGCTTAAAACTTATAGTTATTTCCCCATGTTAAGCTTATGGGAAAAAACTCAACTTTAAAGGGCACCAGGGCCTCTCTTTTTTTCTCTATAAAAAAGGTTTCCTGCACAACTTCACGTTAGGCTCTTTCCAATGACACCAAAAACATGAAACATCATCGGTTCGGTGGTTTAGGAGGAGTGATTGTCACAAAAAACCTGCTCGCCTATTAAATAAGTACATAGATTTATTAAGGATGTTTTGTCGGTACGCCATAACTTCGTCAAAACCAATAATAGAGCCATACTGTGTAAAATAAACAAGCAATTCAAAACCATAACATGTGTTAATTGCATCTTACTAGTTTATTTGTCAACGTACTGGATCATCTTACAGCGAAAAATTAAAGTACTCAAAACAGGTTTGTCAGCGTGCAAGCTGCGCATTGAAACAAACTAGCTTTGCCCAACAGTTTCGCTTATTCGCCTGATTTAAGGTTTATAGTCAAATTTATTCACACAGCTGAACAAATTTAAATGTTAAAAAATGTGTTTTAGCGAATTTCCCCTATAGGGAAGAAGCTATTACCCTATAGGGGAGACCGGTAGGTCTCATGGTAAGACTTAAGCCCGAGACCATGGCAATTTTTTTTTAGGTCCCCTAAAACTAAACACTATTCGTTCAAATTTATATATATGAATATATATATATATATATATATATATATGTATATATATAAATATATATATGTGTCCGTGAATGCGATAACTTGAGTAAAAAACGTCCGATTTCGATGAAATTTGGATCAGATGTGTAAAGTGACATTTATGACTTTAAGATCGAAAACCAGAAAAATCGGACCATGGGAAGGGGGGTTTATGGGGGTTTTAAATTTTCCAAAATCAGTTTTTTGCATTTTTTACCCTAACATTTTTAAAACACTTAATTTTGGTTTAGACCATGTTATAGAGCTTAAAAAAACAAATTATATGGTATTTTAAATTATTAAGCTAGGTTAAGTGGTTGTGGAGAAAATAAAAAAAACCTGCTCATAAATTCTCCAATGTTAATCTTATGGGAAAAATGTTTTTGGCTTTTCCTAAGTTAATTTTAATGTAAACTTTACATTTGCTTTTACCAATCAACTCAGCTCCACAAAACAATAATTGTTATGTTTAAATTGTGATTCTACGTCCAACCATTGCAGAGATATTCAAAGTGCTAAACAAAGTACATTGTCCAATGTTATCCTTATGGAGAATAAATAAAATTTGATATCTCCATTATTAATGAATGTATATTGATAAAACTTGGCATGTGGCGTCACGTAGTACTGGTATATTGATATTTGCAAAAAAATTGATTTTTTGTTGATAATCCCCGTAGCAGCGAACCTGCGTACTCAGCCCCCATGTTATTCTTATGGAGAATAAGTAAAATGTAATGACTCCCTTAATTATGAACATAAATTAATAAAACTTGGTATGTGGCTTCACCTTGTTGAGTTATATTGATATTTGCATAAAAACCCATTTTTTAGTTCCTTGTTGCAGCAAACCTGCTTACTCAGCTCCCATGTTATTCTTATGGAGAATAATTAAAATGTTATATAGTGCTTACTTATGATTGAATATTGATGAAACTTGGTATGTGGCTTCACCTTGTTAAATAATATTTATATTTGCATACAAAACAATTGTTTGTTTTCCTTGTTTCAGCAAACCTATGTACTCATCACCAATGTTACTCTTATGGAGAATTATTACAATTGTATATATCGCTTATATGTGAATATATTTTTATGAAACTAGGTATGTGGCTTTATATGGTATTAAGACATATATTATGCATTGGAAATTCGCTGATTTCGCAGATTTGCTGCGACGGGGGTATTTAACTTTAATCTTGTATTTAATTTGTGGCCTAAGGAGATACATAGAGGAACTAAAATTGTTCCTCCAACTTTCTCACCAATACCTTTCATTGTTTATTGGAGTTTATGGTATTCTCAAAAGTTCCTGATACGGTTTGGCATTACAATTCGGGTGACAGTGGTTGGCATCTGGTTAGCGTATGCTCTGGAATGACTTTTCGCCTCTATTTGGCTTAGTACCGATTGTGTTACAGTCTGCTTTTGTCAGCAGAAAGCAAAAATCACTTATTTAATTTTAAAACATTTGTTTTGGTTGTTTTTGGTAATGTCTACTTTTATTTACGAGCGATTTCAGTAGTTTCCCGCCTTTCCCAGGTGCCAAGCACCGTGACCCAAACAGATCCATACCGTGACCATACAGATCAGGCCTATGTCGTTTCCCGCAATTTAACTTACTGTCACACCTCACCAGGTGACGTTAATCCAATACTTCCCCCCCACCTCCACCCACCCTCCAACAGCTGTGTCTTCCCACGTGACCGTGGTCGGTTGAAGGTGACGTCACAGCAGTTGTCAGCTGTTAGTCCCGCGGTCGCGAGTCACACAGGGATGATTGACTTTCCCCCGTTTCCCTTCCCCACACTTGTTTTAACCAGCGGCTCATTATACAGTCGTGTGTATTTCCTGGCGGGTCACGCGACACGCACGTGTTGAATTCATTTTAATTTGTCATGGCAATAATCGCTTTACCCGGACTTGTTATAGATTGTTGACACGAGATTACAAAGTCATTTGACATTTGAAGTCCAGACGTTTGCGATTTGTTCCTTTTATAATTAAAATACAGTTAGTTCGAATTTGAAAATCATTATTTTTTCTGAAAGTTTTTTTTTTTTTTTTTAAAGCTACAGGGCGTTTTATTTAATAGGGCGTTTAAATAATCCTTCATGTAATGACAATTTCTTTCTCTTATGAGATTTTACCTTTAATTAAAGGATTTATGTAGTCAATATAAAGTGAAACCCCCGCTACAGGAGCCTTACAGGGATGGGTTTACACTAAGAGGGATAATAATGTACTTTATACGATATGAGGGATTTGATATGCTTTATGGAACCTGCCTTGTACGTTATAGGCTACTACTGTTACTCCTCGGCTACTCGGGTTCCCCGGTTCCCAGCGAGCCGGTCCTACCGCCCCCTCCCCCTCCCTCTCCCTCTCCCTCTCTCCTGCAATTAAACTATATTATTAGTTACTCGCTCTAATAGCAGAGATCTCGTGCAGCCAAGGTCAGCACGGGTTCGTCACCCTGGCTTAAAATAAACACGAACCTAACCGTAATCCTGATGTAGTCTGAGTTTCTGTTTGGCATCTAGCGGCTCGTTTGAAAAAAGCTAAATTATCTCCTCGAACAGTGTTCTTTTATCGCCCTTTGTCAGTGGGTTGTTGCACGTAACTAGACCTATTTCGTTAATTTGGTCGTTCTAAGTAACAGAGAATTGCTTCCATTGTCCCGGTCAGCTGTAGTAAATAATGTGAAACCGTGATTTACTATGTTAAAAAATGTCTCCAGGTTTTGCAATTTATAACCAAGCATTGTTCCCAAAATAATAATTTGCCGCGTCTTTATAGTTTACCACATATTTTGAGAGAGGTAACCGTCGGTTGTTTGGCCAAATTCCTCCGAGGGCCGAACGAGTGGATGGAAATAGAGGTAGAAATATAGGGACATGATCAATAACTTTGGGAGTTAAAAACCTTCTGAGTGACTTACTTTGTTTTTCACGACGTTTTATTATTTTAGCGAATTTCCCCTATAGGGAAGAAGCTATTACCGTAGGTGGTAAGACTTAAGCCCGAGACCATGATAACTTTTCGTTTTGAGGTCCCCAGATGGCAAAAACACTATTCGTTAAAATTATTATATATATGTATATATCTGTGTGTGTGTGTGTGTGTGTGTGTGTGTGTGTGTGTGTGTGTGTGTGTGTGTGTGTGTGTGTGTGTGTGTGTGTGTGTCCGTTACCGCGATAACTTTTGAAAGAAACACCCGATTTTGATGAAATTTGGCACAAATGTGGAGAGTAGCATTTATGACTTTAAGTTTGAAAACCAGGTCGATCGGACTATGGGAAGGGAGTTTATGGGGGTTTACAATTTTCCAAAAATCGGTTTTTTGCAAATTTGACCCCAAAATGTTAAAAACACTCAATTTTGGTTATATCCATTTTATAGAGCTTAAAAAAACAAATAATTTAGTATTTTGAATCATTAACCTAGGTTAAGTGGTTGCGGAGAAAATCCAAAAAACGTATCCCATGTTAATCTTATGGGAAAAGGGTTTTTAGATTTTTCTCAGATAGTTTTACTAAAAACTTCACATTTCTGTTTATTAATGTGTTTAGCTCAACAAAACAAACATTTTGGTCTTTTAATCGTTGTTTTACGTCCAACCGTTGCAGAGATATTCAAAGTGATAAACACAGTACGTTGTCCAAAGTTATCCTTATGGAGAATAAATACAATTCTATATCTCGATTATTTATGAATGTATTAATGAAACTTGGTATGTGGCTTCAACTAGTTGTGGTATATTGATATCAGCACAAAAAACAAGTTTTTTGTTGATAGTCCTCGTAGCAGCAAACCTGCATACTCGGCCCCCATGTTATTCATATGGAGAATAAGTAAAGTTGTATATCTCCCTTAATTATGAACCTACATTAAGAGAACTTGGTATGTAGCTTCACCTGGTTCAGTTGTATTGATAATTAAAAAAAAAACACATTACTTATCTTCCTCGTTTCAGCAAACCTGCGTTCTCAGCCCTAATGTTATTCTTATGGAGAATAAATAACTATAGGGGAAATTCGCTAAAAAATCGTATAGGTTATGTAATTTTTTAAGGAATAAGAACACTTGTAGTACGGTAGTGTTAAACAGTCTTAATATTCAGAGAAGCGTAAATACGGTTAACAAGTAGGCCTACTTGTTAATTGTAAAGGAAATATTCAGCGCAGTGTTGTCATGCTTCGTTCCTCGGTTTACTATTTTGTAGTGGCGTGGTGAAAACGAAATTGCGAATTCTAAGAATTACGTAGTTCTTGATGCAGTTGCAGTTAATAAATGTTGAAATAAAAGTGTTGATAAGCCTCTGTGGTGCAGGGCGTCGCGCGGGTATAATTACAGTATATAAAGAACAATCGAATTGTAGAAACGTGCTGTGAGAATCGATTATTGAAAATTACACAACCCTGACAGCTTTTCTCGTAGGTAAGTTTTTTGATGCGAGTATAAAAAACTCGCTCATTAAAAGCAAACAAATTCACAATTAATCAAATAGCAAAAGGGAAGGTTCGGATTATCGAAAGTCGGGCGTTTACAGTTCAGATAATCAGGAACAACGTCGTAGCCATTGATCATGGTGATGTATTTACCTTGCGGGGTTCCCAGCCCTACGCTATTACAAGGGTTTCGCTGTGTTGCAGTTTCCTCGATGTGTTTAACTAAACGTTTTAACATCCCATTTCTCCCATTCCCTACCAAAAAGCTTTCACCGTAAGATGTTTGATCAAACCATGCCTAATTACCCTCAGACATATTTATGACAAGATCTAAAAAATGAGGACTGTTCCAGAACAATTAGGACGAATATTATATAACATTGCACTGACCGTGCTTTTTTCTAGACATTTTTAACAGAATCTTTGAATCCAAATGCTCACTTGCCACCGCCCCAGGAGTCAGGAGGCCTATAGTCTAGTCCGCGCCTCAGGGTCGATGGTCCTGATGAGTAAGCCAACATGTCATGTCCAGGAACGGTCAACCACCTCCGCCGTCCTTTCTCACCTTTTGTGCGCTGGCCCAGCGATTAGGCCTACTGGGAAAACTACTTGTACGCAAGAAATTCTTTGCTACAACCACAGACAATCGAACTCTATAGAGTTAATTTTCCTGTGCTACAACTAAAACTTCAGGCGATCCTTTTTACCCAGATTTTAAGCATTGCGTACAACTATAACCATGACGTAGTTTTTCATCCCAAATTCTACCATGTCTACTTTTTCAACGGACTGAACCTCAGCCCAACCTCATAATGCAAAGTATTACTTCACCTTTAGGTGATAAATCATATGTTTTCGGTTAAGCAAAATTGAAGTGCTAATTCAATCACAACACTTCACAAAACTCTCGTGTTTGCACTTAAAGTACTAAATTCTAAGTTAAACTCCATAATGAGTATTACAGTATTAAATTTTAAATCAAATCAATCGGATTTATCCAGGTAAGAGATATATCTGATCCCTTTGTAAACGTTAATTGATTCTCATTCCGTTGACCGTTAATTGCTGATTATGGACTTGATCTTGGGATCAAGCCAGGTTATTGAAAACTATATCCGTCTGTTCGAATGGTCTATTCCTCCACCATAAAAAGACTGTTGATTGTTATTGATCATTGCTAGTTTCTCAACGTGAATGCATGACACGCCAATATATTGCGGGCTGTTAAAGACGACGCGACGGGGGAACTGCGGTAGATTATCCTTTCTTTCTGTCCATGCTTCACTGCGTACTATACAGCTTGCACGCCAGCACGCCAAGAGAGCGACTCTCCGTTCGGAAATCAGTATTTCTGTTGCCGCCGAGACGTGGTCCTCTCCTGTCGGCTGTTAAGTAAAGCGTGTATTTGCATTCGGCAAACGGCCCGTCGCGGCGGATTCCCCGGAAGCCTCGCACGGTAGAGCGGCCCAGAACAAACCGGCTAACGAGTGAGAGAGAGAGCGACGACGTGGGGGAGTCGAGGAGTTTATGGCGAGGTTAATTAAGACGGTTCGCGGACCGCGGTTCCGCCGGCGGATGTAGGGTTGGTGACCGGGCCAGAAAGCAGGAGCAAGGAGCACGCGTGAGCGGCGCGGCGTAGACGTAGACGAGACGACCTCGCCGAGGAGAGGGGGTTTTTACCCTCCACTGGTGCTTTTGACAGGAAACATTCCAAAACCCCCATTCCTCCATGCTCATCTATGTCACAGTCGAATGCGTACTGGGCGAAGTGTTGTGAAGTCTGCACCATTCGTCTGTGTCGTAAAGTGAAGTAAAATGTAATTTGTTAAACGTAAACCGAAGAAAATTTAACTAAAAAGAGCGTTTAGGTAACATTCTCGCTAGAGTTGCGGGCAGCAACTCGTATTGGGCAAATATCAAAAGCCCGTAGATTGGAGATCAGAGTACACTATAACTTCCGCAATAGTTTATGCGTTTTCGTTACTTTAAATTTCAGAAACATTGCCATTTGATTATGCAATTTTGGGGTTTCAGGTTGTTTGGTGGTCATGTGCACGGTTATTTTGCAATATTTTTTATATAAACATTCAGCAATGCTTGCATATCAGTTTTCGAAACAATATCGTCTATTGCAAACGCAGCACCAACTATGCCAGGATGTTGAAATGTTTTGCTTATGTACTGGTACGTTAGTGATGTACATCGGAGGGACATAGCAAATGAAGCAAAATCTTGGGACAGGCAAACAAATGTGTTAAGTTTGAGTTATATTGTTTGTGTATTTTTACAAAAATGTCGTTTGCTGTCGATAAAAAGTTGTTAAATTAAACCGTGTACGTTGCTAATTGCGTTATCGGGCTCTCATGACCTCACTTAGACTCATTTTAGCGAATTTCCCCTATAAGGAAGAAGCTATTACCGTAGTCGGCATGGTAAGACCTAGGCCCAGGACCATGATAACTTTTCGTTTTGAGGTCCCCAGACCCCAAAAACACCATTCGTTCGAAACTGTATGTGTGGGTGTGTGTGTGTGTGTGTGTGTGTGTGTGTGTGTGTGTGTGTGTGTGAGTGAGCACAATAACTCTCGTAAAAATGATCCGATTTTGATGAAATTTGGTATAAACGTGTAAAGCAACATTTATGACTTTAGGTTCGAAAACCAGCCACAGATCACTCCATCCAAATTGGTATTTTGGGGGGGTTTTGTACCCCAAAAATGGGTTTTTGGAATGTTTTACATATCATTTTGAAATCGTCAAATTTTAGTTTTCGCCATTGGATTCAGCTTAAACACACAATTTGGTATTCTGATTATGTCTCTATGACAATTGGTTACCGAGATATTGAAAGTGCTAAACACAGTACGTTGTCTAATTTTATTCTTATGGAGGAAAATAAAAATTTTATATCTCGCTTATTTATGAACGTTAACTGACGAAACTTGGTATATGGCTTCATCTGGTTGTGGTCATTGATATTTGCTCAAAAAAGCAATTTTTCGCCAAAGGCTCCCTTAGCAGCAAACCTGCGTACTCAGTCCCATGTTATTCTTACGGATAATAATTAAATGCTTTGTCTCCCTTAATTATGAACATAAAAGAATAGAAACCCCGGTCGCAGCAAACCAGCGTATTCAGCGAATTTCCTCTGCAAAATATATATGTCTTAATACCACATAAAGCCGCATACCAAGTTTCATAAAAATATATTCACAAATAAGCGATATATCAAATTTGAATTATTTTGGATAAGAATAACATTGGGGGTGAGTACACAGGTTTGCTGCAACAAGGAAAAACAAAAATGGGGTTTCATCTAAATATCAATATTACTCAACTAGATGAATCCACACCAAGTTTCATCAATATAAATTCATAAATAAGCGATATATACAATTTTGATTATTCTCCATAAGAATAACATAGGGGATGAGCACGCAGGTTTGCTTCAACTAGGAACACAAAAAACGGGTTTTTATGCAAATATAAATAGAACTCAACTAGCTGAACCAACATACCAAGTTTTATTAATTTATGCTCATAATTAATGGTGACATTACATTTTACTTATTCCCCATAAGAATAACATTGGGGCTGAGGACGCAGGTTTGCTGCTACGGGAATTATCGGTAAAAATTGTGTTTTTTGGTGCAAATAACAATGGACCATAACCACATGAAGCCATATACCAAGTTTCGTTAGTATACGTTCATAAATAAGCGAGCTATAATTTTTTTCTTATTCTCCATAAGAATAGCATTGAACAACGTACTGTGTTTAGCACTTTCAATATCTCTGTAACCAATAGACGTAGAGAAATGACCAAAACACCAAATTGTGCGTTTTTTAAGCTGAATCCAATGGTCAAAACTAAAATTTGACTTTTTAAAATATTACATGTAAAAGCTTCAAAAAACCCATTTTGGGGATACAAACCCCCCCCCTCCCCCACCTCGCCAAAATACCACTTCGGATGGGTCGATCTGTCTAGTTTTCGAACTTAAAGTCATAAATAATGCTTTACACGTTTGTACCAAATTTTGTCAAAATCGGACCATTTTTACGAGATTTATCGCACCCACGGACACACACACATATATATATATATATATATACAGTTTCGAACAAATGGTGTTTTTGGGGTCTGGGGACCTCAAAACGAAAAGTTATCATGGTCCTGGGCCTAGGTCTTACCATGCCGACTACGGTAACAGCTTCTTCCCCATAGGGGAAATTAGCTTAAACTAGTATATGACTTCACCTAGTTGAGTTATATTGATAATAGCATAAAATCCTATTTTTTGTGTTCGTTGATGCAGCAAACCTGCATACTCAGCCCCAATGTTGTTCTTATGGAGAATAATTAAAATTGTATATATCGCTTTGTCAATATATTTTTATGAAACTTGGTAAGTGGCTTTATGTAGTATTAAGACATGTATATCTCCATTGGAAATTCGCTGAGTATGCAGGTTTGCTGCGACGGGGGTATTTTTTTAAATCGGACAAGCATTAGTCACAGGGTAAAGTGGAAGACCGGTTTTATATACATATTTTTAGTTCAGGTCTGTGAAAGTGCTGTACAGCATATATTTTCTGCAGAACGTGTAGTAACCTCAAGCAGACCTCTTCATGAAACGGGGAAAATAATTTAACAAATTAACAAAATATGCGCCGCTATTCGTCTCTTTAGTTTCTCAAAAACGAGACAGAATTCGCTCTTTAATCCCCAGAAGTAATATGTTAATTTGTTGTTTTTGTGTATGTAATGTTACTTGAACAATGATATGGGGAAATGTGATGAAGTATTGCCGATTAAAAACAATAAATTTATCTTATCCCTCGTTACAGTATACAGTATGTATTGTGTTCCTCGATCGTGCCAATAATACAAATAATCCGTAAACTGTACAGACGCGATCTTTGAATGAATAAGGGTCGCCGTAGATACACTGTTTGGGGAAGTTAACTTTATCAGCATAGTAATATGTTTTGAAGATCACTGTATCAACTACTATTTGTCAACTTCATGTTTACTCCAACTTTATATAGTGTGATACGTGACTGTCTCTATTACAGCGTAAAAGTTTTCTTTTGTTATTTCTACCTGAATAACAACTGAAATGGTAGGAAAACTAAAACAGTAAAAAGATTAACTCAAAATCGTAATTTAAAATGGAATTGAGAAGTGTATTTGCCTATGATACTCCTGACTCGAATAGTGTATACGGGTTTGTAAGCACTCTTCTTCTTCTTCAACAAGTGGCTATAGTAAATAACACGTAGTGCCAGTGCGTTATGATCTGCGTCATCATCGGCAATATATCACTGTCCTGGCATGTGCAAGACGATCTGAGGCCGCGACTGTCTCCAGAGGTGACTCGGGAAACATTGAGCAATAGTTGGCACCGAACTGGCCATTAATCAATGCCTTGTAAAACCCCTTACCTCGGTTGAATCATGGGAGGACGTTCCCCGTATCTCTGTGCCTCCACAATCAACTACTGTAGTGTCGTGTAGTGGGGTCTCGGCTGTACCCTCCGCACTCTACACACGTCGATGGACATTGCAGGAAGAAAGTTGATTTCTCCTTCATAAGCGATGATTGGCACAATTGCCGCGCTTATTTCGGTAATTTCGCCGATGTCGAAATTGGCAACAATTTCTGTAATTTACGATTCAAAATCAACGCGCTCTTTGCGCAGATGCCCGCTCGTTACCGCTGAATCGCTTGTAAAACTGGGAAATCGCCCGAGTTTCGCGAATGTCTGTTTATGACCCTGGTCGCTTCCCACTGTGAATTTCACTCTTGTAATATTGTTTTGCGCCCTATACAGAAAGCAAGACAACTGGAACTGTTATCTACTTCGTGTTATTGGAATCATGCATGCTATATGCATCTAGGCTGACCACTTTTGTGGTAGATTATTTTGCCATCTGTTCACGTTGTGCAGCAAGGGTAAAGTATTTGCGAGTTAGTTATTTTACTCATTTGTATTTTTGTCTGGGGTTGGACGCCTTAAAACGCATTTAAAACCTACTACAGTAGTTGTTCTGTTGCTCGAGTAAGTTAGTACCCAACGAAAGGTTACTTTAGTTGTAAACAAACATAAAAAACATCTGATATTAAAACGGATGATAACATCTAAGAATAATGCGGATAACGTACGCAATCAACACGTAGTTTAGACTTCCGCCGTCGGAGAGCGCCACTGTTCCAAACATTCAGCCCTTTGCTGAATTTAAGTGATGTCTTTTCTTAAATTCTGGGACGTATTAGCAGATCTACGTAAAAATGCCTTTAATTTGACACCTCAAACGTTAAAGTTTGTCCAGCAAAAAACCCTAGCGTATTAATATATAATGATAAATGAGTTAATTCCAACGTTTGAAGGAGTTTGATAGCTTCGTTTTTGGATTTAATTGTACAAACAATCAAACCCACAGACACAACGTTTCCCTAATAATAAATAAGGGGATAAGTTTAGGGTGACTGCGTGTGCGTTCTTTCCACAGTCTTTGATAAGCAAATATGAGTTGAAGAAATTAAACGCAGAAACCTTAGAATTGGACGAATTGAGTTTACTACGCACATAAATCCGGCTCAAAGGTGCACTGAGATTGGTGTTTTAGCTGTGTTAGTAATTGTTAAGATTTTTTCCCCTTTACGCAGCGGATAGTTAAGTATTCTGACAGTTATTATTTCCATTTTCCAATCACTGAATAAAGTGGCCGCCAGTGTATCAAGAGCTCATGTTTGAAGATCGGAATGCAGCAATTAGAGCCTACTTCCAGATATCGCGTCCCGCCGTCCCGCCCGCTGACGGCTGAGCGGAGTTGAGTGGTGCCCCGGTAATCGCGGTGACTCGTCGTCACAACACGCCTCGACGATCGCCTTACAACGCCGAAGGCCGCGTTGTACAGTGTCAGTATTGCAGTTGCAACGACCTTCAATCTTGTCCGCAAACCTACACGCGCTCTACGGCTACGGGTCTAGCATAGACAAGGAGTAGGCGTAGAGCTTTAGGGTTACGGGAGTTGTTCTTGTAGTATAAAATTAAAATGTTTATTTTTGTATAGCTTTCTTTTGGATTTATTTTATTAAAAGGAGGACCATAGATTAATTCCTCCATGTAGGCTTTTGAAATACCCCGTCTTGGTGAGGACTACTTCAAGAGCTCAAAAACAAGTTTTGCAGGGTAATTAATTATTAACCCAAGACCAAATGGTTGTTGATGTTCATCCTTGAATAAGTATATACAGTACATCAATAACCATTTGGTACTGGGTCGCAGAACACGTTCGGGCTTATGTGTGATTAAGCAAACAATTAAACATTATGCACTCTACTTAAAGGTAATATAGTATACACTGCAACTTCGTACTGAGTACGGTACACAGGCTAGCAACAATTCCTGATAAGTGATGATAATTTTCGCATCACTCACTCGCCCGTGAGGAATAAGCAAGTGATTTTTTGTTGTCACTCAATCTGCGTTTAGTGTAGATCGTAACATCCTAAAATACCCCCGTAGCAGCAAACCTGCGTACTCAGCGAATTTCCAATGGAGATATAAATGTCTTAATACTACATAAAGCCACTGACCAAGTGTACTAAAAATATATTCACAAATTAGCGGTATGTACAATTTGTATTATTCTCCATAAGAATAACATTGGGGCTGAGTACGCAGGTTTGCTGCAACAAGGAACACAAAAATGGGCTTTTATGCTAATATCAGTATAACTCAACTAGGTGAAGTCGTATACCAGTTGTTATTAATTTATGTTTATAATTAAGGGAGACATAGCAATTAATTATTCTCCATAAGAATAACATGGGGGCTGAGTACGCAGGTTTGCTGCTACGGGAGCCTTTTGAAAAGACAAAATGTTTGAGCAAATATCAATTGACCACAACCAGATGAAGCCTTATACCAAATTTCGTCAGTATACGTTCATAAATAAGCGAGATATAAAATTTTTCCTTTCCTCCATAAGAATAACGTATTAGACAACGTACTGTGTTTAGCTCTTCAAAATCTCGGTAACCAATTGACGTAGAGGAATGAAAAATACCAAATTGTGTGTTTTTTAAGCTGAATTCAATGGTAAAAACCAATATTTTTGGCTTTTTCAAAAATTGTCTGTAAAAAATTCAAAAAAATTGTTTGGGGTACAAAACCCCTCAAAAAATACCCCTTTTGAAGGACCGATCTGGCTGGTTTTCGATCTTAAAGTCATAAATGTTGCTTTACACGTTTATTCAAAATTTCATCAAAATCGGAACATTTTTACGAGAGTTATCGTGCTCACGGACACACACGCACGCACGCACGCACGCACACGCGCACGCACCCACCCACACACACACACACACACACACACACACACACACACACACACACACACACACACACACCCATAAGTAAAAATTTTGTATTTTGTGCAAACAACAATAAACTCCAACCAGATGAAGCCATATACCAAATGTTGTCAGTTTATGTTCATATATAAGCAAGATATACAATTTTTCTTTTTCTCCATAAGAATAACATTAGACAACGTACTGTGTTTAGCACTTTCAATATCTCAGGAACCAATTGACGTAGAGCAATGATAAAAATACCAAATTGTTTTTTTTATGCTGAATTAAATGGTGAAAATTAAAATTTGATTTAAATAAAAATGACATGTGAAAACCCCAAAAAACCCATTTTTGGGGTACAAACCCCCCCCCCCCCCTTTGGATGGTGCGATTCGTCTGGTTTTCGAACTCGTTCAAATAAATGGTGCTTTACACATTTGTACAAAATTTCATTAAGATCGGACCTTTTTTACGAGAGTTATCGTGCTTACGGACACACACACACACACACACACACATATATATATACATATATAAAAATTTGAACGAATCGTGTTTTTGGCATCTGGGGACCTCAAAATGAAAAGTTATCATGGTCTCGGGCTTAAGTCTTACTATGAGACCCACGGTAATAGCTTCTTCCCTATAGGGGAAATTCGCTAAAAAACATTTTTTATTTCCTTTCAAATAGGTTTATTTGATATCATTTACACTATTATTTGAGCCTTTGATAAATGTAATTCTTCATTGTAACCGACCATTGTTCATGCAAGTTACACTCAATACGGCCTCGCCGCAGCGAATGCCACGTGATGTAATTGGAGTACAATATGTCCAGTGCGGAACCGTGCCCGCTGACCGTGCAGCGGACAGACGGACGACGACGGCGACAAACGACCTAACGACGCCACGATGAAGACGGACGGTCGTTGGGACGATTACAGTTTTTAAAGAGAAGCGGAAGGAAAAACAAGGGTCGGGGGGGTATTGGCGGAACCTAACTAGCGTCGAGGAAGATAAACATCGGCACACGGCGGGCTAGCGGGCGGTGCCTACGTTAGCATAATGTGGTGTCTCCACAACACCACGGTCGTCGGTTGTGTAAGGGTCGATCTCGTCTTTGGCTAAAATATCGTGGTGTTTTGGAAGTTCCTGCTATGCGAGGTCTCGTCTTACCAGGGAAACAGTGAGTTGCGTACCTGAATAGATAAGACTTTTTGTGGAAATTGTTGAACATTGTCGGTTTGGTGCCTTTTCAAGCATTTCAAGCTGAGCCTTGTTATTAATAAAGTATAAAGTATTGTTAAATTAGGCATTTATTTGTTATCAAAAGTTCCCGAATTACTATAGTTCCAGGTAATATGAGATCGTTTGAAAATTTATGAAAAATATGGTCATATACTTGGAGACTTGAGTAGATAAACGTAGAATTGTAAAATGTCGTATATAGGCGATGACAAATTAGTAGATTACGCTGTATTGCTGATTGGTACAATCATTGCAATGATATAATTTTTGTATTTTTTAATCTCAATAATGTATTATATCTTTGAATGTAAATTGTGAAATATTTATTACTATAAGTAATTTTATTATTATTATAAATTCTCGCTCACGACACACTTGCCCTTATTGATATACCTCGGTCGTGTTTTGAAGCTGTCGTGGTATTGTCTTTGTCGACTGAATATTTAACTTAGTGGTTGTTCTACTGAATAAAACAAAATGTACTATGTTTCCCGTTTAATGTAATATTTGAGAGTCCTCGTACAACATTTTATTCGTACGGTATGATTTTTGTGGCTGACATAACACATAAGCTAGTGTTGATATAGTCGAATATTCGGAGATTTGAACGGTGGGTCGTGTGCGAATGCGCGCAACCACTCCCACGTATATAATAAGTCGTTATGTAACTTTATTTTGCACCTGGTACGGGGTAAAAATATGCACTTGTCCCGTTAAACACGAAAAGAAAACTGTTTTAGTGAACGATTATTATTTTTTTGTCAACTTGTCGCTGATTTTCAAATATTTATTACACACTACACTGTACATCCTACTAACTAAAATTATTCCACCCCCGTTTATTTTCCGTAGACAATAGGGACTATTCATGTTGTTTAGAGGCTCTAAGTACTTTTGTATATGGTGTTTCACCGAACGAAAAATTCGAAACAACTGTCTACGATGTGTTTTTAGATCGTAAAGAAGGACTTTGGTCGTGGTTGTAGGAACAACGTTTTTTATCTCTGAGAGCCAACAAACATCCAGGGATTTTGTTATTTCTCTAGAGACTGTGCTTGGTACAAAGCTACCACCTCACGCATGTTATATGACGGTACGACCGGTGGCAGGGGCAGGAGGCCGTTACACTGTAGCAGGGCCAGACGTGTTCGCCGGCGTGTTGGTGTGCCGCGGAGCGTGGCGGTGTCACCCGAGCCGATAGTGGCACCGGTAACTCGGGGGCTCCCACACTCCACTTCCCCGAGGAAGCGACGCCCGGGTCAAGGTCGCGGGTGTAGGCTGAGGTTGATAAAATGTCGATAAACCTTGGACATGGATCATTCAATTTGATTTCCCACACTTTTAATATTTTTCCTAACCAAATCTGTTTTAAGATTCAGTTTTTAAAGATAAATTTGCTGTGTTTCTACTTTGTATGTTTTACTTGGAGAAATATTTATTTTTGTCGTAGTCGTTTATTTATTTTGAGTATAACTGCCTATATTTGCACAACGAGAAAAAATACTTTTTTATTAGCTCGATACATGTTGATATTAAAAACCACTTGGAAGTTTCGTAAGACTTAAAAAAAAAAACTTCCCGAAACCTAGAGATCGCACCTGTCTATGAAGTTTTGATGACATTTCGTATGAACAAAATGTCTGCAGATTTGTTTTATTTCCCTTTCAGTGGTCAAGAAAATGTATCTGAAAATTATTTAAAAATATTTTAGCGAATTTCCCCTATAGGGAAGAAGCTATTACCGTAGTCGGCATGGTAAGACCTAGGCCCGGGACCATGATAACTTTTCGTTTTGAGGTCCCCAGACCCCAAAAACACCATTCGTTCGAAACTGTATATATATATATATATATATATATATATATATATATATATATATATATTAATTTTACTATCATTATGAGAACAAAGTACCCTTATTTAGTTTCATAATTTATATTTTGACGACTAGTTTCAAACACATATATATATGTGTGTGTGTGTGTCCGTGAGCACGATAATAACTCTCGTAAAAATTATCCGATTTTGATGAAATTTGGTATAAACGTGTAAAGCAACATTTATGACTTTAAGTTCGAAAACCAGCCGGATCGCTCTATCCGAAGGGGTATTTTGGGGGGTTTTTTACCCCAAAAATGGGTTTTTTGACTTTTTTACATATAATTTTGGACATAATCAAATTTTAGTTTTTCCCATTGGATTCAGCTTTAAAAAACACACAATTTGGTATTTTGATCATTTCTCTACGTCAATTGGTTACCGAGATATTGAAAGTGCTAAACACAGTACGTTGTCTAATGTTATTCTTATGGAAGAAAATAAAAATTTTATATCCCGCTTATTTGTGAACGAATACTGACTAAACTTGGTATACGGCTTCATCTGGTTGTGGACCATTGATATTTGCTCAAAAAAACTATTTTTTTACCAAAGGCTCCCGTAGCAGCAAACCTGCGTACTCAGCCCCATGTTATTCTTATGGAGAATAAGTAACGTGTTATCTCCCTTCATTATGAAAATAAATTAATGCAATTTGGTATGTGGCTTTACCTACATGAGTTATATTGATAATTGTATAAAACCCCATTTTTTGTGTTCCTTGCTTCAGCAAACCTGCATACTCAGCCGCCATGTTATTCTTATGGAGAATAATTAAAATGTCATAAATCGTTTATTTATGAATGTATATTGATGAAACTTGATATGTGGCTTTATGTGGTATTAAGATACAAATATATGCATTGGAAATTCGCTGAGTACGCAGGTTTGCTGCTACGGGGGTATTTTAGTTTTTTGAATTGGAGCTGAGAGAGACCAGGCAAAGTTGTAAATGTTGATGATAGCTTAGGGATTAACTTAACGGTTTATTTTCAAATTATTCTCATTAGTAGCAATTTTTGTTTGCTTCACTCTAAAAGTACTGTAGCTCTATGTGGGTATAAATTTATTAGTTGAATATGAATATAATTTTCGGTTTACTGTCCTGAAAAATAAAAGTGGCATTAAAGTTTAAAAATAACATCTACGACTAATATTTTGCTATTGAAAATTGCTCCTTGTCAAATCTGCTATTTGGTACATAAAATATATTTCCAAAACCTGGACTCTTTTTCCAAGAAAGTCTGAAGTTGTATTTTGCGTTTCTGCTTGACCCTCTTCCCTCTTTGTCCATCCCAAGGACAGTGAGTGTTCCACATCACCCGGGTCTGTGAGTAGTTGCAGTGTACACGGGTATGTGGGGCAGCACGGAGTGATGTGGTGCTAATTGCTAACTGCTCCTATTGTGCGGGAACCGCGGCCTACTTGAGCCGCCAGGTCCCGATATGCCGTCATCCTCGCATTAGCCTCGTACCCCGTAATGCTGTAGGTTCGTGCGAACCTCATGTAGAATGGTCGGCGAGAATGTAAAATGACCTCTGAGCGCGTAATACTCGTATGTGCAACAAGGGAATCACTTGAATTGTTGTGCGAGTTAAACAATACTCGGGCATTTGTCCTTGATGAATAACTTGATGTAAAGTTATAGTTTACATATAACTTTTAGATAATTTTTGTATTGAAAAGCATTTAGGGGTTTATTTAGAGAGGCTTTAAGTAACATTGGGTACGAGTATATTTAGTGTTTGTTTATACAAATTTTCTGATTATGTTTTTTTGTTTCTTTGTAAAGCTCATATTTAATGGAAATCAATTCAAGGTTTATTTGAAGAAGTTTGTTCAATCTACCACCTTTTGTAAGAGCCATTTCAACTTCTGTGTTGTTATAACTAAAATTCTGATTATGAAAATGTGACTGCTTCTTCAGATTTTGATTTTCGTCATGTCATTTGTGTGTAGCCATAAGTCTTCTTCCTATTTTGTTCTCTAGTTTTTCCTCCCAAGTTAAAACAAATATCGAATCTCTGTCTTTCCATTGTTATCGTGGAAAGATTTTGAAATCAATTTAGACACACTCAAGATAGAATTGAAAATTGATTAAACTAATTTAAATATAAACATAATTTTATTTTACTATACTTATTTTAATCCATATTATTATTTCTTATCTTCCTATTAACTGTTTTGCTCTTATCTCTCCTTTACAATGCATCATTTGGTATATTTTTCGCATTGGCTGTAACTTATTTAGTACATCATATACAGTAATATAGCAGCTTCCTATAAGACATGTTGAATATACCCAATTTAAATGAATTTCAGACTATGAAAATATAGATTTTCTAATGATTTCCTTTGGCATTTGTTTCCAGGTGGTTGCCTGATACCGCTGCTAGCAGCAGAGGAGTTAGGGGAGGCATTCTTCAATGGCACAGGCTACGTGAAGATACAGAGGCCCCTGACACTCTACCCGGGCCTGCACATGGGTCTCAGCTTCCGCACCTGCCAAGGAGGCCAACTGTTTGTACAGAGCAACCGCCAGTACACATTCAGTCTTGAGGTGAGTGTCGGCATATAGGGTTAATGATGAAAATATTACTATGAGTAACTTGATTTTTCTACCAATGTATTTGCAACTGAGCGTTATTTAGGGAGTGGAAGTAAAATGCATGACAGAGTTTTTTTTTTACGCAACCAAAGATTTGGAAGTATTAACAATGATTAACAGTAGTTTAGTCATTGGTATTAATATTTCTTTGAAAATCCCCATCTCACAGAACCCAGTTCAAAATTTAACTATTTGTATTGGCAACTCTGGTGATAAAAATTGCTCTTCTGGTCCCTCAGTATTGGTAAAAGATAGGTCTGTAAGATTGGAGTTTCTGTTAACGTAATGTCACAGTGAAATATATGAAAAACTATTTTAGTTGTTAAAAATCTTTTTTTCCAGTAAATCCTTTTTCCAGTAAAGCTATGATGCTAATCTTAAAACAGTCACGTGGCTTGCTCTACATATTGATTCTAAATTTTAAATGTGCTAACAATAAACAAATTTCACAGACAAGGTGTTTTGGTAAAGGTGTCACAGAAAGGATTTAGGTTTAGGTGTAAACTACAAATATTTGGCATAACAGTGTTTTATTGCTTTTGTCACTTGCTGCGACCAATTCAAAACATGAGTGACTTTAAACATCCAGAAAAGAGACAAATGAGCTAAGCGAATCTGCTTGTCAGTAGGGGGACTTGGTGAACAATTACTCCAGTCATCTATACAAACTGACTGACCTCCCCCGAGCAAAGATTGGCCCCCAGGTACTATAAATTAAATCAACCGACATTACAACATTAGGTACCAGCAAAGGAAGAATAAAATCAAGGAAGTGGGGTTTCCTAGATCAATAAACTTTTGTGTGTTTATTGATCTTAAATAAACCTTTTGGTCTTTGTAAATTTGGTTTTGAAAGAAATATTTGGTTTATATATTAAAAAAATACCTATATATACACAGGTGACAGGGTAGGAATTCTACTTTTCCCCAAGGCTCGTGGTGAAGCCCTTTACCGCTATACTAGGATAACTTCCATGTTCTCTGGTAACTGTCGACTAATGCTTGTTTCCACATGGCAGGTGATGAACAAGGAGGGGCTGAGGTTTGTGGTCAGCCACTCTGCGGGTCACCTGTACGATGCCAGGCTGAAGGACGTGTTCAACAACAACCAGTGGCACTACGCCGCCATCATGCACAAGATCGAGAACATCACTCTGTCAGCGGGACACCACCAAGTGGTAGGATGAAACACTTTTGTAAATGTTTTTGGTTTAAAAATGATAACGGTATATGTGGAAGACACTGAACCCACAGAAAGAGCTACTGCAAAGTCTAGGTTCAGTTGGGTTAGGTTTAGTTATATTACTTATTATATTATAATAGAATCTAAAGTGTAATGACTTTAGGTGGTACAGTTATTTCACACATTTCTTTATTAGGTATAAAATAATTAGTAATCTAACAACATTTTAGCTTATATCAATGGCCGGCGGAGTGCGAAACATTAGATCGGGAGTTGGAGAGTGGACTGACTCTAGGAAGGAAAATCTGGCTACGGGGTATACAGTGAATCACCTAGAACAGAACTCTGTGCAAGTCTGGGACAACACTGTACTATTTTTCAAGCAGAAATTTGTGGCATCATGGTTTGTGCCAATCTCGGCATTGCCAGACGCTATTGCGACAGGCATATAGTAATCTTGTCAGATTGTCAGGCTGCCCTCAAGGCTCTTGACTCCAACGAAATCAAGTCAAAATTGGTGTGGGAATGTTACAACACTCTCTGCAAACTCGCGACACGCAACTCGGTGCATCTTGGTTGGGTACCTGGCCATGTAGGCATAGGTGGCAATGAGTGTGCAGATAAGCTTGCTAAAAGAGGTTCCGGTATGCCATTCTTTGGTCCAGAGCCAAGCTGTGGCATAAGCAAAACAACTGCTTTTCACACAATAAACAAATGGTCCAGGGACTTACATCGCCAGCAATGGCAAGGTCATACTGGTCAAGCACTTGGCAAAAGGCTGCTAGCAGATACTAGCTCTTACTTCACTAACTGGTTGGTGAGGTTGGGCAGAGGTCGGGTTAAGCAGTTGATTGCTCTGATAACTGGACATGGCCATTTCAGGAAACATCTCCACACTCTCGGACTCAGAAATGAAAGTCAGGTGTGTAGGCTCTGCAATCAGTCTGAAGAGACTGCCAAGCACATCATACTGGACTGCGAGAGACTCGGGGCAAGGAGAAGGGCTCTGTTTGGTTGTAAGCAACCAGGTGATGAAAGGGACGCTAGTATTGGTAAAAAACTCCTGGATCTCGTAAAGGGTACGGGCATTGGTTTGCCATACTAACGTACTAGGGACACACAATAAGCTTCGGTTGACGTGTGAGGATCTTTGAATCTTTGGATCTCTGGATCCGTCCCTTTAACAACACATAAACATAAACATAAACTCTAGGTTTTGTAATGAGCTTTATAGAGAAGGAAATCGCTCCGCTAATCTCAGTGCTGTATTTGATATCATCCGATATCGGTCCAATGGGCAGACCACTGGAAAGGATTCATACATGTCATGATTTATGTTGCTGGTTGAATTACAATTATTTCAAAACCATAATAATTATAAATAAATCACTACATTAAATCAAATAGGAACTTATGAAATAAGTTCCATTTGTTCCATTTGAATGCTCTATTCTATTCTGCAGGAATTGTGTTACTTGTGTTTGTGTGTCATATGAACCCTATGTATGTCACAAATGGAACGCAGTAAATTATTAATAATTAAGAATAATTCAAAAGTTTAGTACCGAAGTACAGACTAAAATCCTCCACTTTGAGTTTTAAAGTAACTATAACTAATCTGACTGAAGTGGTTTGTCTTTTTACCGTCTAATGTCAATTTGTTTCTTTCGTCTATGATTCCTCAATGCGTTTGTAGAGAGCAGCTGGCAGGACAGCTTGTGGTACTTAGCTTAACCCTTTGAGTGCTAAGCTTCTGAAAGGAGTAGTTGAATCCATGATTTTTTGTTGATTTTTTAAATATATTGAACGCCTGAACAGTTAAAATTAATAAAACGTGCTTCTGCTGGACACACACAGTAAAGGATAGGTAAAAAGTAGCAAAACACCTGATCAGATGTGCAACTCACAAAGAATCCACCCATCCCGTCAGCTTGGACCCGAGCCGTCCACCGTTTGCTTAAGGTCCGCCCTCCCCTTCAACTCTGCCACAGACAGGTGAACTTTCCATGAGTTGCATATAAAACCACCGACTGTGACGGGATACGAACCCTCGATCCAAGTGTTACCCCCGGCCGGGAAGTTAACGCCTTAGACCGCACAGCCACTGATCAGACTAGCAGCTGCAGTGGATCAGTTGGTATTATAGAGACTAGGCGCTGGACGAGGTAGTTCAGTTCGTGTCTACCAGGTTCCACCATATGTCATACTCAGACTGCAGACTGAGCGCCTAACGGTACAATCGCTTATGAAGCAGTAACAGTATTTATTGATAACAGATTCAAAAGACGATATATCGGTCCATAGCACTGAAAGGGTTAACATCTATCTATACCTAGCAACAGAAAGGACGATTTGCTGCTAGATACCGTCCCACTCTTTCCATTCCTGTCAGTTCTTTCTCAAGTGAGGAATTCACCAAGTGGCTCTGCCGGAGCTTCCTAATCCACGTCTGATCCACCCTGCTACATTAATCACTGCCAGTGTTCCAGTCTAACATGTTTCCATGCGCAGGTAATCGCCAACTCCACGTTGAACACCGAACTGTTGATGTCGGACCCCGTCATGTCCGACGACGAAGGCTACCTGCTCGTGGGCAGCGGCTTCGTCGGGTGTATCAAGGAAGGGCCTAATGTGGTTCTGCATGAGCGCTCGCCCCGAGTCTCCTACCAGAACGTCGACTTTGGGAAGTGCCCCCTCACGCTCTGTAAGTTCTCCGTCGAGTTGTCAGTTTAGACAAATGGGGGAGTACACCAATAGGAAAACTAGGAGACTGAGAAAAAACGGATAAATTACTGTTTGTCTGAAAGGTTTTAATTTGAAGGGAATTATTTAATCTTACGCTTTGATCGAGTGAATCTGTGATAACTTGGTGACCTAGGATTCAGCGTTATAAATCTATTAATTGATCATTTTATCATATCTTCAAATTATCTTTTAATATCTCTTTAATTTTTAAAGTCCTGAGTTCCGTAGCTGATGCCTAAACCTGATAATCAAGAACTGATATAGCATTACAACTTTGATAACAATGTCTCAAAGATAATATCAGTTCATTGGATTGTGTTGTAAGATTAAATTGTAGCAATCTTGTTCGGCGGTCTAGAGGCTGTAGTTAATAGTAAAATAATTTGTTTTATTTAGTTTCCTAGTTTAATCTTCTTAAGGTGTAAAATTATTTCTCTGAGAGCATTTATTTAATGGTTTAGAAAAATTAAAACACATCTAGCATCATGCACCAATGTATTAGGCTACATGTGCACATTAACAAATTTTCACATCTGTTACAACCTATCAATATAGTTTTCTGTTCACGTTAGGTGTATTATTGTAGTCCAATTTAAATTGCACAGCACAAAATGTATTTCAATTTGTGTAGTAAAATTTGCATGTTTTATAAAAGTATACAAAAGACTTTGTTTCTTCACTTTTCATAAAATAAAACTACTAGGTACTAATTATATTTTATAAAATAAATAAAAAATAAAACAGATGTTTTCAAAAACAGTTTTAAGACGAATGATATTCTAAAAAGTAGTTGACCGGTTCTAACCTTTATATTCTTTACTCATGCAGTGCCCTTGTTTCATCACTTTGTTTACTGTGCATGGTTGTCGATGTGTGTGTTTATGTTTTTCCTTGGTTATGCAGTTTTAGACCTGTGTCTCGTCAGTTGCACTCCACTTTTCTGTTTACTTCAAGTCGAGAAAGTAATTAGTTCACCTTTTGATATTTTAATTTTGTTTATTATTTGATTTCATTTTATAATTTATACTTTTTGGGGCTTTGTTGTAGCTGTAGCCTAAATGTGTATTTTTCACTAGAACTTTTTCTTTCCTTTTTGCAAAGTATCTTGTTTGTCTTGAATGTCCTAATTTCAGTGTGAGAACTATTTATGATATGAAAAAGTGATGTAGTCGTATCAAATCTTCATCGAAATGCCTGACTTGTATTTTCCCCCATTAAAGACTTGACCCCAGGTCATATGTTATTATATTAAATTCATGTTTGTGATCAAATTTTGAATTCTTGTTCAGTAATATTTTTACATTGGCTTTCACATCTTTATTTAGGCCATAACATGTTTCATGGAGATTCAAAATTTGTTAGTTGCCAGTATTTGCCTAGTTAATTATGTTACAGACACTTTAATAATTCACTCACAGACACTTTCAGTCAGTGTAGAAGGTTTTTAGTAAGATACAATATTTAAACATAATCTCTCAGGAAAGCTAAAAAAAAAATAAACTAAAAATTCCTTTAAAGTAAGTTTATTTTCTTAAACTAGTTGTTTCACTTCCAAAACAGAAAATGAGCTTCCCTTTTTAATTTTGAAAAAAAACAAAATTGTAATTTCAGACGTGTTAGCGAAGTTTTAAACTTGTTTCCATACATTTGTTCTAAATTTCTGTGAGTGAGCTCATTAGATGAAAAAATAATGATTATCAACCTCCCATAGGCTAACATAATTAAACTCTGACAAAATTGAGTCCCCACGAAGTTGTTGTGACACACTGTGACCTCTACAGTGGAACCCCTCAAATCCGAACTAATTGGGGCTGAAGCCTGTTCGGATTTCGGGGTGTTCGGATTACCCGGGAAATAATCTTACGTACATATTTCGTCACTGTATTAGCGGTAAACAATGGCTGAGGTTAGACAGGGTAGCCCAGTGGTACTACAAAGGGCAGTGACCTTGACTCGCAGATGTGCGTCCGGTGTTCTGTCATTGTTATTAGGCGAGCGTGTGCTAAAAATATATCACTCCACCCCTACCACTTCCTCTAAAGAGATACTGTATTTATTTTATTTCGTCTATCTAGTGAGCGTTCACCTGCCTAGTTCATTTCCCACCCAGTTTATTTAGTTTTTGTTTTCCTGAGAACGTGTTCGGATTGCCGGGATTTCGGATTTCCGGGGTTCGGATTTGAGAGGTTCCACTGTACCTGTAGGCTACTGAGCGTGGAAGTACGGTTCACAGTGAGTCAGTGTAGTGGTAGACGAGAGGGCATGTTCACAGGTAGTCCTGAAGACCGGTGCCACAACCAGCCCTGCATGACGCATGGTGTGTGTATTACGCGGCCGGACAACTATTACTGCCAGTGCAATGCGAGGTTTAGTGGCCGCAACTGCGAGGTGGATGATGGTGAGAACCCAACAACCTCGCAAACAAACCTCGCTTCACTCATCCGGGCCGAGGCTCTCCTTCTTTTTGACTTTTGTTTTTTGTAAATATGTTTCCAGGGCCGATATAGATTCAGAAGGTGCATGTACGTTTTCATGAGTTTTTTGGTTTGGTGGGATTGGCTTGGTTAGGGTTTAAGTGATGAATCTTTGGTCGAGAAGACAAAGGGGCGAGAAAGTTGAAGGGAAGAACCAGCTTGGATTTCCGGAGGCGGGATGAAAAAGTGAAAGTGGAAGAGAAAGAGTATGAAGAAGGGAGAAAAATCTATAAATATCAGAGAATATACTTAATATATCTTTGAACTGATTTTGAAAGCCAAGCACAATGATCCAATAGCTAATATTATTTGCTGTAGGCCTATAACAACTAGGAATCAAATATTTGTTCTTTTTACAATCCTATTTTTTATAATATCTTACAACATACCTGAATGTAAACTTTACAACTTTTAAACATTGTTAAATACTACTAAACTTCTTGATAATGTCATACGGATCATGTAGACGCTTTGCTAGTAACTTACTTCTAAACATCTTAATGAAGATTAATTACCTTGATATTTTAATTATATTCATACCACCATCTGTAGTTATGTGTGTGCCAGATTTCTTAGTGAAGATTTTATTTTTGTTTGTGTGAAAGCTAATTTTGAAATTATGAAGCGTTTTCCTATCCAGTGATGGGGTTAGGGACTAAAAATATGGTGATTCAAGTAAATAGAAGCTAGGAAGGTTTTAGAAGGAAATTTTATCTCGTTCAATGTCCCAAAGAGTCAAACAGAAATTATAATGATGTGTATTTGTAGAAGGACAACATCTTTAAGCTTGCAGTTCAACCAGCATAACCGAGCACTAACTCCTGTACAATTTGATTTAATGTTTTAAAATTATGCAGACATGCGGTTTACAATAATCTACTATTTTAGACCCTTGGACCAATACAATTTAGTTGAGCCATCTTTTATCACTTTCAATTTACCAAACGGCCACAATTTCTCTTTAAAACTTGCTCTTACAGAATTAGTAATATACATTATGAGTAAAGAAAAAGCGTGAGATATCCTGTGGAACCTTGTTACTGACTAAGAACAACTAAATGACTGGCCCAGGATAATAAGAATTAATAGCCCGATGACTAGTCACAGCTCAGGATATTCTCTGCATCTGATTTGATTATTTTTAAAAAACTTAGGTATTAACAACTCAGTCATAACTAATACAGTTTGTTGTCATATTGATAAGTAGCTATGCATATTACTCATCTAGTACCTGGGGGGCCGAGCTTTGCTCGGGGAAGGCCAGTCAGTTTGTTTAGGTGACTCGGAGTAATATTTCACCACTTCCCCCTACTGATAATCAGATTTGTATAACTCATTTGCCTCTTTTCTACATTTTTAAGGTCCTCCCAGTTGTTATTTATAGCTCAATGTCACTTAATTTTTTTTACTATTCTATATATGTAATCTTCACTCGAATCTTTTAATCTCTGCTCTCAGGAAACCATATGTTAATAAACATAAACAACATGAGTATTACTTTGACAGTTCCCTGGTTGATTATGAACAGCTGTTACAAAAACAACATGAGTATTACTTTGACAGTTCCCTGGTTGATTATGAAAAGCTGTTACAATTCTTTTGTTTTGATTTTAAACTCCATAAGCCCAATGTTATTTTTTTTTAACTTTTCATTTTATTTTATTTACATTATTTGATTTTTTATGGGGATGAGGCCTGTCTAGAACTTATTTTTATCCCAGAAATTAGTTATTTCGAACATTTGAAGGAAATCGTTGGAGATCTGTGTCGCAAGCAAGCAAGCTAACAAACAAGCCAGCAAATCTTACTCATATTAGAGTATAGGATATTTATAAAAAAGGATATTGGTTTTTTTGTGCGGTATATATATTTGAAGTTTATGAACTCGGACACCGTTGGACTGTTTGCCACGAAACTTGGTATATATATGTAAAATTTCACGGAGAATGTTTCCATCCATTTCATCCTAACTCAATTGGGTTCCTCCCAAGATGCCCAAAAGGGTTCCCATTAGTGATGGTCAAAACCAGAAATTTCAAATCTCGAAACCGAAACCAAAACTTAAAAAATCGAATCTCGAAACTCGAAAGTCAAGTTCCAAAATCCTATTTACTTGCCTGGTTATGGTTATGAAAAATAAATCCAGTTACTCCAAATAAACCAGTTAACTTACTGCCATTCTCGAAGTATCCTAGAAAAATATTAGTTTCAGAACTACTAGTGAACCAATTATTTGTAGCTTAATTATAAACTTTGGTTAGAGTTGTTCTTTCACAAATAAAAAATCAATAATCCACAAAAGGTGAAGGTAGACGACCGATGACAGTAGGCTTTTGACCTTCACATTATTAATCAACACTTGGGCGTGATTTCTGTTAAAAAAACAATGACACAAAAAATCTCAGCAGTTTTGAGTTTTGATTCTCGAAACTCGCCGATAGAATCTCGAAACCGAAACTTTTCCAAAGTTTTGGTGGTTTTGAGATTCGAGTTTTGGTTTTGACACATCACTAGTTCCCATATAAACCTTATGGAAAGATATTGTTGTTTTCATAAAAGCTAATGACATATTTACTTGAACAGGTGATCGTGGTGATGTGGGTTTTTGTTGGTAATAGTCAAAGGCATGACAACGTCTGCCGGGTAATGGCTAGTGTATGATAAAAATGTTTTGCCTGTGTTCTTTGTTAATGTCATAATAATAAAATTAATTTGATTTTTTTGTGTTTTAGCATCATAAACCTGATAATTCAAATGATAGGTTTCACACAGTGACAGTTGTCTGGAACTAACGTTAAAAAAACAAAAACCAAAAAACTTCCGTTATTGCAATCATTTGAAAAAATATCTATCTAATTGAGTATGAAAATTTACCAATGATTTTAAGTTTTACTTGTAAAAAAATTATGCTGTAAATGTAAATTATGTACATGATATTTGTACATTTTGAAACTTATGGGAAATTAACATTTTCCCCACTGCTAAAACAAATGTGAAAACTACATTTTCAACACTTGTCGAGAGGTAGTTTTGAATAATTCGACCTCTTGTTTTGTCAAATATCTATTCTAAAATTATTGTTACCAGTTACTTATATCAATATTATCTTTTGTCTGTAGTTAATCAAACTAAACCAACTTGTTTGGTTAAATCCTTGTTTTTATGACTTTAGTTTTTCTATCCTTATTCTTTTAAGCATGATAGAACGAGTTTATGATAGATTTTGCATGTTGTAGATTATTTGCATGACTCCTTATTAACGTATTATAATGGAATGTTATGGCACTTCAAATTCACCAGTTTATTTTTAGCATGTAACTTTTACTGTTTGTTGTGTAAGCTACATTTTGAATAACTGTTGGTTCCTAATACATAAATAAATAATAATTAACAAAACCGTGATTAAACTAACTCATGATTCTGGTAGTTTTACCTGGATAATTATATACATTGGGCTTTTAAAAAAAAATAACTGCGGAAATAATGGTTTTGGAAAATGTTATAAAGATATTAATATAGGTTTTTAGTTTATATTTTATTGTAGAAAGTACTATGTTATCTATATAAATATTTATATTTAACAAAACTATTACGATATTGTGGATTTAATACTTTAAAAAATATCATATTCTTATTCGCAAATGTTTTACCGAGTAATATACAAAGTCTCTGCTTTGGGAACTATTTATTTTCAGAACAATCTATTCTTTATGGCCAAAGAATGAAGAGTAACTGAACTATTTTATATAAATCTGCTTTCTTATGCCTCATACTGAAAATACCCAGCATATTTGTATACTTGTGCTCTTATTGCACGAGAACAGCAAAGGTCTCAAAGTGATACATCTTAAATCCATTGCCTGGATCAGAGGAACTGATAAACGTTTCTCAACTGTTTTCTAGTTAGTTTACATTCACTACCCTGTTACTTTCATTCTAAGTCTTGTAGAAATTAAATAGCACTTTGAGGCTGTTAAAACATAAGCATATATTATAGCAGATTTATTAATTCAGTACTTTATATCCTATTCAGTTTTGTTTGATTATTAAAAAAGTCCACTTATAAAATTTAAAAACCGCTGTATTTATATTATTTTAATATATAGGATTAATTATTGTTGGCACTTTATTTTGATTGACATGTGTTATATTGTCAGGCCCTCCATGCTTAAAGATGCCTTGCCAGAATGGAGCCCAGTGTGAAGAGGACAGCGTTGGCAACTACAAGTGCATATGTCCTCCTGGATTCATCGGTAGTTACAGTTTTATATCTTTAATGACTAGTCTTAAGAACTTGAAGTTAAGAAAAAAAGATTTGCGTTGAATCTAGAACACTGTATGAACAGTGCTGCTTTATAGCATTCAGATAGTGACATAGTAATGATTTATTTCATTCCTAAGATAAATACTTGATTTACAAATGAAAAACAACTGTTGGTACCTAATACATGTTGTTAGTTGCAGTAGAGTTTTACAAATTTGAATCGTTAACTCCACACTCCAAAAAACTCATTTTTAGTGCTTTGTTATGTTTTACTACTTTTTATAGCTCAAATAAGTCAAGAAAATGGTTGAGGAACTTATCTCTACATGAAATGCTGTACTGCACAGCTATTTTTTTAGTTGTTTGCTTATGTAATGACACTGGTTTATGCCACAAATTGGCTTATACCTTTTCATTGTTTAAACAAGTTTTGGTAAACTGGTTTTGATTGTCAGCCCAATAGCTTCAGCAAGTTTGAATAATAAAGGATAGAACAACCATAACCTAATATAGTATAGAAATAATTCAGGCGTGGCAAGTAAAAAGATACGGTAAAAGTACGGTATATGAAAAGTCATGATTCCCATTATTTTTCCACCCCAAACAAAATACTCAAATTATCCTGATGAGTTCTAGTATTGGTCAAATTATTTGAATTTTTGTGCCTTCTTAGTAATCTCTATGATTACATTTATAAATATATTTGGATTATTACTGAGATTGCAGACAAGCATATGGACAATTCGTCGGATTGATCACATGTGTACAAACTATTCTTGCCAGAACAACTGCACCTGCGCCGCCTTTCGGACCAGGAAAACTTAAGACTAGTTAATACTGGTTTGTACATGCTTGCAAGCAAGCATTGCGAAACGCAAATGAGTGGCCGAGTGTGTGAGAACAACCCATGCCAGAAGAACAGCACCTGCATTGTCGTTCGGACTAGGAATACTTACTACTGTCTAATACATGTTTGTTTGGCAGGCAGCATTACGAAACGCAAGTGAGTGGCCGAGTGTGTGAGAACAACCCATGCCAGAAGAACAACACCTGCATTGTCGTTCGGACTAGGAATACTTACTACTGTCTAATACATGTTTGTTTGGCAGGCAGCATTACGAAACGCAAGTGAGTGGCCGAGTGTGTGAGAACAGCCCATGCCAGATGAACAGCACCTGCATTGTCGTTCGGACTAGGAATACTTACTACTATCTAATACATGTTTGTTTGGCAGGCAGCATTACGAAACGCAAGTGAGTGGCCGAGTGTGTGAGAACAACCCATGCCAGAAGAACAGCACCTGCATTGTCGTTCTGACAAGGAATACTTACTACTGTCTAATACATGTTTGTTTGGCAGGCAAGCATTGCGAAACGCAAGTTAGTGGCCGAGTGTGTGAGAACAACCCTTGCCAGAACAACAGCACCTGCATCGTCAGTCAGACCGCGAACACTTATGATTGTCTCTGTCTCAAAGGTGACTTTACATTGCTATATTAATTTGATCAATGGGTTTTTGTGAAGTCAGTTATTCTGACTAAACATCAGAAGGTTGATGATTTAATCCTGGATCGTCTATTCATCTGGTCTCTACTGAATTGGGGTCACAAAATCCTGTACAAAAATGGTTACATGCCTATTGCCCTTTTATTTTAGGGCACCTTATGAGTATAAAAGATAATCCTCAGTATGAAAAAAATCAATTTGTTATCCAGACCATCCTGAAAAATCTTGGCGTAATCCATATTGTTGTGTAATGATTTTAAAATCAGTAAAACATAACTAACATTGACATTTATATTTGACTTAAACTTGAAATCTTTAAAACCCAGTTTAACTGATAGTTTTTAAGGAACACAACCTTCCAATTAAGGTAAACCTTCACTATTTCATATTTTGGGTACCTATTAACCTTTTAATCTTTATTTTAAGTAACAATTAAAATAATTATATCAATTGGTACCAACCCAAATTCTTGCTAAGTTTAGGGATGCCAGTTAGTATCAAAAAGTTCTTCTATGATACAATTTACATTAAATAATTCTAGGTCCATTATTTAATTATTTGTTTTAACATGTTCAGTGCGACGCGCCAAATTTCCGGCGGTTGGCTAACAAGGAAACAAATGCAATTATCCTGAATACACACGATTAACCCAGTGAATGTGTTAACTGAGCTTCATTTGGAGCAGCCATATAATTATACCCGTAGATTATGACAGGTCAATCTAACTGGATAACTTTTGGTTGAAATTTGAGGTGGTCTTAGTTAGCCAACTGAATATTTGTAATAGTAAAGGCGGTGATGGTTATATTTTCTGAGAATTATTATGATTTAATTCCTAACTAAACCTATTTTTGTCATCCACAGTAAATTAAATATACACGTTAGTTTATAATTGATCTTTACACATTCTGTGTTTCTGTTCAAGGTTTCACAGGCAAAGATTGTGAGATCAATATCGATGAATGTCTGTCGCAACCTTGCCAGAACGGAGGCATTTGTGTGGACGAAATCGACAACTACACTTGTAACTGTGCCAGCACTGGGTTAGTAACATGTAATGGTTTCGATATGTTGTAGCACGGTATTAAAATGTTTCTATCACGTTTGCTGACAGTGATTTAAATCATTGCATTTTTATGTTTTTATCCCCCTCCAAAATGTTTTCTGATAATTGGATGGTTGGATGGTTTTAGCTAGCTCAATTGGATTTACTCGTTTATCTTAGTCTAAAAGATTCGAGCGATTGTATTATTTCATTACAAAGAGGCTTATTTTTGGTAATTTGGGTAAATCTGGAATTAGAGTGAAATAGAGTGAATACTCAGAATAAGTTGTTAAAGGATCCCAAGATCAGTCAGTCAATCAATGGGTTAAATTGAATCTCATGAGATGTACTGGAAACTTATTGTAGACTATATGTAGAGTGGCTGATTTAATGTAACTAGTTGTCCTGTTGCTCGAATCCGAGCAAGTTTGTACTTTAGTCGTAAACAAACATAACAAAACATCTGATATTTTAACATATGGTAGCAACGTTCTTTCAATCAACAGGTAGTTTAGACTTCCGCCGTCGGATAGCGCCACTGTTCCGAATATTCAGCCCTCTCTTAAAAGTCTGAGACGTATTGACAAATCTACGCAAAAATAACTTTAACCTATGCATAGTTGACCTATGCATAGTTATGTGTCCCGCTCTCACTTAGTTATCCTATTAAAATTAGCCAAAATGCAGGGTTTTCTTTATAAATTCGTAACAAATTAATTTTTTTTTGTTACAAGATAGGAAGTTAATTTAAATAAAATTTTTAATTTAAATAAAATTGCCTTTAATAATTTGTATATTTAAGTATAATAATCAGTATCCAAAAAATATTGTTGGCCTAAATATATATATATTTTTTGAAAGCATGACAATTTGATATGCCTAAAAAGCTAATATATATTTTTCTTTACACCCAACTTGTATTCAGAATGTAATTCCCTATGTAAAAACAATATATAAATAACTAAAAATGTTACAGTTGTTTTTGTAAAACACTACAAATTTGAAAAACCTTAATTTTTTAGCGGGAGAGGAAAAAAAATGTTATTGTTAGCTGGATTATGTAGGCCCTACAACAATAGGTTTTTATTTAATATTTTCCAATTTCTATACATTTATTTATAAACAAACTGAATACATAATAAAATAGATTTTTTTTTCGTTTTGAAGTCCCCAGACCCCAAAAACATCATTTGTTCGAAACTGTGTATATATATATATATATGTGTGTGTGTGTGTGTGTGTGTGTGTGTGTGTGTGTGTGTGTGTGTGTGTGTGTGTGTGTGTGTGTGTCCGTCAGCACGATAACTCTCATAAAAATTATCCGATTTTGATAAAATTTGGTATAAACGTGTAAATCAACATTTATGACTTTAAGTTTGAAAACCAGCCAGATCGCTTTATCTGAAGGGGTATTTTTGGGGGGTTGTGTACCCCAAAAATGGGTTTTTTGAATTTTTTACATATAATTTTGGAAATATTCAAATGTTAGTTTACACCATTGTATTCAGCTTTAAAAAACACACAATTTGGTATTTTGTTCATTCCTCTACGTCAATTGGTTACCGAGATATTGAAAGTGCTAAACACAGTACGTTGTCTAATGTTATTCTTATGGAGGAAAAGAAAAATTTTATATCTTGCTTATTTATGAACGTACACTGATGAAACTTGGTATACGGCTTCATCTAATTGTGGTGCATTGGTATTTGCTCAAAAAAAATGTTTGCCAAAGGCTCTTGTAGCAGCAAACCTGCGTACCCAGCCCCATGTTATTCTTATGGATAATAATTAAATGCTGTCTCCCTTAATTATGAACATAAATGAATAAAAACTGGTATATGACTTCACCTAGTTGAGTCATATTGATATTACCATAAAACTCAATTTTTTGTGTTCGTTGATGCAGCAAACCTGCATACTCAGCCCCAATGTTATTCTTATGGGGAATAATTAAAATTGTATATATTGCTTATTTGTGAATATATTTTTATGAAACTAGGTAAGTGACTTTATGTAGTATTAAGACATTTTTATATCTCCATTGGAAATTTGCTGAGTATGCAGGTTTGCTGCGATGGGGGTATTTTTACACGCGCTGTAATATTGCCCGCAAACTATATTTTGTGTCAATAATACTTCCCGCTAACAATCAGTTACTTTTTTTTTGACAGTATTTATGTGTTCTAAAGCATCCAAGAATACAGACCATTAGAAATAGTATAAACGAAAACTTTACTAATGTTAGTAATAACACAATTAACTTTATTCGTATTTCCATGACAACGTAATATGGCCAAATAGAACAAGCCATGCAATTAATTGTTTTTTATTTACACTGTTTTATTCATATTTAAGAATATTCGGGTGGTAAACGAAGACAAAATAATTAATTTTAGTGGCATTGTACTCATCAAGGAACTATTCCGTGATACGAAATTTGAGCCCAATAGAGCCATCACGGAACTGTTCCGTGACACAAGGCCAATGGGTTAATTTTACACCTCAAACATAAAAATCCGCCCAGCCGTTATCGAGTTATGATTGTGAAGAAAAAATCCCTAGCATATTAGTTAGGGATGTGCGACTACTCGAAACTTCGAGTTTTTGGCCGAGTATTTTAATACTCGAACTCGACTCGAAGTTTTGAAAAATACTCGAAAGTTCGAGCGAGTATTTCCCGCCAATTTCCGGACGATCGCTAACGATTGCGACCGGCCAAAACGCGTAGTTTCGGCCGCAAAAGGCGATCGCATCATGTAAAATCGGCCGAAAATTACGATCGGACTGCGTAATTTCGGCCGTAAATGACGACGGAAAACATAATATCGGCAAAAGTGCCGACCGGGCCACCTAATATCGGCCGCAACTAACGATTTCGTCATCTAATATTGATTATAAGCGATGTCTGAATCAGGTGATATTGGCCAAATGACAACCGGACCGTGTTTTATCGGCCGGAAACGAATGTCAACCCATGTTTTGGGTGTCAATATGTAATCCAGTTTGATTGTACTGGCAAACACTTTGTATTGCTACTCATTTATTAGTTAGAAACCATGTTAGATTATCAAATCTAGGGTTGTACCCAAATCCCATTACACTATTTTAAACTAGCAACTGATAGCAAATACTCGCTCGAAAATACTCGAAACTCTAAAATAGTTGGCACTACTCGACTCGACTCGATTCAAAAATCACTACTCGCACACCCCTAGTATTAATGTATAGATTGTTTTTTGAATGTCTTTGCATGTAACATAAAAAGACACCTGACAATCACAACCATGCAATCTTAGTTTGAATAGCAATTGCAAGTATACTCTTTAGATCACCAGACAATAATCACTATTTTATACATTATTGCAGTGGTTGACAGTCTGAATTTTCCTGAAACTGTTGCTAAATTCTATGTATTATGTGATTATTGCTATTGACCGATTTTGAAATACTCATGAACATACAAAAAAGACAAAAGATTAAATAGTTTAATGATGTGGATTCGATAAACTTCAATACTTAATTAGTTTTAATCAAGCCAACAAATATTTGTCATTTCCTAAAACCCTTTTAATGAAAAACATTGTAATTAATCCTACAAGAATGTTGCAATTCCTTTTTATTTTATCGATACTGTATGTGTTTTAGATACAAAGGACGACATTGCGAAGAAAACATAAACGAATGCGAGGAGAAGCCCTGTCTCAACCAAGGCCAGTGTTTCGACACCTATGGCAGCTATTCCTGCGAGTGTGTCAGCGGATTCACAGGGCAGAACTGTGAAATCGTAAGTAGAATACTCGGGAATGAACTGTGGATGAACAATATTGGTTCATTATAATTAAACCAATAATTTTAATTTGTTTTGACCAATGATATCTTTCTTTTTTATAGTTCGTCACAACTTAGGCAACATAAGTTAGACATGGTACTAACTAATATTATATTTCCATAGTCACCAGATTTAGGCTTATTTTCATAGTGAAAGGAAATTTGGTTCTAATTTTGTTACTTTTTATCCAACTAACTAATAAAACAATCAAAAGTAGATTATTTTGTTCCTTATTCGTTCACCTTTATTTTGTTTCCAAAAGTCAAACCTGTACCGAAAGGCGTACTATTATTGGATAGCAGTGTTTTCATCTGTAGATCCACGATCCAAAAATGAGTCAGTACACTATTAAACTCAAACAAATTACTATATGAAAGAAGTTGGTTATTTTGACTCAATCTTAAAATTCTGAAAAATGCTGGGTATTTTCAGGTAAATTAGTAATTTTCCCAATTTATTAAATTTGGGATCTCTTGCAAACAAATGAGGAAATATAGTAGACTCTTAATGAGTCCCTATGCGGTTCTCACTATGGTCTATGCCAGTTTTGAGGTCGCCATTATAACAACAACAATTTTTGTTTCTATATTGGCTATCCATTGTGATCTGCTTCCCTTTCCTTGGTACCTCCGTCTCTCTTCGGGGACTGGTCATAAAATCTGAGACTCCCAACTGAGCCTGAATCCCAGACAAGTGAACTGTAGGGATTAGATTATTATCTCTTAATGAATCCTCCTTGTTTGTCCGATGCTATCTGAGGGTTTGCCTGGGAAGTAGGGCTTGTACCCGATAGCCTCTTGAAGCTTTTCAGGCTGGGGGGCAAACCATCCTGGAGGAAGTACCCTCCTGTGAATTCTGGAAGCCAGACTGAGGGCACCCTAAGAGGGAAAGGTTCTTGCTTGATAGGTTTGAGAGGTCAATCAGGTTAGAAAGCGATTTGATCTAAAGTTACCCCGCTCTAACCCCAAGTGCTGGGTAGGTTGAAGAGTGATTTTCTCTCCTTTATGGATTAATTACTGTCTCTTACAACTTTTTCCATCCCTACAGATCCCTTCCCACTGCTTTGCAATATCCCAAAGGGAAATGTCCCTAGCCACAAAAAAACCAGCAGATTACAAGTCAACCAGCCTGGCGAAGTTACCCAACCCTGTTTTCTATTACAGAAGGTGCAGAACTGCAACAAGTGGTTGTGCCACAATGGAGGCACCTGTGAGGACATGGCCCACGGGTTCAAGTGTCTCTGCCCCGCTGGCTTTACTGGAGTGTATTGTGAGATCAGCACCAACGGGGGCTGCCAGCCGGGGGCCTGCCCCCCGCACAACGACTGCTACGAGAAACCCGGCGGGGGAGTGCACTGTGTCTGCAAACCCGGGTATACAGGTAGGCTGCTGCAGCTTCTCTCAAACACTGTATTATGATTGGCGCTCTGTGACCAGCATCAGCGGGGGCACAACATATTTACATCAAAGTTAAGATAACAAGTAAAGCTAGTGATAGGGTTCAATATCTGATTAGATTTGCTTATTTATTTTTTATTTGTATTAGATTAAGAAGTATATTTTAGTAAATAAGGTTATAAATCAATGATATTTAGTCTCAGTGTTGCTACCTCTGTTTGAATATATTGTGAACTTTATTCTAAAGATTCTTTGAGAATAGACAATGTTTCAATGTGGATAGGTTTTCCCGATCTGACAGGAGACCTATTCATCGTTACTAGTTGGATAAGCGGCCCCTCATTGTTAACAGTATTGTTCGTTGAAATTTTGCTTCTGTTTTCACACTGAAGGGCCGCTTTTTCAACTGTTAATGTGTTCCCAAGGAATATGTCAGTGAGGATAATTGTCTATTGGAGTTTTCTCTGTGTTGGGAATTCCTTCAACCAAAACCATAACAATGTTTTGTTGTTTCTGTGTTCCAAAATCTGTCCTGAAAAAAACTTGCTGTGATAAATAACAATTTTAAAAGAAGCAGAATAGACTGCCAATGCTCTGATGTGCCCTACAGGTCCCCCCTCAGCCTGCAAACCCATGGACGCCTGCCTGAGCATTCCTTGTCACAACGGAGGCACCTGCACTGCCACGGCTGATGGGTTTAATTGCACCTGCGTGGCTGGTTACACAGGTAATAACAATATTAAAATTATTTTTTATTTTAAAAATATTCACTGCTTATTTGTCCAAAGTACAGCTTAAGCTTAATTTTTCTTCTTGAAACGTCTTCTTTCTTGGTTTTTTTTTTACTTGCTACTCCTTATATAGTATATAAATACATGATGCTCAGTAATATGTTACGCTCAGTAGGTATTACAACACCATAGACGAGGAATCATATTTGTGAGCATGTAATTTCTCAATACAGTTAGTTATATGTATGACGTCTGGTGGTGGTGAGTTAAAAAACCTATGAATTGGCAAAAAAGTAACAACATCTGTGTTGGCCATTGTATCAGCTTCAGTGGGCCTCCCAGCAAATATTTTGTTTCCGCTCTCTTTTTTAGCAAAGCTCTCGGTCAGTTTTAGTTGTGGACAAGAGTCTAACTTTGAAGATATGGCTGGGATATTCTTTATAGTATTGTAAGGTGTAATTTATTGTAACTTGTTTAAAAATATGTTTTTAGTTAAATCTCATAATTTAACTTTAAAAAGCCAGCATTTTGGTTTTTATTGCATAACATCAACAGACTTGTGAGACTTGTTCTTTAAATGGGAATTTGTATTTATTTGTTTATTTACTCAATTCAATAGTCACAATACCAAATACTCTAGAGTAAATGCTCAGTTGGTAGATTTCTCGTCAATCTGTAAATCAACTTAAAATCAAAATCTTGCAGTCATAAAACCAGATTTAAAAAATAACATTCTATCTGCCCTTACCATAGTGGCTATAAACTAAATCATTTATCATAAGATTAACATCAGAATTATGACAGATTATGGGGCAGAGAAATCAACCTATGTGTTTGAATTATCATTAGAAATCAACATCGTATGTCACAAACTTGAAATAGCCTAAATGTTTCTCACAGCTTCACATTCAGTTAAGCCGTTTTCCTTGAAAAGTGAACAAAATCTTGCCCATGAGCTTAACAGTCAGACAAACAGAAACCTTTTAGAACACCGATTTTGACTTCTCTGACAATTAAAACCTCAAAATAACTAGCAATTCAAAATTGTAAGCTATTTACAGACAAAACTATGATTTTACATTTATGGATTAGAATATTCCATGCTTGAATGAACTTAGATTTTGTTTGCATTATTTATATCAATGAGGATGAAGAATCGTTTAAAGTTGCTTTCCATTTGTCTTGGTGTTGCCAGGTTTATATCCATTTTGATTATCTTCTCCAGCGGCATAACGTTTACTCAAATTTAGTTTGTTTAAAGTAATGTATGCTTACTTAAATTTACAAACTAATCAAATGCTCGTGCTTGAACCTTTGACTTCCCTGACTTTGCTTTACAAAATTAAACCATCCACTTTTTATTTATAGGTTTTGTGTTTCAAAATATATAATTTTATAATTAGTTCCTATAGTGTTTGCTTAGAATAATGATTGCTATAGGTTGGAACTAGAAATTTCATTAATTTATCTGAGTGTATATATTGTTTTCAACTCTTCCATCAAATAGTGTAGTCCATATATATTATAGTAGAATTTATACATAGTACGTTAATATTTTCCTAAGTAGCTTATATTTATAGTATTTTGATATCTATGAAAGTAGCTTGTGTTGATATTAATTTGATATTTCTCTAAGTAGCTAATACTGATATTATGTTAATACTTCTCATATTTGCTTCAACTGATACTTTGTAATATAACTTCAAGGAGCCTACATTGATATTACTTTGATAATTCTCTTAAGTATTTAAAACCAGGTTTACATACCTTTTCCGTCCAAACAGTTCAAAAATATATGCTGCCACATACTATGACGACATGTTTCGGAATCTAGAATTCCATCTTCTGGTCATAACAAAAACGTCCGTAATTCACACAGATTTTCGTCAAAATTTAAAATTTTTGTTGTTAAACATAAAACAGTTCAACATAACACACAACACGACATTAAACACATATTTCGCACAAATTAAGACACGCACAAGCCGGCCGGCGATTAGACTCCGACTCAGAGCCGGTCGGAGTCTAATCGCCAGCCGGCTTGTGCGTGTCTTAATTTGTGCGAAATATGTGTTTAATGTCGTGTTGTGTGTTATGTTGAACTGTTTTATGTTTAACAACAAAAATTTTAAATTTTGACGAAATCTGTGTGAATTACGGACGTTTTTGTTATGACCAGAAGATGGAATTCTAGATTCCGAAACATGTCGTCATAGTATGTGGCAGCATATATTTTTGAACTGTTTGGACGGAAAAGGTATGTAAACCTGGTTTTAAATTCTAAACAACAGTTCAGGAGGCATTTTAAAAATGAATAAATCTCTTAAGTAGCTTCTTTTGACATTATGTTGATATTTCTCTATGTAGCTTGTTTTGACATCATCATGATATTTCGCAGAGTAGCTTGTATTGATATTAAGTTAACATTTCTCAAAGTAGCTTGTATTGATATCGTGTTGAAAGTAGCTTGTACTGATATTGAGAATAATTTGGGATTTCTCAAAGTAGCAATTGTCATAATAGCTTACTCTGATATTGTACGTCTCTGTAGTGTGCACGCCAGTAACACTAACTGATAGGTTGCTTATGTAGCTGGGCACTAACATAGCGGTGGAGGCCTTTCACGCTTCTCTAACTCACTTCTCTTTCTGCTTCAATCTTCTCAGGTAAGTTTCTCACTCACTTGCTTTCATATTTGGTATTTGCTTTCGTATTTTCATATTTGGGTAGGGGGGGGGGGAGTAGTGATTTTTTTAATCGAGTCGAGTAGTGCCAATTATTTTCGAGTTTCGAGTACTTTCGAGCGAATATTTCCCATCTGCCAGCGGTAGTTTAAAATAGTGTAATGAAATTTGGATACCACCCTAAATCTTATAATATAAACATGGTTTCTAACTAATGCAAGAGTAGCAATACAAAGTTTTTGCCAGTGCAATCAAACTGGATTACGTATTGACAAACAAAACCCGGTTTGACATTCGTTTCCAGCGATAAAATACGGTCCAGTTGTAATTTGGCTAATATCACCTGGTCCAGACATCGCTTATAATCAATATTAGATAACGAAATCGTTAGTTACGGCCGATATTAAGTGGCCCGGTCGCCACTTCGGCTGATATGGTGTTTTCCGTCGTCATTTTCGGCCGATTTTACGTGATGTGATCGCCTTTTGCGGTCGTTACCACGCGTTTTGGCCGGTCGCAATCGTTGGCACTCGTCATTTTCGGCCGATTTTATGTGATGCCATTGCCTTTTGCGGCCGTTACTACGCGTTTTGGCTGGTCGCAATCGTTAGCGATCGTCCGGAAATCGGCGGGAAATACTCGCTCAAACTTTCGAGTATTTTTCAAAACTTTGAGTCGAGTAAAAACTTGGCCGAAAACTCAAAGTTTCGAGTACTTGCACACCCCTAGTATTTGGCTTTTTTGGAGTTAAGGCAGCACTCTCACCCCATTTTTATGGTGTTGTCAAAAGTTAATGAGTACTTAATAAGTTAACTATTATTAAGATTATTATTTGTTATTGCTACTGTGGATTATATGTGTTTACTTTTTTGTTTCCTGAATATATGATTTCACAAAATAAGTTTTACTCTAGAAAATCTTATTAGTTTTTATTTGTACCTGGATAATTTGTTAAAGACTTTAAAAACAACTACTACTTTTAAACAACTTAAATGAGGAAATTATTGCGTAAACTATGATCATCTTTAAATACAAATTTTCATTGGCAATCAATATCCTGACAGCAGTGTCATGGACCAGTGTAAAACGATATCTCTAACGTTTATTATAATCATGACAATCCATTTACTTATGACATGTTGACAAAACTGTTACTGTTATAGTGGAGATTATTTGCGAAAGAGTGTGTAAATGGAACGTGCAAGTGATTGTACGATACTCCTTTCTCAGCTCTCAATTCACTGTGACACTTATCCAAGACAATCTTTCTAATAATTTCTTGTCAGTGTATACGGTATGTAGCTTTAATAATTAGATGAGGGTGTGATTATCGTCATAAATCAACCATCATATAACCCATTTTAGTTGTTTGCTTTGAAGCCTCTTCTTAACAGTTCCCGTACCGTATGTTTAGTTTCTGTTAGTTATTTAAGCTCCTTAGAATGAGTTGTTTTTTTGTAATGGAATAATAGTAATTGTAGTATAATTGACTTTAAAAAAATTAGTAAAGATTTGTAATAATTTGTAATGATTGCTAATTTGAATTTAATCAACATTTCCCCAGATATTTAACCTATCAAGTGAAATATGAGCATTCAATCTATTACTTTGGTTCCTTATACAGCTCTGTGAATTTGAAGGACTTATTGCATTATGTAAAAATAAATATTTTAATCAAAAGTTAAAAATTTACTAAGAGAGTTAAAAAGTCCTTCGTCATTCTATCATTGTATTGTTATCCATCGTCATGTTTAAAATAGAATTACAAAAATGATTACAAAATAAATATAGGGTGTGTTGGTTTTCTATTGTTATCCTGCACTGCACAGGTGGTAGGGGACGACAGGGAAGGAACGAGAACAAATATTTGTAAATAGTAACAAATTAAACTGGAAAGATGAAAGATTTCAAAACCTAACCAATTCTTACTTCCAGTTTGACTATTGTCTGATCCAACCTAACCTAACCTTATTCAACTGCTCACGATGTTGACACTGGAATGTGGCGCTCATTCCTGACATATTACATAGTACTCTGCATTTCAAAGATGATAGAAGACAAGGAGGGAAAAATTTAAATAGTATTTGTAAATAACATCAAACAAATTAAAACTGAAAGTTTACAGATTTCAAAACCTAACCAAATCTTACTACCACTTTGACTATGATCTGATCCGATGTCCAACCTAACCTAGCCTTATTCAGTTGCACAACACAATTTTGACATTGGAGTGTGACATGCTCGTTCCTAAAGCCTAGTCCACACTGGGATACAATGTTTGCAGATTGTCTGTAGACTGTATCCAGACTGTATGTAGACTGTATGCAGATTGTATCCGTACATCAGATACATGTATGAGAAACATTGTTTCACATACATGTATGTTACTTGTTTTGTGTCCACACTAGCCACGCAGCCAGTCAGTTCCTTGAGATGTTGACTGAGGAAGATGTGGCTTTATCAATATAAATAATTAATAATAACTAATTATTAATAATATTACTAATATTTCTATTTTCTTTCTCTCTCTCCCCCTCAAACGCAGGTTTAATTTTTTTAACGTGGAGTTAAAACGTATAAGAGAAGGCTGTTACCATTCGAGTAGTCAGTATTCTTTTTTATTTACATTAGTCCTGAAACATCTGTTCTTGCTTGTATGTGGAGACTGTCTGCATTCAGCCTGCAAATATCGCCACACACATCGAGATACAACTGGGATACAGTCTGCATACAATGTATCCGGATACAAATCTGCCAGTGTGGACGAGGCTTACACTTATATCACACTTGTATTCTGCATTACACAGGTGATAAAAGACAGTGAGGGAGTGAGTAAAAGTTTTGTAAAATAGCATCAAACAAATTAAAACAGAAGTTTGAAAGATAGATTTCAAAACTTAACCAAATCGTACTACTAGTTTGACTATTGTCTGATCCAACGTCCAACCTAACCTAACCTTATCCACCTGTACCACACAATGACGTTCATTCCCACCGCAGGCGCGACGTGCCAGACCAACATTGAGGAGTGCGCGTCGATGCCTTGCCAGCACGGCGGGCTGTGTATCGACTTGGTGAACGGCTATCACTGCAACTGCACCGCAGACTACACGGGGGCCAGCTGTGAGATCCGGCGGGACCCCTGCGCCTCGGGGCCCTGCCTCAACAACGGCACCTGCCAGCCCCGCGGGAACCGGGACGGGTACTACTGCGAGTGTCTGCCAGGTATGATGTGGCGGAGCTAGGATACATGGACTTGAGTGTTGATGTAGTTGTAAATGTACCTGTGAAAAAATGTAAGTGTCAAAATTATAGTTGTTGTTAAAGGTGGTCAAATTGACAATAAACCTTTTAGAAAATTAATTTTAATACTATGCACCTGGGAAGTGGTAATCCTTTTTTAAGATAACTATATTTTTCCAATTTTAAACTGTTCAAACTCTTTGGATTAACCATCAAATAAGCTAAAATTTGTAAATTTGGTAAATTGCTTTATATTAATTTTAGTGAACATTAACCCTTTGAACACCAGAGGTAAAAAACATTTTTCGTCTATAGATAGAAATTTATTAGTGTAAACGCTGAAAAATACCGAATGTAAATAGCCTATTTGTATGCATTTGGGAAAAAAAACATATCTCCACTTTCGTTAAAGATATCATTATGATTTAAGTGTTAATTTGTTTGTATTTATGCCCTCTATAAGATGAGGGGTTTACTTTAAGCCTACAACAAGTTTTATTTTTGTTAAAATATAAAAAATTAATTTGAAAATTTAAAAAACCTCCAAAAATCTTTTTAAAGATTTTTTGCAGTCCAAACAAGGAATAATTTACCCTTGGGAAACAACTTTATTTTATTTAAAATATTGTTCTTTATGAATACAAAAAATATATAGACCTCAGTTGGATAATAAACTTAATAAATTATATTTACTGCTACCCTGCATAGATATGGAAACCTGACTTTGACTCACAAGGTTACATTGGCGTGAAAAGCACTATTAACCATTTGAGTGCCGCGGCATCGCACACAGCAACACGATGCATTCCGCATAAAGAACCGAGCGTCGCTGACAGCGACTCTCGGTATTTTACGTAGTACTTCATATCAAAACAAGGTACTGGCTTCCAAAGTATATTGTTTTGATCCAGAAGCTTCCAGCTATCAGTTCTATAGCAATTTCGTTGGCTTTGGTCTGTTAGCAGACCCTAATTTAGTCATCTTTGTCGCAGATGTCGCCTGTATTCGTTGTTATTTAAGGTTATGCCGGTAAATATCACGTAAATATCACTCATATTAATGTTATTGAAGTTGTGTTTTAGTGTTTTTTACTTCCTATTTACGTATGAAACGAAAATGAGTGGCAGAATAGATGGAAATAACTTGAGTACCCTTTGGGAATTAGTTTTCAATGAACTTGAAAACAGTGTCATTGTTGTAGACACGCAAGTTTTGGCGAAAATAAAAGTTACACATATGTCTTTTGTTTTTTATTTTTATTGTGTATTTCATTTACTTTGGTAGGCCTAATGCTTATATACTAGTAATAATAAACATAAACATGTTTACTGACAACAACAAACAAACAAAAATTGTATATTACAAAATTACTTAGTAACCACATAGCCTACAGTGCCCGGCAGCAGAGAAGTCCGTTGGAGGCGGAGCCTGCAGTCGACGTGACCTTGAATAAACCAATACGCATCACGCGTGGTTGCCAAGCTGTTTCACCGCTCTAACAGCGCTTGACGCCGAATCATTGTACTAGTTACATTAAATCAAGGCGCTCGGGTAAAACATGTAAAACTGCAACAAATCTTGTAACACTGTGTTAAAGAACAATAAATTACGAACATTTAAAAAAAAAGTTGAGGGCGATAGCTATTTTCCTTTTATATTAAAAACTAATTTGATTAGATTCTTTGATTGTAAGGCTAGCAAATGGAGTTCTTGGATGTTATTTTGATTTTGTTTGATGTACTAAACGTCTGAACTCTAAAATATCTACAAATCTAGTAAAGTTCTAGTAAAGTAAAGTTCAAATAAACAGCGATGTAAAAGTACTATTTCTCGTTATAATCCAAATTTAAACCATTGAGGCAATTATGTTCCCTATAAATCTCTGAACAATGAATAAAAGTAGGGCGAAGGGGTATTGTACTTATATCCGGCACTCGGTTTCCAAGAAATCTACCGATCGTCACGGGAATAAGTCAGATGACAGTTCATGTTTTGGACGTCGATTTTAATTTAATTTGCATTTGTACAAACTGTGTTACAATAGTCATATAATGCTTTAAGATCAGTTCTACGTTTTAGTTAATATTGAGTGTTATATGGTAGTTGTGTTTTTGTTTTTTATTTCTTAGTATTTGTGTTATTACCATGGAACAACCGTCTACAAGCGGTAAAAAAAGGGAAACGGTGCATAGTCGTGAGCGCAAAATTGTGTACAATTTTTATTGTTTGTTTTATTTGTGTAAAACAAAACTATTACAATAAATCACACAGGAGGATATCGGAACCTTTTAAGGTATTTTTGTACATTGTTCATTCATATATATATTAACAATATTTATATTATTTAATAGTACAGCAATTTGCAAATTATGCTAATTCATTATTTATATGTATTCTCATTAATCATTTAAAGAGAATAAATTAAATCGCCCTCAGTATTAACAGTTCATGCCACACCGGAGCTGCTACAGAGCTTAGTTGTGTCTGTAGCCTCGAGCGGCTTTTAGCAGGGGCCGGGACTGTGCGAGGCTACTGTACACTTGTCAACGCCGCGCTCTCGTCCTATTGGCTGCAGCCCAACGGACTTCTTTGCTGCCGGGCACTATAGACTAGCAGCTAAAAAGACACACGAGCTACTGGAAGAGGAGACATTTCCTACGTGAGCGCTGCCAGGTTTAAAACTTTGAAATCACACCAAGCGCTACCCGTGGCAAATTTTAAAATCATAGCGCCGACTACTGCTTGATGAATTGTAACTTTTACTTAGTTCAATACGCTATGGTAGCCTAATGGACACTGAATGCACTGGATTCATGATCATGTGGTCCCGGATTAAATTCTACCTTTTTGTGTTTACTTTTTGAGGGACCAATTTTTGTTATATTTTACACAAACCAATTTTTGTAATATGTTACAAAGAAAAGAGCTGCCATACAACGCTCTGTGGAGTTAGGTTACGTTATTTTACTATAATTTGTTTGTAAATGTAGTGTAGTTTTTTAGAATATAAGTAGGTTTCCTCTGTTTATATTTTAAAATACTACATTTCACTGTTTTCTCATAATAAAGCATCTGTTTTGGATAGTTCATTCATCATTACTCAGAGTTCGGCTTCCTTCAGGTGGCAAAGTCTCCTCTTCCAGTGGCTCGTGTGTTTTTTTAGCTTTTGGAATTGTAACATATTTTCATTTCATTTTTTTTGCAAACTTTTTTAACTCATATTTATGATTTATAAATCATTTTTCATCAGCATTTTCTTCTCTTTCTGATTATTGGGTTGAAAAAAATAAAATAAAAATACATTTTTTGAATAATTTATGTAAATAAATTTGGAAAAACAAATTTTATTTATTTTTATATAAAAAAGGATGTTTTTAATCCCAGTTTATTTTGTAATTGTAGTTACCTTAAACTATTTCATAGATAATTTATTCATGCACAAAATAAATAAAAAATTACATTGTTACCTCCAAAATTGTATTTTATATGAAATTTTATATAAACTACTACATTTTCCATTGAAATTAGCCTGGCAATCTATGCATAAGAAATGGCTATGACGCCAAAGCACTCAAAGGGTTAACTCACGTTATAGGTTCAAAAACACACATAACCTCTCACTAAGCTTTGTTTACAAACAGTCTAGGTTGAAACAGGAGTGACAGGACGTTATAATGTAGTACGCAATCAGCTGGCGAGCTCGCGACAGACTTCCAGATTAGGCATAGAGTAAGATTTTCACTGCTCGCTTTCAGACACTGTAATATAGTATAATACCCCCGTAGCAGCAAACCTGCATACTCAGCGAATTTCCAGTGCATATTAATTTATCTTAATACCACATAAAGCCACATACCAAGTTTCATCAATATACATTCATAAATAAACGATTTATGACATTTGAATTATTCTCCATAAGAATAACAAGGCGGCTGAGTATGCAGGTTTGCTGAAATAAGGAACACTAAAAATGGGCTTTTATACAAATATCATTATAACTCAACTAGGTAAAGCCACATACCAAGTTCTATTAATTTATGTTCATAATTAAAGGAGATAACACGTTAATTATTCTCCATAAGAATAACATGGGGCTGAGTATGCAGGTTTGCTGCTACGGGAACTATCGGGCAAAAAATGGATTTTTGTGCAAATATCAATAGACCACAACCAAATAAAGCCATATACCAAATTTTGCCGGTTTACGTTCATAAATAAGCGAGATATACAATTTTTCTTTTTCTCCATAAGAATAACATTAGACAACGTACTGTGTTTAGCACTTTCAATATCTCGGTAACCAATTGACGTAGAGCAATGATCAAAATACCAAATTGTTTGTTTTTTTAAGCTGAATTTAATGGTATAAATTAAAATTTGATTTAAATTAAAATTACATGTGAAAACCCCAAAAAACACATTTTTGGGGTACAAAACCCCCCAAAAACCCCCCTTCGGATGGTGCGATTCATCTGGTTTTCGAACTCGTTCAAATAAATGGTACTTTACACATTTGTACCAAATTTCATTAAGATCGGACCTTTTTTACGAGAGTTATCGTGCTTACGGACATATATATATATATATATAAATATATATATATATATATAAATATATATATATATATATACATATATAAAAATTTGAACGAATGGTGTTTTTGGCATCTGGGGACCTCAAAATGAAAAGTTATCATGGTCTCGGGCTTAAGTCTTACCATGAGACCTACGGTAATAGCTTCTTCCCTATAGGGGAAATTCGCTAAAAGATACGAGATGGTATAAAAACTATGCCTAAGTCCTTGCAAAAGTATTTATTAACTTTTATACAGCAATTGAATGAACTATATACTCTGTTTTGATATAATAACAACTAACTGCACATCGACGATATATCGTCGCCGGGATTTTTCGCAAGGTCATCGGCGACGATATATCGTCGCCTGGGGCTCAAAGGGTTAACAGTTGTTTTAACAGGGAAGCTGTTCACATTAAAAAGAATTAATTAACTTACCTTATATTGTACAGATAATGTCAGGGTCTAAGGCGTGAAGGGGAGATGGAGTGAAGAGATGGTGAACACCCCCACCCCGATTCCTCTCCATTAGTAGACTCAAAATTGTATATGATCAGTGATGTTATTTGTGGCTTCTGATGGCTCAATTACTTCAACAACTGTACAAGTGTAATCAGTGACCAAAGTAATCGTAACATATGTTTTGACAAATAATGGTAGATTGGTAAGATCCTTTGAAAATATCTGTAATTGCCTGAAAGTAATCTTTCAGGGTAAACAACCTGAAGGTAAATACAGTAGAACCTCGATAACACGACTTTCAAGAGGATCTCTAAAATAGTCTTCTTATCGAGGTGCACTTGTAATTGAGGGTCGTGCTATCAAGGTTGTTTTCACAACGAGACGTGCTATCGAGGTCACAGACTTTTTGCTATACCAAGCACATTTTTTATAAAACATTTCTAATTTTGTTTTAAGCAGAAAATTACCATATAAATCAGTCATAAATAAAAGAACACACGTACAAGTAAAACAAACTTCTTTATGATTGCCATATAACAATACAATTACAGTAATTAAAACAAGTATTAAAATTGATTGAAAAATAATAGGCCTAGTAAAGTTTATAATTAGGCTGTAATTTCCTAATTTCATTTAGGAAATTAATGTTACCGTAAATTGTTCATTGTAGGCCTGCTACTGTGATCATTTTCTTATTCAATAAAATACTATGCAGAACTTACGGCAGTAAGAAAAAAAATCAACCGACTCAGTTCACTAAAGTATAGAGTTAATAAGCTCAAAATACAGTACCTGCTTAACCTATTGTGAAATACTGATTTGACGTGATATATAAGAAAAGGCCAGTAGGGGAGGGGGGATAGGGAAGCAGGGGTTTTCCGGTTGAGACCTGAGCCCAAGATGTTGTTGTTTACTTCAAAACATCCGATCTAACCGTGGAAACTATGCGTGAGAAAGGTTGAGTCGTGCTATAAAGGTTCCGTAACGCAAAACGGCGCGCTATTGAGGTTAGAGTCGTGAAATAAAGGTTCACTTACCCAAAAAAGCGTGATATTGAGGTGGGAGTCGTGCTACAGAGGTTCAGTTATTTAAAAAGACGCGCTATAGAGGTTTATTTATTAGTAATATGAAATGACAAAAAGACGTGCTATCGAGGTATTTATTTGAAAATGAGTCGTGTTATAGAGGTATTTATAACATTGAGTGTTATGGGAGATTCACGGGGATTAGAAAATCAGACTCATTATCGATGTTTTCGTCTTATCGAGGGTCGCCTTAACGAGTTTCTACTGTATTACTGTTTTCTAACCCTGATTTAAATTTAATTTGTAATCTCAGTGCTATTACAAGTGATACAAAACTCCATACATTTCTGTTCACAAACTTAGGTTAATTTGGAAAAATAGACTGTGAAGATTTGGTAAATTGGGAAAAGCAGCTAGCTTACCTGAAGAGAATAAAAACTGTGTAGGATAGGAGCCACATAAAGTAGACTCAAAAAAACACTTGATATTTCGTCCCTCTTGGGGACTTCATCAGAAGCAAAGAAACTTTGGGGACTTCATCAGAGGAGAAGTAACAAGAGGCTGAAGGAGAAAATGGCTGTCTGTAAGCTAGCTATTTGTCCTTTTCCCAGTTTACCAAATTTTCAAAACTTAGTACACTTACTTTACACTGAGTCAGTCGCCCCCAACTGAACGTTGGCATGGTTGCAGGTTTCGAGGGGCTGCACTGCGAGAACAACGTCAACGAGTGCTACAAGGTGGTGTGCCCCGAGGGCCGGGTGTGCGTGGACGGCGTTAACTCGTACGAGTGCCAGTGTCCGCCCGGGTTGACGGGAGACAACTGCACACAGGAGCTGCCCATGACCGCGTGTCCTCCTGTCAACCCGTGCCAGAACAACGGCACCTGCCGCGACGGGCCGGCGAGGTACACTTGCGACTGCGCGCCGGGCTGGAGAGGTAACTTGTTTAGAATTGGGAGTGTTATTTAAGATCTGTCGGGTAAACGGATAAAAAAGCGTAAAGTGTTAGTTTTGCAACTGTTAACAGCATTATTGATGTCTAATTAAAGAAAGGTGACTTGAGCACTCAAAAAAGCTCAGTGAAATTTTGTTTTATCTCATTCACAGCTTTGTTTAATTTAATGATTATATCTTTATTTACAGTAGAATATTATATGTTTGATTCAAGTTCAAAGAGATCCCACATGTAACCTTTCAACATGTTCAGTGTGGCGGAAAACACGCATGCTCGGCTGGGTCAGGATGAAAATCTCCTTTTTTAGCGAATTTCCCCTATAGGGAAGAAGCTATTACCGTAGGTCTCATAGTAAGACTTAAGCCCGAGACCATGATAATTTTTTGTTTTGAGGTCCCAGATGACAAAAAAACTATTCGTTCAAATTTATATATATGTATATATATATCTATATATATATATATATGTATCTATATATGTGTCCGTGAATGCGATAACTTGAGTAAAAAACGTCCGATTTTGATGAAATTTGGCTCAAATGTGTAAAATGACATTCATGACTTTAAGTTCGAAAACCAGAAAAATCGGACCATGGGAAGGGGGGTTTATGGGGGTTTTAGATTTTTCAAAAATCAGTTTTTTGCATTTTCACCCTAAAATTTTTGAACAACTTAATTTTGGTTTTGACCATGTTATAGAGCTTAAAAAAACAAATAATATAGTAAGTAGGGGGCAAATTGCCCCCTACTATAGTATTTTGAATTATTAACCTAGGTTAAGTGGTTGCGGAGAAAATCCAAAAAAACCTACTCATAAAATCTCCCATGTTAATCTTATGGGAAAAAGTTTTTTGGCTTTTCCTCAGTTTATTTTAATGTAAACTTCACATTTGCTTTTACCAATCTGTTCAGTTCCACAAAACGATCATTTTGGTGTTTAAATTGTGATTCTACGCCCAACCATTGCTGAGATATTCAAAGTGCTAAACACAGTACGTTGTCCAATGTTATCCTTATGGAGAATAAATAAAATTGGATATCTTGATTATTTATTAATGAATGTTGATAAAACTTGGTATGTGGCTTCATGTAGTACTGGTATATTGATATTTGCACAACAAACTGATTTTTTGTTGATTATTCCCGTAGCAGCAAACCTGCATACACAGCCCCCATGTTATTCTTAAGGAGAATGAGTAAAATGTAATGACTCCCTTAATTATGAACATAAATTAATAAAACTTGGTATGTAGCTTCACTTGGTTGAGTTATATTGATAATTGCATAAAAACCCATTTTTTTGTTCCTTGTTGCAGCAAACCTGCTTACTCACCCCCCATGTTTTTCTTATGGAGAATAACTAAAATGTCATATGGTGCTTATTTATGATTGAATATTGATGAAACTTGGTATGTGGCTTTGCCTAGTTAAATTATATTTATATTTGCATAAAAACCAATTGTTTATGTTCCTTGTTTCAGCAAACCTACGTACTCATTACCAATGTTATTCTTATGGATAATAATTAAAATCGCTTATATGTGAATATATTTTTATGAAACTTGATATGCGGCTTTATGTGGTATTAAGACAAATATTATGCATTGGAAATTCGCTGAGTACGCAGGTTTGTTGCGACGGGGGTATTTCTTACATTATTTTCTCTTTTAGCGAATTTCCCCTATAGGGAAGAACCTATTACCGTAGGTCTCATGGTAAGACTTAAGCCCGAGACCATGATAACTTCTCATTTTGAGGTCCCCAGATGCCAAAAACACCATTCGTTCAAATTTTAGCGAATTTCCCCTATAGGGAAGAAGCTATTTCCGTAGGTCTCATGGTAAGACTTAAGCCCGAGACCATGATAACTTTTCATTTTGAGGTTCCCAGATGCCAAAAACACCATTCGTTCAAATTTTAGCGAATTTCCCCTATAGGGAAGAAGCTATTACCGTAGGTCTCTTGGTAAGACTTAAGCCCGAGACCATGATAACTTTTAATTTGAGGTCCCCCAGATGCCAAAAACACCATTCGTTCAAATTTTTATATATGTATATATATATATATATATATATACATATATATATATATATATATATATATGTATATATATATATATATTTATAAATATTAGAAAATAAAAATTCAACTGAGCACCCTTTTTAAAATCTTTTAATAAAGCTACATGTTTCGGCACTTTTATAAATCAAAAGAAGCTTATATAAATGGGCAACAAAAAAGAACCAAACAATATATTAAATACTCACATTGTCACAAACAACGCCATATATAAAAAGTTAATTAAATTGGATTTATAATACCCCCGTCGCAGCAAACCTGCGTACTCAGCGAATTTCCAATGAATATATAACATAACACATTAAAACACTTAACAGGATTCATAAGAAATGTATTCACAAAAAAGCGATATTTAAAATATTAATTATTCTCCATAAGAATAACATTGGGGATGAGTACGCAGGTTTGCTGCAACAAGGCACACAAAATAATAGGTTTTTATGCAAATATCAATAGAACTCATCTTAGTGAAGTCACATACCAAGTTTCATCCATATACATTCATAAATAAGCGATATATAACATTTTAGGTATTTTCCATAAGAATAACATGGGGACCAAGTACCTAGGTTTGCTGCTACAGGAACCATAGGCGAAAAATTTGTTTTGTGCAAACAACAATTAACCACAACCAGATCAAGCCATATACCAAATTTTGCCAGTTTATGTTCATAAATAAGCGAGATATACAATTTTTCTTTTTCTCCATAAGAATAACATTAGACAACGTACTGTGTTTAGCACTTTCAATATCTCGGTAACCAATTGACGTAGAGCAATGATCAAAGTACCAAATTGTTTGTTTTTTTAAGCTTAATTCAGTGGTATAAATTAAAATTTGATTTAAATTAAAATTGCATGTGAAAACCCCAAAAAACACAATAAATAATGTATAAATAGTAAATATATATATATATATATGTGCCGTAAGCACGATAACTCTCGTAAAAAAGGTCCGATCTTAATGAAATTTGGTACAAATGTGTAAAGTACCATTTATTTGAACGCCAAAGGGTTTGTACCCCAAAAATGTTTTTTTTTTGGGGTTTTCACATGTAATTTTTAATTTAAATCAAATTTTAATTTATACCATTGAATTCAGCTTAAAAAAACAAACAATTGGGTATTTTGATCATTGCTCTACGTCAATTAATTACCGAGATATTGAAAGTGCTAAACACAGTACGTTGTCTAATGTTATTCTTATGAAGAAAAAGAAAAATTGTATATCTCGCTTATTTATGAACATAAACTGGCAAAATTTGGTCTATGGCTTGATCTGGTTGTGGTTTATTGTTGTTTGCACAAAAAACCATTTTTCACCAATGTTTCCTGTAGCAGCAAACCTAGGTACTTGGTCCCCATGTTATTCTTATGGAAAATACTTAAAATGTTATATATCGCTTATTTATTAATGTATCTGGATGAAACTTGGTATGTGACTTCAATAAGATGAGTTCTATTGATATTTACATAAAAACCCATTATTTTCTATGCTTTGTTGCAGCAAACCTGCGTACTCATCCGCAATGTTATATTCTTATGGAGAATAATTAATATTTTAAATATCGCTTGTTTGTGAATATATTTCTTATGAATCCTGTTAAGTGTTAATGTGTTATGTTATATATTCATTGGAAATTCGCTGAGTATGCAGGTTTGCTGCGACGGGGGTATTTTTTATATGTTTGCTTACACTTATAATATACCGTTCTTTATTAATAAATACATAAACGCCTACTTATTTGTACCTGAAAGTGTTATTTTACTTTTACTGTTGTTTCACCCCTATGTATTGCTAGTCTGTTTGGTTTAGTACTCTTTGGCATTAGTCGCCTTCTAGTCTTTAAGGTACTAGAAAGACAAGATGGCTGCTCCTGCCAGTAATGGAGACCACGCTGATAGAATTAACAAATAAACATATTTATTCATAAAATTACATCTCAGCATATAAAAACTTCTCAGGGGACTAACAAATTGGATAATTCAAAGGTGGGGATAATATAATAATTTGAATTTAAGAGGTAGTTGATATTTACAATAGAATAAAATGTCCTCGGCTCAGCTTCAGCAGTAAGCAGTAACTCTCGTGTGTCTGTGTGTGTCCGTGTGTGTCCGTGTGTGTCCGTGTGTCCGTGTGTGTGCGTGTGTGCGTGTGTGTGTGTGTATGCACTCTAGCTGTCGCATTTTTTGTCCGATTTACTTCAAATTTGGCAGGGACATTCCTTTCTATAATCAGTTGGACAAGTTCGTTGGCCAAAACAATTGGAAATCTCCCCCTTTTTAACCCCTTTTTTAGCGATTATTGTTTTAAATTCTTAGTTTTTGGGCCCATAAAGGGTCAGAAAAGCCCCGGACGTAAAATTAATGCATGTATTAAGATGGGAATTAGTGAAGCGAAAGTTTTAAGCCCTCTCTCGTCATTCTAGCCTAAATATTTACCGAGTTATTAAAGAAAATGTACATCGGCTAAACACAGTACATTGTCTTATGAGGTTTTTACATTAGAAAAGCATGTTATTCATTTGTTGGTGTATTTGTATCATCCCCAGCAACCTCGCACCTACTTTCAAGCCTGACTGTACCTTTTCCTAACCTTATATTGCGCAAAATGTCATTCCTAGCATTGCAGGTAAATGAAACCTGGAGCAACAGAACAGCCAAAAAATCAATGTTTTCAGATTTCAATAAAATTGGAATAAATGTATGTTTTTACACTGGTTTTGAGTATAATGTTTTGTTTGTGGAAATTAACTTCCCTCACGTCAGCGTGCTGCTTGCGAACTCGTTACATATTATTTCTATAGGCCTACTTAACTACAGGGGAGCTTCCCCTGTAATTATAGTAATTTTTTATTGACTCTGATGTTAATGTGCCTTAACTTGGGCACATGTTCCTAAAATCTTCCCTCTCCAATTATTTGATATAGGACTTTAAGGTGGTAATTATATCCTATTCTCAATGGCTGATAATAGGATTTGATTGGTAACCCATTAAGGTAGTAATTATATTCTATTCGCAAGGCTGATAACGGGATTTGATAGGTGCTGCACTCTAGTAGGATCATCTGTAACTAATGGCTGCGGGCAACTGCGGTTCTCTCCGTTAAGGGGCGCAGACTGACTATAAAAACCTAAATAACACCGTAAGACCACTGGTCGTAGTAGCTGAGTCAGCCAAGTCGTGGAAACACCTTGGCCAGGTGTTGATACGAACTTCGTGGGTTCGAATCGCGCACAAGACCAAAACTGGCCAGTCGTGCAACTCTCAATGAGTTAACCAGTCTGTAGCAACGTTGGTGGGAGGGCCCAAGTAAAACGAACGGTGGCAGGCTTGCTTGGAAGTTGATGGGATCGGTTAATTCTTTGAGACTTGCACATGGTCAACACTGATTTTGCTACTTTTTACTTATGTCTACTGTGTGTGTGCTAATGCGACTCTCTAAACTGAAAGAAAACAATATTTTAATTAAAATACGCCATTACTTACTTACCGCTGTGGCCATTCATACCAAAGTTGGTTTCTGGCCTCCGCAACAATTCACCTCCACTCCTGCCTGTCTTGAGCCTGATCCCATGTTGCTCCCAATCTATTATATTCCAATTCATAGGTTTAAAAAATTACAATTAAGGAACGAGACCAGCTCGTATATCTATGCCAATGGGTTAAGGAAATAGTCCCAGTTCCCTTATTTTTATTTTTTTTCCTATTTACAATGTTAAGAACAACCATACCTTGCCTTTTACCATCTTTTGTGTATATTTTACCGTCTTGTATGTAAGTACAGTATAAGTGGAAAAATACTTTATAGTGTTGTAAGACGTATTTTATTAATCCTACGTAATGTTAAGAAAGAATATGTTTTGTAGAATTGGTTTAACTATTTTTATATTAAAAAAATAATGTACATTAGGAATATATGGGAACTGTAGGGGTCTCTGGCGGAGCCCTAAGGTCAGATCAGGATGAAAAACATTTAGTTTTCCTATTTTATGCCTAAAGAATCAGTGTACAACATTTCAACTCTCTAGGTAAATGGGAATTTGGAGACTTTGTGATGAGTGAGTGAGTGAGGGCTTTGCCTTTTATAGGTATAGATAGAAGTTAGATTTGTCCTGTTTATAAAGGTTGATGACAAAGTTACTTACAGTAATTAGTTTCCATAGAAACCCAATTATTATTATCTTTTTACTAAATATCTGCTCCAGTATTATTACTACCACAAAATTTTAGTGAAATGATTCCAACAAAAAACATGCCCCATGGATGAATTTGTAAATAGGCATGTACCTGGTCCGTCCAGTAGACATAAAACGTCTGATTTGGTGTTAGCCTCACTCACACGATTGAACGAACGGAATGGCTCGAAGCCAAAAAATATTAAAAAATGTGTCACCGATCTGAATGGCGGACCAGTAGCAGACTCTTCTGTGATGGTGTCAATAAAGAGGCTGGTCAACGCCGGGCTTCTGATGATTAGCAACGGGCTTTGTTCACTGTTCGGGCCACCGATAACGCCATCCTTGAGCACGGAAGGGTCTGACAGTCAAAGCGCTCTACAAAGCGAAAGTGGCTGTAGGAAAAGACGTAGACAACGCAGACCCAGATGTGGCAGAAGACGAGTGCGAAGGAGAAAAAGAAGCTGCAGAAAAAGGAGACCTAGAAGAAGGAGTAGTAGGAAAAGGAAAAAGAGGTGTAGAAGTAAAAGACGACGGAGTGTGATCCGGGTGAGGGTAAGGAGACGTAAAAGTCGAATCAGAAGGTGCAACACTCCAGAACCGAGCGAGTGTAACAGCTGCTCAGAATATTTTGAAAAGGCGTTCTCAATTCCAAAGACACCAAGGTGCTCTGCAACATTATCATTAACGAATCCGAACGTAAGCCAGAACACGTCTTCCAGATCATTATCCAAGAAACAAGTCTCGCAAAAATTTAGTCAGAGAAACTTTCCGCAGAAAAGAGGAAGGAAGCCGAAAAATCAAAACAAATCTAGGCAGTCTTCATCGACTTGCCAGCAAGATTCACACTCTGATAGCAGTGTTCCTTCTGAATTGCATGTGAAACTAACAACAAGTCAAACTCATATCCGTAATTTTTGAATTTATTGTGTTCAAAGTGTTAATTAAAATGTGTTTTTGATTCAAACACTTTTTAATCATTGACTATTTGTAATGCCAATGATCAGTTAATTACAGTATATTTTTTGATGATATTTGTTGATGAAATATCTTGCTCAAAACCTGTTGAAATACCAAATAAAATCATTCAAAGAGTTATTTTTGTAGTTTACACCAATTTGGTTTAGGCCTTAACAGAAAACCCTTTGTTGATAGAAAAGGGCTTGAAAAATAATTTAAATATTTGTACATTTTAACTTTGTTTTGCCGTCACATTTAAAAAAAATTTGATAGTTCAAACCATTAAAATGTCTCCATTTTGGTGTAACCCTTTCAGTGCTAAGTTTCTGAAGAGGGATGTGGAATCTGTGACATTTTGTTGATTTAATATCTCTGAATGCCTGAACAGTTAAAATTAAAAAAAGGCGTGCAGTTTTTGTAATACCATTAAAAATAGATGGGAGTTCAAGTTTATACTTTGGATATTTTCGTACTGATCCAATAAAGTGTTAATTTGTTGTTTTTTCTTTGTAAGTTTTTTACCAGTTAGCTGTGATGATGTAGAGTAATATTTTTCAGAATGGAATCATGTAATCTTGGATAATTCTGAGGAAGCAAACATATCATGGAGACAGTTATTTTGCTCACTTGCTTAAAGGCATATTTGCGTTGCTAACTCCTTTCTGTATTGTTAGCCAAATTCATCTTGCTCTTGCTAAACAATGAGGATGGTTTCCCTCTGGCTAAAGTAATCATCATCATTCATCATTGTTGCGGATTAGGAAACCCCAGCATAGCTGCTAGTCACATCTTCCACAAGCGGGAATATTGCGCAGGTTACCGGAAAGATAAGGTGTAGCAGGAAAAGAATTGGTGCGATGGGACGGCAACCAAATTGACCCTTCAGAGGGCCAACTCCCCTGCCCCTGTGACAGCTAGGATGAGGCTCTCAAACAGGGGACCCGCATTCTGCCCTCCAACTGGTCAACTCAACTGACAGGGTATCCATGTACAACAGCCAGGGACCATCCATTCTTAGGTCGGCAGGTTGACCAAACCCGTAGATTCTGTCCCTAGCCGCTGCAAATGGATGGACCAAAGGTGAAAGGGAAGTATGTCAAATGGACAGCCAAAAGACTTACCATATGTAATGACACCTTCATTTGCTGTACCCAATGTCAGCCTCAAAACTGGTATAGACCAGTTTTAAGGTAGTCCTGGGACTGGCTAAAGTAATTTACTCATTCCAGTGGATCACTGAAAATTAAAATCTGTGGTAGTGTATCTGGTCCGTTGTTTTGCTAAAAAGTTAATTATACTGTGTGTTAAATGTAATGCAAATACGTAAAAGAATAATAATGCTTAAAAAAAGAAAATGAAGAGCGTTAGGCGGACATGTTGCATTTACTAGTTGCCCACAATGAAGTGGTCGAGGAGCGATGTCATCTGCATGAAGTCGGTTGAAGTAGTGGGAGCGAGTGGTGGTAAATTCTAATTAAATTTGGTGTTTATCTAAACTGGAGGTTTTAGTTTACAAATTTGAATGATTGTGCCTAGTTAAATTATACTTTTAAATAAAGAAACTTTTTAATGTTCACTGGTAGCTAGTAAAAATAAAATTCTATTTTCATCAGTAAAATAAAATAACTTCATTAATAAATCTCTTCATAAAGATTCCTTTTCTTAACATATACTGTATGTTTATAGTTGATTATCTGATACTTGTTAACAGTAACGTGAAGAGTCATTTTCTTAACACATACTGCATGTTGATAGATGGTTGATAACCTGATTACCTGATACTTGTTAACACTAAATTTAAAACTTTTATTTTTAAACTGTTAAGTTAATTTTGAAAATTCGTTCCGGGTGATGCTATCTTAATCTCATTTTTTATTTAGGATTAAGCTACTTCAAAATTATAATGCAATCTAGCAGTTGTTGGAATTTCTACAGAAGAGCAAGTACAAAAGAGAAAACGGTTCCTGTAAGAGGATTTTTTTTATCCTAGTATACTAGACTCTCACTAATGTGTCAGATATCAGACATCAGACTGGGGTAGTGCCTGATTAGCGAAAACGCCGGATTACTGGAAGACCACAAAATCAAGGCAAATGCACAAACAATTTGTTTTAATACATCTAATATTTATAAATTATAAATAAAATAAAATTGTATTGAATTGTCATTTCGTCAACGCAGCGCGGTGCCTGATGGGTCAACTGCTATGCGAGGGTGTGATCAGAAGCCCTTTGTGTATAGGAGCTTTGAGTCTGAGTATCAAGTTACAACTCCATTTCCATATAAATAAATACTGCTGGATATTGGAGAGCCGGATGGGTCTACTGTATATCATATCATGTGATTATAAAATAAATGAACTTTTAAAACATTTAACAAAACATTTGTTATGGTTTTTTTTTACCAGATTTTACCTTCAAATAAACTTAACTAGTGGCTTACAGCCCCTAACATATGTTTTTTGTGTAAATGGTTAATCACAGCTGATCATTAGTTAATTTTGCTTATTAATAAAACACTGTAGTTATATTTCCATAAGAAAATTATTGGATCTTTGAAGTCCAGTGGGGCGTAGCCCACGTAATTTTTGACATTTCTGATATTTTTCCCACCGTCCTTGGCCCTCAAGCATTAAAATTAATCGTCATAACCTAACTTCACTTCTTCCTAGCTCGATATATTTCGTGGGGACCGATTCGCTTAAGGAATGAAATATATAGATAAATAGATTAGATATATACATGTGCGTGTTTAGGGGCATGATGTAACTTAGTCAGGTTATGAGGTGTTGTTATATTCTAGATGTCTGAACATTTCTTATTCTTAAACTTTATTTTCAGGTCCTTTCTGTAATGAGGATATTGACGAGTGTAAGGAAATTAAGAACATCTGCAATAACGGCATTTGTGTCAACAATAAAGGTAAGATTAATGCTTGTATACTGTAAACTCGCTTTGCTCGCTGGGGGCTCCGCCCCCAGACCCCCGCTTGGGGTCGCTCTAGTTGTTAATATTGGTCAATGACCCTTCAAGTATTTTTTATATAGTATACTATTTAGATTCATTATAGTTAAATCCACTCTAAATGTTTTCATTTTTCAATAGTTCTATAATTTGTTTATACTCTACCATGTGAAAGTTGCTTTGACAGTTTACTGGATATTTGTTTACAGCTGTTACGATTTCTTTTGTTTTTATTTGAAACTCCATAAGCCCAATGTTAAAATATCCAATTTTCAAGATCAAAATTAGTGGTTTTAAAATAAAAAATTGTATATTTTGGCAATTTTACCGGGGGTTTCAAGGTACAAGCTACCTGCATGCCAAATATCACGTTTCTAGTTCGTCTGGAAATGGTCTAGAATTCCTATGTCTGGGTGTGTTACACATGCGGCTGTATATATATTAGATTTAATGAACAAACACAGTTATGCTACGAGTTATAGCTTTACAACAGAACTCTTGTTAATGGTTGAGGTGATAGATTCAAGATTTTAGTATATAATTAATATCTCTGAAAACTACTTGAACTGTTAGTTAATTGTGTCAAGAAGTAATAATAAGAGTTTTGCCAATTCAATCTTGAGAAAAACTATCAGTTAAATGCAACGTTAAATTTAGTTGGTATGGAAATTATTTTAATTGATTCAACACTTGCAGTAGTACTGATAGTCAGCTACAACTGATTTGATGGTTTTGTATTCTTTTAGAAGTTTTTGTGTTACATCACCATATTGTTTTATTCTTACCAGTATAATAATTGCCACCTAAGGCCTTATCATGTTTCTTAAAGACCCGTTGGAAGACTGAAGGTTTATATTTGTGGTCATTTGCAGGGGGATTTGAATGTTTCTGCCGGCCCGGGTTCTCGGGAGAACGCTGCGACTTGGACTTTGACGAGTGTTTGTCCCACCCTTGCGAGAACAACGCCACTTGCGAGAACAAGGTCAACGGCTTCAGCTGCAACTGCCCACCTGGCTTTACAGGTGAGGGAACTATGGTTGGTGGTAGGGATCGACGGGATTGGATTTTTAGGTCAGGACGGGACGGGATGGTATTGTTCCTCCTGAAAAACTCAGGAAATTTTGTTGTACTTTTAATCCCCTTGTTGTATAAAACAAATGGATGACAATAATTACAAAACAAAATTTTATACTTTTTATTGAAAAATCTTGTAAAAGTCAAAATACAAATATTCAGATTTAGAACAATTCTTGTTTTTAGCGAAATTCCCCTATAGGGAAGAAGCTATTACCGTAGGTTTCATGGTAAGACTTAAGCCCAAGACCATGATAACCTTTCATCTTGAGGTCCCCAGATGCCAAAAACACCATTCGTTCAAATTTTGATATATGTATCAATGGTCAAAATACCAATTGTTTGTTTTTTAAAGCTGAATTTAATGGTGAAAATAAAAATAAAAATTACATGATTGAAATAAAAATTACATGTGAAAACCCCAAAAAACACATGTTTGGGGTACAAAATGCCCCTCAAAACCTCCCTTCGGATGGTGTGATTCGTCTGGTTTTCAAACTCGTTCAAATTGTGTTTTTTTGGGTTTTCACATGTAATTTTTATTTCAATCAAATTTGAATTTTCACCATTGAATTCAGCTTAAAAAAACAAACAATTAGCATTTTGACCATTGCTCTATGTCAATTGGTTACTGAGATATTGAAAGTGCTAAACACAGTACGTTGTCTATTGCTATTCTTATGGAGAAAAAGAACAAAATTATATCTCGCTTATTTATAAACATAAAATGACGAAACTTGGCATATGACTTCAACTGGTTGTGGTTTATTGTTGTTTGCACAAAAACCCAATTTTTCGCATGATTCCCGTAGCAGCAAACCTAGGTAATCAGTCTCCATGTTTATTCTTATGGAGAATAATTAAAATGTTGTATATCGCTTATTAATGAATGTATATGGATGAAACTTGGTATGTGACTTCACTTAGATGAGTTTTATTGATATTTGCATAAAAACCCATATTTTGTGTTCCTTGTTGCAGCAAACCTGCGTACTCATCCCCAATATTTCCAATTATTCCTATGGAGAATAATTAATATTTTAAGTACTGGTATCGCTTGTTTATGAATATATTTCTTATGAATCTTGGTAAGTGGCTTAGTGTGTATATATTCATTGGAAATTCGCTGAGTATGCAGGATTGCTGCGGCGGGGGTATTACTTTTTAAACGACAATAATTCAGTAATAACTTTTTAATAAGGATCAAATAAAACTTCATATTGTAAAAAGTATTCAAAACTTGAGACTTAAAAGGATTGCTTTGTGAGATATGTCGGTTTCAGTTCTCAACAATTTTATCGGTTTATCGGAAAAACTAAATCCGAGAACCTAACGATATTTCTTGGTTTCATTTCCATCATACATGATGGCCGGATCGTGTAATATCAGTCATAAATGATGATCACACCACAGAAGTAAATGTCATAAGGCAGGAAAAGTTGTAGGACTTTTGAGATGGCTGGATCGTGTAATATCAGTCATAAATGATGATCACACCACAGAAGTAAATGTCATAAGGCAGGAAAAGTTGTAGGACTTTTGAGATGGCTGGATCGTGTAATATCAGTCATAAATGATGATCACACCACAGAAGTAAATGTCATAAGGCAGGAAAAGTTGTAGGACTTTTGAGATGGCTGGATCGTGTAATATCAGTCATAAATGATGATCACACCGCAGAAGTAAATGTCATAAGGCAGGAAAAGTTGTAGGACTTTTGAGGATTTTGTTTGACATTTTGATATAAAATGTTATTATTCTCGGTCTATCCTTGCTATGAAGTCTATGTATGCTGCTAGACGGTCGGTAACATTGTAACTTTGCTCTGGTCACAGGTCAGGTGTGCAGCATAGACATCAACGAGTGTGAGAGCAGTCCGTGCCACAACGGAGCCACTTGTGTGGATCAACTTGGCTTCTTCACATGCACCTGTCCTGTCGGAATAACAGGGTCCCTCTGTGAAACCAACATCGATGATTGCGAGGTATTGTACTAAATTTTGCTGTAGATATTGTTTTTAACAAATTTGTTCTGCTTAGGAGCTAAACAAAATATATCTCCTGATACTGCTTGGACCATAAATTGAGGTTAATTTGTTATTCATATACCACTATTTTAAATATGATTTTCTTACATTATAAATACCAGAAATACCAGTGTTTTAAAGCACAGGTTGAGATAATTATCGTAGCCTAACTGCCCCACTGTTAAACAAATGTACTCATAGGCCACTTTAAATTCTTCATTTACTGTGTACTTCAACAGTTAGCCTAGGTTACTTTACTGACAAATTAACTATACATAATCAAATTCTATAAATAAATTAAATAACATCAAATTTTCTAAATTTTGGAATATGTTTGCTGAGGGTAGTTTATGTAATCTGTATTGTATTAAAATATTTAAGAAACCTTAAATGCAGGTCTAGACGTATATCAGAAAACGATATACCGGTACTAATTAAAATATTCATTTATTTTTAACCCTGACTTGCATTACATATAACTTATTAAAACACCACTACAACAGAAATCTTACTGTTGTGATTCGTACTAGTGAACATTTTAATTATGCTTTTGTATTATTAGACAATATATAAAAAATTCCTTCTAAATCCTTCTAATATTGAAAACTAAATAAACTTTATGCTCCATCCTGCAAGCTTCTAAATCAGAATTTGGAATGAATGTAGCTAATTTGAGAAACTAAAACATGTTTCCATTTCAAAAATGTTTTAGAACTTCGCTCTAGTCCCAGTGTTAGTTTTATATTTATAAATTTGTATCCTTACTCAAGAGATAACTCATAATCTGTAGACTGTATAACATACAATTATTTCAGAAGTACCAGCAGAGATAAGTCAATGAGCAAAGACCATTAATCTTCACAGAGTCATCTTATAATGTGTGAGTTAAAAAAACTATATAAACTGTGTGGCATTAATAAAATGTGTTATGGCAGCTACACAGATTTATTTACATATTTATAATAATTATTGTAAGATTGATAGGATTGGTTTATTCAAATTATTGTTGTCATCTTTCCACAATTGTTTTCAGTCTGCACCCTGTGAGAATGGTGGCATCTGCATTGATGGCATCAACAGCTACACTTGCAACTGCACTGATACTGGTTTTGACGGTAAGTTGAAATTGGGTGAAAGTATAACAACTTTGGAATTAAAAATTTTTGGGATTTCAGTTAACCCTTCCCAAGCGTTGGACGTATATATACGCTAACCCTCCCAGTGGCATGAAGACTTTGAACGTTTTGGCTGGAGTGGCAGGGTTATTTTGTTGATTTTGCATACTATTTTTTAGAAATTCGTAATAAATCCAATTTTGAAGTAAACATATCAATATGCATATTCATTTTGTTCACAAAAAACTGGAGAATCCGAAAATGATATAATAAATGAAATTCACAAAGGTCATTTTTCAAAAAAAATGAAAATTTTGAAAAAAAATTTGAAAAAAATTATAAATTTTGAAAGTAAAACCTTACTGTAAGCAAACTAATTTTTTAGGTAAAAATTATAAATGTACCAAATGTCGCTCATCTAATTCCCTACGTATAAATGTATATATGTCATAGAAACAAAAATCTGTATATGAATTATATAGAATAATTAGGGAAAAGTGCAAAATGGCTATTTGTACGCGATCAGTTTCATATTCAAAAATATTACCCCTATCAATATATAAATACTTCAAAACCTTATTTTATTTGAAGGTTATAAAATTATACATACAGTGATATAAGAATGAATAGTCTAAAAAATGTTTTCAAAAATTTATTAGATGTGAAATTTGAAATTTTATTTTTGAAAAAAATAAATTTGTTATTCAAAGTGAGATAATTGTTTTATACCACCTAATCATCCCAAATAAGGTATGTAATATGATTCACTAGTTATGCCCCTACAAGAAAATATATAGTTATATATAATAATACACACAAATAAAATTTATATCGTGTACTTCATGAGAATGGAACATTATGAGACGAAAAATCAAGTCAGATCGCTTGGTGTCACAAAGTTTTCAAGGGTTTTTTGAACGAATCACAGCAAAGTAATAATTACTTGAAACCTACTGAACCCCAAATTCTTTTTACTCGTCAAAGAAAGGAGATTTCAGAAATGGTAAAATATATAATTTTTGGTCAGTTTATTTTCAAAATAATAGCCAATAAATAAAAAACTTTGCACTTCTTCGATGTGTTGATCCATCTGAAAATGAGAACTCACGTTGCACAATTTATCACTTTTAGTAATATTTATGCATAAATAATGCGATAAATATTACTATTCACACACACACACACTACACTGCACTATACATATTTCCAAATATAAACCGTAAATTTACACTGATTACACAGATAAACTCGGATAATAACCACCTTTACAATGAGTAGCAGTACGCCACGTGCCGGGTACAAACGAAACAGATCGACCAACTTCCGTCGTCTTACGTCATTAGTCACTTGGCGGGACAGGCTTGTAACCTTAGGAAAAATATTCAGTGTTCTTTCCTCTTGAAATTGATATAAGAACAAACATATAATATAAATGTAACCTTGATATAACATGTGTTTTGCCAAACCTCGCATTGCGAGGTTCTGCCACGGCTTGAACACGTAAAATATTACTATTTTATAATTTCGCCACAAGTCTGTCCGATTATATCTCGATGTAAAACTGTGCATCACCGTAAAGGGAATTTATCCCTTTTTGCAGTGGTACCACCCGTTTCTGGTTACAACCAAAATTTACCCCTCTATGATTTCTTGAAACTTACTCTTTTCAGCCATTTCAGAGCACATACAAGGCGTAGGCAACTTCGCGCGAAATTTGTATTCAAATATAACTTTCAGTAACATCGATCTACTGCTGCTATAAGGTTCATTCATGTAATAAAATGAAAGTTTAGAATGTTATCTTTCGATTGGTGTAAAGATTATCTGATCCCAAGCACGTTTTCAATGTTATTTATGCGTTTGAAAAAAAACTATCTTAAATCCTCGCATTGCGAGGGTCGCCACTTGAGATACACGTTTGAAAACCTCGCATTGCGAGGCTTGCCACTGGGAGGGCTAACGGTAATTTTTGTTTGCGAGCGTTGGACGTATATATACGCAACTCAATTTGAAACTTGCAAGCGTATGACGAATATATACACCAGACATGTAAATTTAATTTATGTATCGTATGGTTGTTTCCGTGTTATTTACATTTACTTGATGTGATTAGTCTAATTTTTAGTTTATTTTAGTCGTACATTTTCATTCGGTTAGTTGGCAACGCTGTTCTCACAACAAATGTTATAGACTGGCCGGCTGATGCAATCCTTTTGTTACTGTCTCGTTCGCAGACAGTGTATTTACGCAAATGTTGGCCATAAAACGTGTGAACAAATTATTTGTATCATGAAAGTGAACATAATTCACTTTAGTCATCAGATATAAGTAGAAAGAAAAAAATACAGTAGACTCCCTCTAGTCCGATCTTGGTTGGTTCGGCCGTCGGATGGTCCGGCTGGCCTCATATAAATGAAATAACCACTCCCAGGGAAGATATTGACCGAAGTCAATTTGTTTGTTTATTGTCAAGCCAAAATATCAAAATATCTCAGTTCAGCTGACAGGCAAATTTTTTAAATTGCTTAGACCATCTTAAAAGTAGATTTTTTAATGAACTGGAATGTTATTTTAGATCGGTATTTTACATTTACAATTAACGCCGGCTGGTTCGGCCACTTTGTAATCCGGTTGAGAGTCCAGTCCTGAGTTAGTCGAACTAGAGGGAGTCTACTTTTCAAAATCTATTTTTTTACCCTGCCCAAAAAAAAATATAGCGTACAGAGTAAGGCTTTGCCCCTCAGTCACCGCTTGGGAAGGGTTAACAGTCATACTGAGAAGAAGTCTTAAAAACTACCTGAATTCACATGGTGTAACTCTTAATTAGTTAGGCTACTCAATAATTGGGCAATTTTGGCTTAGAGCTGAGAATGTGTATGGAGAGCTATTTAAAAAACTGGTCACAGTGTCTTACAATATCTCCTGAATTACTAATATAAATTTCTCTGTTGTGCAGAAAGACAGCCTAAATTCTCCGTTTCATTATGCCATTTAAACTGCCAATGAGTTTTCGACTGCCAAAATTGAACACAAAATTTGATTCTGCAACTGTTTTGTATCATATTAACTTTATCTGGGGAGTTTATTTACCATTTTCTGATTCTGTATACTCGACATTTAAATTACATTTACTATTCAATGTATTATGGCTATAAAGGATGGTTTTATTTAATCTGATGTTCCAATAGTCGAGTAAGTAATAAGAGACCGAAAGTCAGTAGTTGTGGAGCTCACCTCTAGAGCACACCACAGAAAAATGCTGTTAACAAAATGAATTGAAATATTTAAGGATTAAACAAGAGGCAAAAACATTGTTTTCCATCATATATTCCCTAGGTAATTGCTCTGATGTGTTTGACAGGAATGCAGTGCGAGATCAACATAGACGACTGTGTCTCGCAGCCTTGCTTGAACGGAGGACAGTGTGTGGACAAGGTCAAGGACTATCAGTGCCAGTGTCATCCAGGCTATACAGGTAGGATGACTCACAGTCACTGATATGTTATTAAAATTTTATTACTTTGGAATTCAATTTTCAGATTTTGTCATTAGAGTATTGTTGTTGTGACATATCTGAAGTAATGCTTAACACTACTAGACTTTGGACAAGGTGGAAAGACACAGTAGACAGTAGTGATGTGTCAAAACCAAAACTTGAATCTCAAAACCACCAAAACTTTGGAAAAGTTTCGGTTTCGAGATTCGATCGGTGAGTTTCGAGAATCAAAACTCGAAACTGCTGAGATTTTTTGTGTCTTTATTGTTGTTTTTTTAACAGAAATCACGCCCGTGTTTCGATCAATGATGCAAAGGTCAAAAGCCTACTGTCATCGGTCGTCTACCTTCACCTTTTTTGGATTATTGATTTTTTATTTCTGAAAGATCAACTCTAACCAAAATATATAATTAGTTTTAATTAATTTTTCTGGATTTATTTTTCATAACCATACCCAGGCAAGTAAATAGGGTTTCGCGATTTGAGTTTCAAGATTCGAGATTCGATTTTGTAAGTTTCGGTTTCGAGATTCGAAATTTCTGGTTTTGACCATCACTAGTAGACAGTAAACATGTTTCTGAAATGTTAGAATTCCTTTTTCAACCACTGAGAAGGGAGAATGATACCCAAAGCTACTTTGGCTTAATAATATCTCTTGACCAACTTGATCTTTTGGTCTTTCAGCAGTTTATTCATAATTTGCCTCCTGGATTGAAAATCGATTTGAAGTAATAGTTTAACGTACCTTATTCGTCGTAAATCCTAAATCACTTTTAGATGACAAGTTTCGGGACTGCTGTCCGATTTTCAAATTCCACATGTCGAAATGTAGTTATAAAACACGTAGTCGTTATCAAAGTTTAAAAAGTTACACATGTCACAAACACACCCATAGACAGTCGTCCCAAAACTAGTCACCTACTAGTGATTTAGGATTGACGACGGATAAGGTATGTTAATCTATTACTTCAAGTCCATCAGCAGTGTGCTATCAGCTGATAGCAGGGGCAAGTGGGGTAACTGCCTAAGGCCCCACGCTTCCTGTTTTCAGAAAAAATTACTATGTGCAGTTGAATCGCCATTTTCGGCCATGATTAATCAATCTAATCATTATTTCCTGCGTGAATAATGTGATTAATCCATTTAGCCTGATATTATATGGTCCAATTGTGTTTTACGGCAAATAATACGTGGTTATAATGTGATTATTAGGAGTGTGCGAGTAGTGATTTTTTTAATCGAGTCGAGTGAGTAGTACCAATTATTTTTGAGTTTTGAGTATTTTTGAGCGAGTATTTGCCATCAGTTGATAGTTTTAAATAGTGTAATGGGATTTGGATACCACCCTAGATTTGATCATCTAAACATGGTTTCGAACTAATACATGAGTAGCAATACAAAGTTTTGGCCAGTACAATCAAACTGGATTACGTATTGACAAACAAAACACGGTTTGACATTTTTTCCGGCCAATGAAACAGGGCCCAGTTGTTATTGGCCAATTTCACCTTTTCCAGACATTGCTTATAATAAATATTAAATGACAAAAGTGTTATTTGGGGTTGGTGGGCCCTAGTCCTATGTATAGGTTAAATATAAGTATGACGCCATTTATTGTATTATATGTACAAAGACAAATAAAGATTTATGATTGATTGATTGATTGATTGATTAGTTACGGCCGAAATTACGCAGTCCGATCTCATTTTCGCTCGATTTTATGTGATGCGATCTCCTTTAGCAGCCGTTACTACGCGTTTTGGCCGGTCTTAATCGTTCGCGGTCGTCATTTTTGGCTGATTTTATGTCATGCGACTTTATGATTTTATGTCAGCCTTTTGCGGCTGTTACTACGCGTTTTGGCCGGTCACAATCATTAGCGATCGTCCGAAAATTGGCGGGAAATACTTGCTCAAACTTTTGAGTAGATTCAATTCGGGAAATACATGATTCAATGTTTATTTATGGCTGATATTACGTGGCCTGGTAATTTGATTTACATTGGTGGTTTTTAAAACTTCAAGTTGAAGTTTTATAACAATCAATAAAAAACTTAAAAGTTTTGAGCAATTGCACCACCCTTGCTTTCAGTAAAGTTTACGACTCTGATGCACATCTTAATTTTGAGGTTTGTATTAAAGAGGTTAAGCTGTATCTGCCCAAACCCCCATTACACTATGAAGCCAATACTAGCTCAAAAATACTCAAAATTCAAGAATAATTGGCAAAACTCAACTCTAATTGATCCAAAAAATTACTACTTGCACACTGCCAGTGACTTAACTATATTGAAATGTCTTTTGATATCCTCCGTTTTAGTTTACAGTTATGGTATTTACACTGAAAATAATTTTTAGTCCTGATTTTTAAATGATCGAGTTTCATGCAATTATTTAATATAATTTTTGCAATAATGTTTTATTGGAGTTGGCCCAAACCCTTCAACGGTAAGTTGAAGTGGTCCTCTAACTTTTTGTTGAACAAATAAATAATAATAATAATAATATCTTTATTTGTCTTTGAACACAAGTTACATTGTGTAATGGACATAGTCCATTACACAATTATTGTTATAAACAATAATGACAATTATTTATAACAATAATGACAATTATTGTTATAAACAATAATAAAAACACAGTGATCATAATAAAAATAAAACATAATTATCCAAGAAAATAACAGTTCTCAACCAAAATTACGCCTAAAATCATGAAAATCCTTTACGTCATAAAAAACATTGTTAATGAGGAAAGTATTAAGTTTGCGTTTAAAAGAATTGAAAGGCAATCTACGAAAATGTATAGGCAATTTATTAAACATTGATATTTGCAAATATTTATGGGAACTTGAAAATTTTTATAAACGAGGTCTGCTAATATTTAGATTTTGTAGTTTCTGGTTTCATATCCATGAACCTCGTTCCTCAAGGATAATTGTTCATTATTCTCTTTTACATACAGAATATTTTGATAGATGAAAATATTCTGCACAGACATGATTTGAAACTTTTTGAAAAAAGGTTTGCAGCTATCTTGTTGAGGAATACCTGCCATAATACGCAAGGCCTTTTTCTGCCACAAAAGTACCTGCCCAGCTTCGGAACTATTACCCCAGAAAATGTTGCCATATAAAAGGTGACAATGAAAAAAGCCAAAATAAGACATGAGCATCATCTTTTCAGATACAAAGGATTTCAATCTTCTGAGAAGGAAACATACCCGAGAAAGTTTTGAGATAACGTGGTTGGTGTGGGCCACCCATGATAACTTTGGATCCATGAGAAGACCTAGTAATCGGACAGGTTTTTGTTCAATAGGGGACTTCCTGAGAAACATATTTTTCTGTTTTTGAATCATTGATCTCCAGACAGTTTGCTTCAAACCAATTAGTAGACTCATTTATACTATTAGTGATACTTGTTGCAATGGATTCAATACTATCACCGGATACGATAAAAGACGTGTCATCTGCTTACAAGACTGTTTTACAGTACATATTACTAGGAAGATCATTAATGAACAAGATGAACAGAAGGGGACCCAATACTGATCCAGCCATAAATAAATAATACTAAACAGCAATGTTAATTGAGGTGAACATCTAAATACCCCCGTCGCATGAAAACTGCATATTCAGCGAATTTCCAATGGAGAAATAAATGTCTTAATACTACATAAAGCCACTGACCCAGTTTCATACAAATATATTCACAAATAAGCGGTATATACAATTTTAATAATTCTCCATAAGAATAACATTGGGGCTGAGTACGCAGGTTTGCTGCTGCGGGAGCCTTTGGCAAAAAAATTTTTTTTAGCAAATATCAATGGACCACAACGAGATGAAGCTGTATACCAAGGTTCGTCAGTATACGTTCATAAATAAGCGAGATATAAAAATGTTCTTTTCCTCCTTTAGAATAACATTAGACAACGTACTGTGTTTAGCACTTTCAATATCTCGGTAACCAATTGACGTAGAGGAATGATCAAAATACCAAATCGTGTGTTTTTTTAAGCTGAATCCAATGGTGAAAACTAAAATTTGACTATATCAAAAATGATACATAACAAATTCAAAAAACCCATTTTTGGGGTACAAAACCCCCCCAAAACACCCCTTCGGATAGAGCGATCTGGCTGGTTTTCGAACTTAGTCATCAATGTTGCTTTACACGTTTATACCAAGATTCATCAAAATCGGATCATTTTTACGAGAGTTATCATGCTCACGGACACATATATATATACACATATATATATACATATATATACATATAAAACGTATATATATATATATACATATGCATATATATATACACAGTTTCGAACGAATGGTGTTTTGGGGTCTGGGGACCTCAAAACGAAAAGTTATCATAGTCCCGGGCCTAGGTCTTACCTTGCCGACTACGGTAATAGCTTCTTCCCTATAGGGGAAATTCGCTAAAACGAATATCTGACCATTTTTCCACTTAGTTACAATCTTAAAACATGACAGCATAACCGTGTTCATTAATAAAGACAGTATTTACCTAGATATTTCTGTAGTAAGTGTCATATCATTGCAAGCTTGGGTTTTACGCCTATCCTGCAAATTTGTGCCAATTCGTCTGCTTACGTTTGAGAATAAAATCCCGTAAACATATATTTTAATTCGGAGAGCAGGAATACCAAACGACAACATCGCAAGATAAGGGCGAGTAGAAGGGGCGTTGAAAGGTAATTGGCGTCGAAGCTTGCAGTGATGTCACGCTGACTTTAGTGTATTACTATTAATTTGTTATCAATAACAATAACTCGGGCTTGTATTCCCCAGGCAAGAACTGCGAGGAAGACATCAACGAGTGTGACAGCAACCCGTGCCAGCTAAACGGGACGTGTTACGAGCTGTCGAACCAGACGTACTACCAGCTGGGCGGCGTGGACTCCTCCCTGCCAGCCGTGTTCCACCAGCAGTTCTCTTACGGGGCGGCGGCCGGGTGAGTCTCCCATGGGATAGCGAGAGAGGGGAGTGGTTGAGTGTTCTAATAACGAGTTTATCATTCGTTCTGTGCAGATCTCCCATATTGGAGTCGCCTGGTCATCAACAATAATCATCTCTGGTAGCTTGGTGGTTTTTTTTTTTTTAAATTTTTGGTTGATTGTAAAATGTTTCAAATTTTAAATCTGTATTTTGGTAAATGTAGGGTTTTATAAATAACACTTAACGGGTGCACACACCTGAGCGGTACGGCGGAGCAGTGGCGGTGCGATATTCACACTGTGATTCAGTACCATGGAAGTAAATGGGAGCGGTAGCCGTATACCGCCCGCGCCACCACACCGCAGAGATGCAGCATGTTCCATTTCACCGCCCAGTGGTGACAGCGGTGCGACGAGTCTGGCTTCAAAACATTCCCCTTATACATTATAATATGTTTTATTTGCTATTTTATGACCTTCAAATGTGTAAGGCTTACTGTTTTAGGTTTTTTATACAGCATTTGTATACAATTCCAACAAACGGTGTAAAAATCAGTATTTTTTAATTTTTTAAAAATATATATTGATAATTCATATAAGATACAATATTCTTTAGGGTTTATATACAATTTTACCTTTGTAAGGAATTGAGATTCCTGTAAAATGTATACAATAAATTGTCCATAAAAACTTATTTATAAATATGTTGAACCTTTACTTCAGAATTTCCATTTTAAATCTTTCCTTTTGTAAACTTTTTCTAAAGATATTCTTTTTCAAACTTTTTTTGTATTTTCACCTTCTTCTGTTCTTTTCAATGAAAACGAATATATATTTACTTCATAATTGGAGTTTATCTAAATTTTCCAAAAGTAGTCTGCAAAATCGCCGAATTTACCCTGCCACCAAGCAATTCACCATTGCCCACTAAACCACTGAGAGTTAAATCACTAATTAGCTCAAGCAGTTCGTCAAAACATGCCATTGTCATTCTGAAAATCGTTTCTCGTCTTTTGTCAGTTCAGGCATTAATATATATTCACCATGCTCTAACTGTTGTTGTTGATGTCCATACTTTCGTGACCTTATGGTAGCTGAAGAGCTACCAGTAAACAATAGTAACATTTTTTCATCGTCATTTGAAGAATACATATTTTGACGATATAACAACATACCGCACTTGTCGACTGTGCAGTGCACACTCATAAATGAGAAATGAATGCAGACTGCTGCCACCGCTGTGGTGCAGAACACTCTAGTGTGAACCCTCCAGGGATATCGCCGAGGCGATGATGGTGGATGGGGGGAGTTAAACATCGCACCGCTACCGCCACCGCTCACACCGCTACATTGTGTGCAGGCCTTTATCTGAGAAAGATTTCTATCCAGAAAAAGTTGATTCCTAAACTAAGCAATAAACGTTTGGAGTCTTTCTAATATTGCAGTAAAAATGTGTAGTTGAGTGCAAATTGCTCGTTAAAATATGGGATTAGTTCATTATTCAGTTCCCCCAATGTGCTGAAAGTGTTGACACCAGTTTTTCTAGCTAAGGTAGTCTTAATTTGATTGTTTTTTTATCACATTGATGTTGACCAGGAGCTATAAAACATATAGAGGAATTTTGTTAGCTTTACAAGTTATTTTTGTTTTCTTATGGTTAGTGAATTTGATTAACTGGTTCAAGTGCATTATTACTATTGAGAGTTTATGGTTGGGTTCCCATCTACACTTGTTGCATCATTAATTATTTCCTCGTGTAGAGTTGAAACCTCATTAGTGAAGCTGCCACGTTGGTAAATTTAATTTTTCAATAAACGAACCTTTAATAACTTTTGCCTGACAATCACAAAACACAAAGTGTAATAATATTATAGAGACTGAGTCAATCAGATTAAACTGTTAAAAACATCTGTATTAGTTTTATATCAAAATATAACTTTAAAAGATAAGGATACTATTTATTTTTCATGCAGTTCATAATATAACCTACTCAACTCTTTTCCAGCTACACATGTGTCTGTGTCCCCGGCACGACAGGGGAGAACTGTGAGATTGACATCAACGAGTGCGACAGCAACCCGTGTCACAACGGCAACTGTGTCAACGACATCAACAAGTACCACTGTGAGTGTGAGGACGGCTTTGAGGGCGTCAACTGTGAGATGGAGATAGACGAGTGCGAGAGATACAAGTACGTGGTGATTCTGTTGTCATAAATTGTTTGATGTGTTCCTCGCAGAGAAAACTTGTGTTTTAAGCTGCTATAAATGTATATTTGGTAATTTTATGATAGATTAAAAAATAGTATCACAAATTTTATTTATTTATTTTTGCTTGAAAATTTACATACTGTCGTCTCACAAGGTTTCTAAGCCTCAAAATTTTGCATTTTTAGACATCTTGCCAGTCTAACGGTTAGCGTCTTGGACTTCTGTTCAAGGGATCACAGGTTCAAATCCTGGGTGTCCACAAAAGTGTGAGGGGTTTGGACCGCTTTCCCTAAAAGCGTTTTTGTGCTCTATTAACAAAATATACCATTGGCGTTGAATAATAAAAAATAAGAAAAACCTTGCTCCATTAGACTCTTTAAGATTTCTCTATAGTTACAAATTGCAATATATATTTACTATTTTTAAGTTAGTTCATTACTTTATTATGTTAACTTTTGTTGTCTGTGGAGTACAACGATTATCCTCAGGAGGAATATACCAACCTCATAATTAATTGCGGATTGCATTTTAACTCCAGTATTTACGCAGGGTTGCCACCGACCGGGAAAACCTGGAAAACCGGGAATTATGCGTGAACTTTGGTGACCGGAAAAAAATGCTTGGATTATGCGGGAATTTTCGACCGAGCCGGAAAGTTCAGGTCGCGATCGTCGGCGATTGCGTAATGCATTCTGAATAGTAGGTGAAGTTAGCGATACGTTCTCAATGATCGGCGAAGTTAGCGATGCGTTCTGATGGTCGGCGACGTTAGCGATACGTTCATGGTGGTCGGTGACGTTAGCGATGCGTTCCCATTGGTCGGCGACGTTAGCGATGCGTTCCTGATGGTCGGTGACGTTAGCGATATGTTCCCGATGGTCAGTAACATTAGCGATACGTTCCCGATGGTCGGCGACATTAGTGATGCGTTCCCGATGGTCGACGACGTTAGCGATGCGTTCCCGATGGTCAGCGACGTTAGCCATGTGAGTGTGAGAGCTATTGTTAAGGAAACTTTATGAAATGTATTCGTGATTATTGGCGACATTTTGTATTAAGATCAATATGATTAATTTGTATGTTGTTACAAACAGTGGGTAATAGAAGTTGATCATTTGTAATTAATTGTTGTCGGGTCAAAATTAATATAATAGAATTAATTTAATATAATATAATTAATTTAATATAATATAATTAATTTAATATAATATAATTAATATAATATAATATAATTAATTTAATATAATATAATTAATTTAATATAATATTAATTAATATAATCGTTGATATGGATCTCAGTTTCTAATATGTAGGTCTTTGGAGTGCTGGATGGTTTGTTAAAGCATAATTGGCTGGGTATGTATAAGTGGTCAGGTTGGTCGCTTCATAATCTGAGGTTTGATGTCAGATTCATTCCTAGCAAAAATCTTGAAAATTTTTTGAAAGTTCAAAACTGGATCCAGCTGCCGTAATAATGCTTTCTAACAAAATGTTTATAGTATAGTAACGAGATCAGGGTTTGGGCCCACTCCCTATCAAGATCATTGAAAAATGCCTTTGTCGTCCACAGACACACAAAAAAATATTGGTAGCCTACAAGGAGGTTTATTAGTATAACTGGATGTCAACATCATCATCATCATCATCATCAGAAGGGACGGACATGGGTCCCAAGGCACATCAGCCGCATTGGGCTTATTGCGCACCCCCGAAAAAAGAAATGAGAGGTTTCAGAACTCCACCAGGTTCAAGAGCCTGATAAACTGCATCATCCTATCAACGAGCTCCTCAGGAGACAGGTCCACCCCTGGTCGTAGTTCCCAGAGTTGAAGCCCTTACCTCCCTAAGCTCATCGCAGTCAAAGAGCAGATGATCTACAATCTCCTCGTACTGCCCACATTTCCTTCATGCAGGGTCACCATTGAAGACGCCCATGCACAAGAGGTGTTTCCTTAGGTGACCATGGCCCGTAATCATACCTGTGATTCACTTGATGTCCAACCTGCTGAGACACAGGAGCTTCATGGTGACCTGCTGGGATGGTCTCTGGAGATTAAGCTTGCTTACCCTGTGAAGAGGGAGCTCTGCCCATCTCGTTCTATGACAGTCCTGAGCCCAAGCACTGATCACCTGCGAAGCACAAGAACGAGATATCCCACGAAAAGCGGGGAGGGCCCCATGAGAGCCGAGGAGGCAGCCGAGTTAGCCAACCTGCCCGCCACCTCATTACCCACAATCCCCAAGTGGCCAGGCACCCAACAGAGAGAGAGTGACCATATTGTGTCTGCCAGCGCAAGACACTGTTTTGTAACAGTCCCAGACAACCCTAGATCTGAACTCACAAGAGTCCAGGGCCCTCAGAGCAGCCTGACTATCAGAAAAGATGCTGATTGAGAGGCCCTCTTGACCCCTCCTCAGAATATCCCCCGCACACTCCATGATGGCGGTGATCTCCGTCTGGAACACAGTGGGAAAAAAGCCCATTGGCATCCCGAGACTGACGCCATATTGCACCCCGTGGATGCCAGCACCTGACCCGCTCCTAGACTTGGAACCATCCATGAACCATTCTTGGACTCCAGGTGGGAGCGGACAAACACCTTCGCTCCAGTCGTCCCAGCTGGTTATACAAACACGGAACGATCTGCTGAAGGAGAAAGTTGTGGGTAGGTGATCAGAGGCCATGTCCAAGACCTCGCTCTGTAGCACCTGAATGGTCTTTGTGTGGCCAAGTGGTTCGCCCGGCAACACCCAGAGGTTCTCACACTGGAGACGATAAAGCACCCATTCTAGCCACCATCTTGATATGAATTTCTATGGGCAAAAGATCAAGGAAACACTCCAAAGTGGCACCCGGACTGCTGCTGAGAGCTCCAGTGACAAGTAGGCCTGCGAGCCTTTGATCGCCCACCAGCCTCCGCATCGCCACGCCAGCTTCCAGTTTCGTCCACCAAACGATGGATCCGAACATCATCGACCTTACTAATGCAACATTAAGCCAATGCATTAGTTTGGGCTTGAGCCCCCAGAAATTGACGGAGAGGCTAATCTCCCCACACCAACGGCCAACCACGCTCAATGCAGAATTCATGAGGTCTGTGACCGGGTTTTTGAACTTACCTACCACCAGGATAGCGATGTCATTGGCGTATTCTTGGTCAAATACCGCTGTCATTGAGTCTCTGGTTGAGATCAACAACCAAGTTCCACAAGAGGAGACAAGACTCCTACCTGAGAACAACCTTTGGTCGTCCTTGCCTCGACCGTCTCACCGTGAAGCGAAAGCTTGACCCTCCTACCTCGAAGGAGAGCCTCAATGTACCTACAGATCACATCACCCAGGCCCTGCGCCCGGACGGCACACAGAACTGTCTTTGTTGTAGTGTTGTCAAAGGCCCCCTGGATGTCAAGAAAAGCACCCACCTCGACTTCCTTGCAGCCTACCTGCCCACGAGGTGTTGCAGGGCGGAGTCGCATGACCTACCTTGAATGTAGGCATGCTGGTTGAAATGACTAGGCGATGTCCGCAAGGCTGTGTCCCAAGCGTGCCTCAACACTGGATTAACACAGCTTCACTATTTTTGTCGAAAAAGCGAGCACTGGAATAAAAGTAATACAAGTTAGAACAAATTAATTTGTTCATTTGATTCATGCATCTACTCTTGTCGTGAAATATAATAAATTATGAACAAGTAAACAAATACAAGTTTATTAATATTCAAATCATGAGTAAGTATTTGTTTGAGTCACTTTGTCGACTCATTCGATTTCAGTGAGTAGTTCTTTGCCTCTCCAAAATTTGGTAAAGAACGGCTCGCAATTTTATTCATCAGTGTTGCCTCCAGTATTACCAATAGAACTCCTTGGTAGCCTATATACATTTTCTTATTCTTATAATAGATAGTACAGTGGAACCTCGATAACACGAACCTCAGGGGGAACGGCAAAACTTTGAGTTATCGAAATTTCGAAATATCGAGGTTCGACTTATCAAGGTGATTTTCCACAGACTTCGACTTATTGAGGGTCACGGTAACACAATAGATGGATCATGGAAGGGTATAATCCTTACATAAATTCGAGCTATTTATAAAAAATAATCATACCGTATAATAATTATTATTAAAATTAAAATAGATTTGAACAATTTTAAATGTCCAAAATAAGCCCGTAAATATATTGTAAAGCTTCTTTGGTTTACGTCACAGTCCACTATACACAGTCCCGCAGCTTACTCGTTTGTCGAGATGTCCGCGCGAGCGACCCTAGCGCTCCAAGCGGCTCGCAAGCTCAAGCGCTATTTTACCCTATTGACTTCAATGGCAACAAAGAGTTCTTCTGGTTTTAATTTAATAAAAATGTTTATTAATTAATATTGCCATATTAATGTAACTTGTTTGCCGTCCTATTATGAGATGATGAAGATTTTAAAGTATTATAACTTCGCATATTATCGCATAAGTTGGTAATACAAAAGATACTGAATTTAGACGCTGGGAATAGTTTTAATGAATTACGACATTCTGACACTCTGTCTTTCATTTGTTAAAAATCATTGTACAATGTGCATGTTAACACCCTAAATGTTTAAATGTAAGATATTATTGCATTTTATTTTATTATTGCATTTTATTTTCTTTAAACGCAAAGGTTCATTTGTAAATTTTAAGGTGTAACAAAATTTGAGTTTCAAAACAAGTTTAAATAAGACACAAATTCATATCCTGACAACAGGAAAGAAAATTAAAAATTCAACGTTTACAAATTAGTAATCAAGATGTGACGTCGACGCAAAACAATTGTATGTACAATATTATGTACAATTTGTTATACTTTCATCATTAATACTGTAATTTTCTTCTACCAAAGACGATTTGCATGGTTAACATTTAAGCACTTCAAAGAACTTTTTAGAATCTTAAGAATTAGCAACTTAAAAATCAAATGGATAACTCTGCTTTTTCTGTCTCAGACGTTGTCCAACGTTGTGTCTTGTAAAATCTCTTAGGAAAAATACGAATTTATTTCAGATACAAGATACAAATTTACAAATTAAACTTTGCATTCAAACGAGTTCGCACGCAGCACGCTGACGTGAGGGAAGTGAATTTCCACATGACAACTTGTAAAACTAAAAATAAGTGTAAAAACATACATTTGTCCAAATTTTATTGAAATCTGAAAACATTGATTTTTTGGCTGTTCTGATACTCCTGGTTTCATTTACTTGCAAAGCTGGGAATACAATTTTGTGCATTACAAGGTTAGGAGAAGGTCCAAGCAGGCTTGAAAGTAGGCGTGAGGTTGCTGGGGATGATAAAAGTACTCTAACAAAGGAATATCAGGCTTTTCTAGTGTAAAACCCACATAAGACAACGTACTGTGTTTAGTCGATACACATTTTCTTTAATAACTCGGTAAATATTTATGCTAGAATGACGAGAGAGGGCTTAAAACTTTCACCTCAATAATTCGCATCATCCTACATGCATTGGTTTTACATCTGAGGCTTTTATGACCCTTTGTGGGCCCAAAAATCGAAATTTGAAAGATTAATCCCCCAAAAAAAGGGTTTAGAGTTTTCCGATTGTTTTACCCAACGAACTTGCCCAACCGATTACATAAAGGAACGTCCCTACCAAACTTGAAGTAAATCGGACAAAAAATGCGACCGCTAGAGTGCAAACAAATATATATATATATAAAATTTTGAACGACCCCCCAAAACGTGTTCAGGGGGTCACGTTAGGAACTTCTATGGTGGTCCCGTGCTTAAGTTTCACCGTGCGGGTTATGCTAATAGTTCACTTTCCAAAGGAAATTTACTAAATAAATAATATATCTTTTACAATTAAACATCTAAGGTCAAACTGTAAATTGCACAATGATTTATAACAAATAATTATTGTTAACAGATTGTCGTAAGATGCATTAAACTATTCCCTGCGTCTAAATTTAGTCTATTTATTATTATTAACTGATGAAATACTTTTATAATATCATAAAAGGACGAATAATAATGTTATATTAACGCAGCAATATTATCTAACAAACATTTTTATTAAATTAAACAAGATGAAGAACGGTTTGTTGCCATATAAGCCAATAGAGTGAACTAGCGCTCGAGCTTGCGAGCCGCTAGGGGCGCTCACATCGCTCGCCACGGCCAGGCGGACAACTTTCGCAACTGAGCTGCGTGACTGTGTATAGTAGACTGTGGTTTACGTAGTAGAGGACGAAATACTTCCTTCAGTGAAAATGTTGTAGAGGAGGAAAGGAAACAAATAATAACTCACAGTTTGGTATTTTGGTGATGTTTTTCCCGTTCGACCACTTCCTGCCTATTTTCTAGACTTTTTGCTCACTTCTTATCACCTGCCCCAAACAAATCCCTCCCGCTTACGGAAGTCAGTTCTGACCAACTACGCATCAATTTCATTTACCTGAACATTAATGTACTGTAGGCTATTAAAATAATTTGCAAAACTAAAAGGGAACAAAACATGATAAAAATTAAAATTGCAGAGCATTGTTAGAATTAGGGTGAAGCAGTACGACACTTTTTTGTTTTAAAATTGTCGACAGTGTTCACTGGTGTTCAAAAATGCTTCCCGATGTCACAGTTTTTATTTCCTGTGTCAGTAGCCTCAAATAGCCTTGAACTATCCTCCTCAGTAGAGGTATCCTCATGGGGTAGAGTTTTGCCAACACGTTTTACCAAACTGCAAACACTTCGTAAAAAAACAACCTAAAAACTACGTTTCACGTACTACATCCAAAACCTCTGAGCACTAACAAACGACTAAGAACACAAATCTAATCAAATCAAAACCATTTTATTTACAAAATATACATAATTAACAACAATATGAAACTGTTCCTTGTTTATGAAATGAAATCCTCACATAGGTGAAACCCGTGCGTGAGGATGTGTGTGTTTGTTATGCGTGTTGCTCATCAACATAAATTTTTTTGTTGTTTTACCGACACCAGGCGCACCCGGGAAAGAGATTTAGTGGGGAGGGAGGGTTGAAATTTCTGGCTGCAAAGTCACTGGAGGTTTGGTGAATCAACAACTTCGACTTATAGAGGTTCTCTAGTCAATACTTCGACTTATATAGAGGTACGGATATTGTACGTATTTGAGTTATAGAGGTTCTCCAGCTAAAACTTCGACTTAGAGAGGTGCGGCAACAGGCTAAGAATACTGTGAAAATTCGAGTTATCGAGGTGTTTCCTGTTAACCCTTCGACTTATAGAGGTAAAATAATATAGCATTAGGTAGGCAAGTTCAAGGGAATGATAAAAAATCGAGTTATCAAGGAATTCGACTTATTGAGGTTCGCGTTATCGAGGTTCCACTGTATATTGCCAAGGTTTAATGGAATTTTATATAATTGGGTGTATCTGATGACAACATTTTTCTCTCCTATCATTTAAAATATTGTAATGTATTTTATATAGAGAGACCAATCTAGTTCATTAATATAAATAATTGGCCCAGCGTATATATCCATTTTTTTAGAAAGCATAAAAAATATGAAATATAACTTAAATTTAAAAAAATATACTTCGTAAAAAGTTATAATTTTTTATTAAAATAGCCCTTTAATTGATATTGTAAATCGTTAAAGGTGTCGCAAATATATTAAAAATGCCTCGCAAGTTTACCTGGAATTTTGAGATTATGACCTGGAAAACCTGGAATTATGCATTAATTTTGAATTGCAACTTTGGTGGCAACCCTGTTACGTTACAGTAGGCTCCCTCTTAACCGTCCTCGTTTTAACCGCCCTTTTAGTTATCCAATCCAGGGTTCGGTCCCATGGAGGGCAGTTAATAGGGCGTCTACTGTATTATTATAACAACATGGGTTGTTAATAGCATGTACTTGTTTATTTAATACTCTGTACTAACTCATTGATTCCCCCCTGAATGCTGTCAGTATTTAAGTTGCATTTCAATAATATTAATGCTCTCCCACTCGTTGCAGGCCCTGTGTGCACGGGACGTGTGTGGACCTCAAGGCCAACTACTTCTGCCAGTGCCTGCCCGGCTACGGGGGCAAGAACTGTTCCGTCGAGCTCACGGGCTGCAAGGAGAACCAGTGTCTCAACAACGGCTCGTGCAAACCCTACCTGGAGAACGAGAGCAGACAGCTGTTCAACTGCTCCTGTACCAACGGCTACCACGGCCACATCTGCGATAAGGTATTGAGCCAATCTTCCAAAACTTTAGAAGGAAACATGCAGAAAAGAAATGAAACATTTTCAACAGTTTAAGAATTTTCTGAAAGGATAAGAGTAATAGGAAAAATCACATGGGGGTGAGAGTTTTTGTTTGTAATAACTGATTTACAACAGCAATCTGCATAACACAAAATGCCTTTTGTTGATGAGTCATGCGCCACCTTTGTTACTGTCGCCCCTAGTTGAAACTAAGGAAAGCTCCTGCACGCATGCGTACAACTAAAAAATTTGTTCTATAAATGAAATGTATTGTACAAACAACATTTTACACCTAATATAAGAACTAATTTAGTAACATCAAATTGCCATATTCTTTTGTAGACTATACACTCAGTATTCACAAATTTCGGTTGCAGTAAAAAATGATTCATGTAGTATTGTGAATTACAGAATCATGTAGACTGCAAAGGATCTTACTCATTGGTGAGATATTGATGTGGATCTCAAGGAAGGAAAAGTTACTGATTTTTGTAGGATTAATTAACAAATGAATCACATTTTCAATATATTATAACTTACGGTTTGTGTTTTTCAACATATTTTCCCCTTTGTTTGGTTACTTATACATTCATAATGATTTTTCCAGCCGACAACCATGTCCCTGAACGGCACATCGTACGTGATGATCAACACCAGTCGAGAGGAAGGGTACGATATACAGTTCCGTTTCAAGACGACCCTTCCCAACGGCCTGCTGGCGATCGGCAAGGGCCCGACGTTCTACATACTGCAACTGCAGCACGGCAGACTCAACCTGCAGAGCTCCATACTGAACAAGCTAGAGGGCGTGTTCATAGGCTCGGGGCTCAACAACAGCTCATGGCAGAAGGTGAGTTGAGAATGTGGTAAATAGCTGGACACGAGAATAGTAGTTCAAATGGTCGAGTTTAAATTGGATGTGGTTACTAGTGGCAATCCGTGATACCACTGTAATCCAAATTGCAGGTACTGTCTGGCAATGAGGAGAAAGGAATCCTTCGCTTCCTCACCTCATCAATATTGCTGTAGATATTGTGACATCCTAATAACATGGAGGCTTCCAGCAGAGAAGCTTTTTTATATAAATCTTATTCTAGTGCAATTTTTAGTTCAGTTTCATTCGCTCTTGTGCCAGCTTAAGTTTATATTATTAGTACGAGCGTGATTTTGTTTAAATTTTGAAACTACAACATGGCGTACAGTTTAGCCGATATTAGTTAGTTGGCTAGTAGCCGCCCGACCGATTCCTTTCTCCTTGATGCCAGACTATATTCAACAAGACTACCAGTGCTGCATTTTGGTGCTTAAGGCTTTTGACCAGCCCTCTAGTAGTCACACTACTTCTTCAAGTGGCAAGCCCTGTTTTTGATTTTCCACCTACCAATAAACGCAGGATATCTGAGGCCACTGGCTGAGATGGTGAAAAGGTTGCTAATATGTTGCAATAAGAGCAGAGAACCAGCCATATATCCTCATTTAATGCTTTCAGTTAGATTGAAAAATCAGAGTAGCTATTTGTCTACTAAAATTTATTTACGAGAATGTTTTAACTATTTTGCTATTTGTTTCCAAACTTCACAATTATTGGCATCTCGCTAAAACACAAATTTTTAGTATCTTGCTAGCCTAATGTTTAGCGTCTTTGACTTTGGTTTAAGAGGTCATGGATTCAAATCCCAGGGTGTCCACAAAAATTTGATGGGTTTGGACGCTTTCTCTGAAAGCATTTGTGTGTTCTCATAACAAAAATGCCGTTGGAGTTGAAGTACAATGCAATGTTTAACCACACCTTGTCCGCAGGTGTTTGTTGCCATCAACGCGTCCCACCTGGTGCTAGCCGCCAACGAGGAGCAGACCATCTACCCCATCAACATCAATGAGGCTGCCAACACGAGCCACACCAGTTTCCCCACCACGTACCTCGGCGGCACCGTGATCAACCTGTTCCGCCTCACCTACCTGCAGCAGGGGCCGCGGGCGCAGTCCTTCGTCGGCTGTGTGCAGGACGTTGTGGTCAACGGACAGTGGGTGAGTGTGAGTCTGCCTGACATTTCATTATGTTCGTCAAAATATGGGTTTTCTCCAGGGATTCAATCATCTCAGAACAGGAATCGTAACAATGGATCGGGTTAATTGCCACTAAACATGTTCACTCGCCGCCAAACCACGCACTAGACTTGTTGCAGCAGAGAAAAATAACTCCATCAAGTTGTGTAAGGGGGCTGTCACAAAAAATGGACGAAAAATTGTTAAGATTAAAACTGAAGAAAAATTAGTTTTTTTTCACAATGAATACTTAATTTCTTTAGAACAATTGCTGACTGTACCAAACCAAGTTTTTACTGGAACAGTTAGTCATACCAAACCAAAGACAGTGATTTTTTTTATATCATACCGGTACTGATTTTTCAGTGAACCGGAGGCACTGATTTTAGATAAAGAAAAATGTTAAGTGTGTGCCAGTCTTACAAACTGTTGTTTTGGTTGAAGTTAGGGGTGTGCGAGTACTCGAAACTTTAATACTCAACTCGAAGTTGAAAACTACTCAAAAGTTTGACCGAGTATTTCCCGCCGATTTCCGGATGATCGCTAACGATTGCGACCGGCCAAATTGCGTAGTAGCGTCCGCAAAAAGCGATCACATCACGTAAAATCGGCCGAAAATGATGATCGGAACGCGTAATTTTGGCCGTGAATGACGACAGAAAACACAATATTGGCCAAATATGACGAATGGATTACGTAATAAACGCCGAAAATGACGTCGGTATATATAATATCAGCAAAGTGGCGACCAGGCCACTTAATATCGGCCGTAAATAACGATTTCGTCATCTAATATTGATTATAAGCGATGTCTGGACCAGGTGATATTGGCCAAATGACAACCGGACTGTGTTTTATCGGCCAGAAACGAATGTAAAATCGTACGTTTGTTTGTCAATACTACGTAATCCAGTTTGATTGTACTGGCCAAAAATGTATATTGCCACTCATGTTAGTTAGAAACCATGTTTAGATGATCAAATCTAGATTGGTATCCAAATCCCATCACACCATTTGAAACTACCTACTAATGGCAAATACTCGAAATTCAAAAATAATTGGCACTACCTGACTCGACTCGACTCGATTAAAAAAATCACTACTCGCACACCCCTAGTTGATGTTTAAGAATTCGCTAGTCATGAGGATTTGTATGTATTGTAACAAATATTCTTTGTGCATTGTGCAACTGTTAAGTATTTCTATTCGAACTCAGCCACCTAAAATTAATTTTATTCTTTCAAAACTAAGTTTGCGATTTATTATGAAAAGTAAAAAGAGTTAACGTGTTGGGAATATTTTGTTTTATGGATAAAGACTATTTACAGATTCCACAACATTTGACTCTAATGTAAATCCTGGAAAAAATAATTGCATATTTAATCCTGCTAGGTAGAGACTGGTCTCATAAGTCAATATGTGGTAGAGCGCAGTTTTGATCCCAGCTGAAAGCTACGATACTTTTCACAACTGGCTTTTTCATGTGACTAATTCAATTGCATAACCTCATTGACTTTATATCACCACACAGGCTTATTTGGAAAACAAAACATAAAACTATCACATAATATATTAAAAATCCAGAAAACAGATGACCATTCGAGTAGACACCCTGGTGATGATGTGTTTCTGCAGGTGTTGTCCAACGAAAGCCAGATGCAGCCGCACGTTATGCTGAAGGACATCGAGGTCGGGTGCGCCAGGACGCCGCAGTGCGAGCCGAACCCCTGCCAGAGCGGCGGACATTGCACGGACCTGTGGCGGACGTTCAGCTGCGCTTGTACGCGGCCGTACCTGGGCGACAAGTGCGAATACAGTGAGTGGCAGCGATTGTGGTCCTATAATAGCGGATAGTTAAGTTTTCAGTTGGGCTGTAGCCAATAGTATGGTTGTACGCTGTCACTGTTGCCATTTTGCCTTTGAAAATTATCACTCGAATGTTATTCCGTTCAGCTGGTGTGGAGTTTTGGCACGTCTACTATTGGCTGATCTTGTTTGGTAACCCGTCAAACCATGCCCTCAATTGGCAATTAACTGTCCGCTATTATAGTGTCAGAAGGTTAAAGGGCAAAGGTCCCAGAAGCAGGAACTTTATTATTGATTTATTTGGACTTTACCTATCGCTTCTAGTGGTTAAAACTGCACTACGTTTCGGGAGGTAAGGAAACTCCTCCTTATCAAGTGAACTTTACTTAAATCTAAATGTCAAACAATTGCACCTAACCAGCCTGCATTTTTTGTCAAGGGTATACTCTTGAAAACTATGAAGAAACACTTTACTTTGTATGGAGACCCCCTTAAAGACATTACTCTTCATGATGTGTTTTGTGGCATGTGCATCTTATCTGTAGGGTTTTAACAAACCTAGCATCCAGGGAAATCGAAGAAAATGGTAGGGGAATTGATCAAAGAATCTTATGTATAGGGTTTTTACAAACCTAGGTTTCAGGGAAATCAAAGGAAAGTTGTAGAGGAATTCCTTGAAAAACAAATAAATCAGGAATAATTGGATACAATTAAGACCAATTATTTAAAGAAGATATAAAAAATGCAATTCTTTTACTTAATTGTAAATGTATATGTTAAAAAAATGCAAGATACGTTATTTACTAAAATAGTAATATTTTTAAAACATCGAAGAAGGTTATTTACTAAAATAGTAACATTTTTAAAACATCGAAGAATGTTTAATAGTTTGAACTATCTTCTTATCAGGAGTTGCTTATCTCATTGCATCATTGGCATTGTTGGATAAGCTTACACTGCCTTAGCCCTAGGAAATAATTTATTTATGTTTGATTTAAATGTGATTTAGAATATACTCTAATTACATATTTTAATATTTACACTAATAATTAAAATCACAGTTCAGTATTCGATGTAAGGGGTTTAAATATTCACCTTGGGTTAAAAAGTCACATACATCATTACTTTGAATGGTTTTAAAATGGTTTGTGCAAATATTATAACCCGATGCCTGATGTTTATCCAGATTACACGGCTGCCACTTTCTGGAACGAGAACGTAGAGCCTTCGCCCGTGGTGGTGACGCTCAGTCAGGCAGCACGCAAAGCTGTGCGCAACATCGTGGACATTTCCATGTTCATCCGCACCCGTCAGGCTCAGGTAGGCAGTCAAACATTGCCCTTTGTCATGTTGCAAAGTCAAAAGTGTGGTAAAGAAGATCCTCGCTAGGAAAAGTATCATAAACCTGACAGATGGGTAAATTAAGCTTTTTCTGTTACACGTGATTTATAATCAAAGCAGTACTATTATATGTTAGACTCTTTCTCACTGAACTAACTAGAGAAATAATTAGGAGATCTTTGCAAGTTCAGTTGATTAGATTTGCTATGAGTTGGCCATTGGGCTAGAAATGTGGCACAAGAGAAGAGCTAACGTTTGTATTAATATTTAAGACAAATGGCTAAAGTTATGTTAGAATAACATTGATAGTAGGGATGTTTCAGTTAAAATTTTCTTCGGTTTACTTGTTTTAATATAAATTGGTTATCAGTTTTTCGTTATCAGTTTTGAGTGCTTTTACCAAAATTAATTTAAAATCCGTTTTCACAAACCTACCTTTATGATACGTATATGATTATAATGCTTAATCAATTCATCAGTTTTGTAATGCTCAGTGTAAATCTTTCAGTCTAATTGTAAGTAAAACAAAGAGTCCAGTATATTACGTTTTATCATGCTTTTGGCTATTAACTTTCCAAAAACGTATTTTATGATTTGATGATTTGTTTTTAATTATTGCAACTCAAATGATTAAAGTTGTGCTATACTGCAAACCAAGAAGCATGTAAAGTCAATAGTTAATAATCTTAATTCATAAAGTAGTTCAGAGGACCAACATCTGAACAACGTCAAAAATGATACAATCAGTAAACAATCACATCACCATCTTGATTAAGTACGGTAGGAGCTAATTAAGGCTTTGTACTTCTACTTTAAACAATTGTATTTTAAACATGACTTAATGTGGCTAAATCACTTTGGATGGAGGTGGAAAATTCCTCTAGCGAGTAAATTTAATGTGATTTTTTTCATTGCTTACTTGTTGTGGGATACTTTGTAGACATTTTCCCCTGCATGTGAGGGCTCATACAATTTTAATCTATGATGGTTCTGTATAACCACATTCTTTTTTCTTGCATTATAATGATGGTCAGGTTGGTTAGAAATATCTTTTGCCATTTTATTTTTGATCAATAAAATCAAACAAAAAATGTACCAAAATGTATCAAATATAACCAGAAATGTATTGCCCAATTGTAAGTATTTTGCACTGTTTAAAGTGTTCTTTAGCTGAATCATCATGGGTTAGTTTAAGCACTATTCTTACTGCTCTCTTCTGTTGTTTTGATATATTATGCAAATTAACTTTTTTGGTTGCTCCGAATATACAGATACTGAATGAAATAAAAGAATGGATATAAGAAAAATAAATATTTTTTAGTGTTGTAATATTAGGTACAGTAAAAGGACATTTTTGAAGGCATAAATTCCAAAATTAATTTAGGCTATAAGTTATTTTTTGACAAACAGTTAATTGTTGCTATACTAAAACTAATGGAATTGTGATAACAATATTAATATAAATTTTGCTTGTATGTAAATAACATTGTCAGTGTTCCTCAGTTTGAGCAGAACCATTAGTAATATTAAAAATTCTTTTATTTTCTTGTAATATTGTCAAAATACTACCGTTGACTGTCCCTTCTCTTCGTGTTCGCTCACCCTCCACATTATTATGACAGGGCGGCATATTCTACCTGGGGTCGAGGCCGACCCTCTCGCCCACCTCGGCCCCCGGAGAGGCGATGATCATCGCCCACTTGGCGGGGGGCGAGCTCCAGGTGCAGATACAGTTCAACGGCACCTCCGAGGGTTATGGCATCCCTGGCAGCAAACTGGACGATGGCTACTACCACCTCATACAGGTACGGCTCCTTGTTATTGCTAGTGGAAAGGCAACTTTCAAAGATTTGTTATTTTAACTCGTAGCGTATTTTGCAGTAGGCTTGTTTTAAAATTAGGCCAGTTTGTATTCGTAGTGTCGCTCAAGCGAAATTTGTAAGCCTACTAACCCTATATGCAGGGTGTTCAGGAAAGGTTTTGGGGACTGGTAGTACTTATCAATTTGAACCAAAAATTTTAAATAAACATATGTCGACAAAATTTCCGTTTAGCCGCTAGCCGCCATTTTGTATTTCTTACAAATAAATTAATATCTCGAGAAATATTTAAGCTACAGAAACTAAACTTTGCACATACGTCAAATAATTACAGAAGCAAATAATATAAAATTATTATTGAACAGTATTAAATATTTTTTTCAAATGGTACCCTTTTGAATATTTTAAAGTCAAATAACAAAAACCCTTCATTTTATAACAATTTCATAAGATACAAAAAAGATAAACATTGTGATGAGAAATCTAATGATACTTTATTTAACGTAATTTGTCAACGCATAAGCGACAAAATGCACTTTTAAGGTTTGCTTGCACAAGCCGGGGACAACAGTCAGTGCAACTGGGCACGTAATAGTATCTATATATTTAAAGCCGTAAGGAAAAAAAACCTTTGGACAGTTCATCTGAGACTTCTACTGGGCCGATTTACATGTGGGTTGTACCAAAACAAAGGTTTCAGTCCTATATTAGCAGGTTTTATTTGTATTTTGAAAATATTTATGTTAAATGGGTCAAAAATGAAAAATAAACTTAGGGGGAAAAGCCAAATGTTTCAATCCTTTGTACAGTTCGTCTGAGACTTCCACTGGACCGATTTACCTGCAGTTTGTACCAAATAAAAGCTAAACTTTTCTATGTTATCAGATTTTATTTACTTTTACATTATATTACTTTCTTAAATTATAAAAATCGACACTTCCAAACCTTTGCAATGATTTTATTTTACAGTCCTTCCATCAGCTGATTGTAAAGACACAATGTTTTTTGTCTTACAACAGAAGAACATCAATCGCTCAAGAAGCATTTGGTTTATCGTGGCCAGTACCTATAAACGTATACAATTATTATGTATTATCCTTTAAATGGAAAGAAAAAACAATACAGTTTTATATTATTTATACTATACAGATTTATAGTTGGTGAATTAAAAAATAAATAAGTTTTGATTGTTAAATTGTTTCGTACTATACCTAAATTTACTTAATGATGTAAAACAGCTGATTGCAATAACATTAATGGTATAAATGATTACTACAATGGCAAATTGTAAAGGGTCAGTTTAAATAAATGCATATGTTTACATTCATATTAAATACCATTTTTGAGCATATTAAGGAACTAATGCACCGGTTTTAATTCGACGTGTGCTCCCAACCCTGTGCGTGTAAGGAAATAATTAAAATAAAATAGATTTATTCCACTCAGCAAGTACAGTCAATTGTTCCAATGTCACTTCATAATGATTTACTTTGCCACATAAAACGTCAGCTTTCGTAGATCAGTCGATAGCGTGCCAGTCTACAAAACGGACGAGCCGAGTTCGAATCCAACCGGCGCCGTCAAACTTTTTGTAAAGTGGTTATAAACGGTGTCACTAAGCTCTGTTCACTAATAATACCAATATTTATTATAGGCCTTAAAAGGAAAATAGTGTGTTTTTCATGGTAGTTGGCAACTGGATTACTTATGTAAGGTAATGGTTTGTTCTCCTTTCTTTCCTATCTGTATTGATATCCAAAAAAATTAGATTATGTGTAAAAAATCAAATTATTACTCTCTAGTAATATTAGTTAATCTCACTGATTGTTGAATCCATTTTTTTATTTTTAAAATTTGCTACAAGAAAAATAATTGGAAGGAAATAGCAGTTTAAAAAGTACATTTTATACATGTTTCGCACCATCTGCCTAGCGCTCCACTCACCACGAATAGAGCTGTATCCGTCGAGTATCGACGGGCATCAACTAGTTATATTTGAATACATACAGAACCGTTACTTCTGCCGATTGCCTGCGAACTCTGCTGGTCGCGCCCAAAAGGCCCATACAGTTTACAAACAAATTTGTTTAGAACCCTTAGACTGATGCTGGATCACTAAAAGTGCCGGAACATCGGGTGCCGGATTAGTGGTATTTTACTGTACTAATATTCCTTTTTTAGTGTCGACAGCCTAAATACTAAAGAGCAACACTGAAAGTTTTTTTGAACATTCAGTTAAATAAATAATATGCCATACCAGGAATTTCTTATGACATCTACTAGTTAACTTGAAAAATCAGGGAACTTCATATGGAGGCTATATTATTCGCCCTAACAACCCCATCTGTTCAGGTGGTGCGCAACTACACGCTGGTCCAGATCAAGATCAACGGCACCGAGTACGTGCGCAAGGCCATCGGCGCCAGCGGCCAGCTGGACCTGCAGACGCTGTTCCTCGGAGGGCTGCCGGAGATGCTGCTGCCCGCGCAGCACTCCCGCATCGTGCGACAGGCCTCGCTGCGCTCCAAGGACCCTGAGCCGCCCGCGTACTTCAAGGGCGTCATTCAGGACGTGCAGGTAATGGATGGGGAGTTGATTCTTGATAAATCAAATCAAATCAATTTATTAGCACATAACATTTGACATTACATCACAAGGATAGTGCAAACCGGTGCTTTGTCCAGAATCTTGCATAATTACAAATACTTTCATAACATAAAATATATAACAGTTTACATACTATACTAATATACAATCCATTTAATATACATAATGAAAGTTCAACCATTGTTAAAAAAAAAAAAACAAGAACAAAATGTGTTGGAGCTTAAGAGCCTATACAGGCCCCAAATTACTGTCCCACAGGATTTTCAACCAAGTAATCTGAAACCCTGTAATAAGCTTTTTCAATGAGAAATAGTTTAAATTTTGATAACATTAGTTTTGGAGTTTGATTTCTTATTTCCAGAGGGATACTGTTGAAAAACTTTAGTGCCATATACAATGGGCTTTTTTCAGAAAGAGATAATCTATGGATAGGATAGTTGTATAAATATTTGCATCTACAGTGCCCGGCAGCAGAGAAGTCCGTTGGAGGCGGAGCCTGCAGTCGACGTGACCTTGAATAAACCAATACGCATCACGCGTGGTTGCCAAGCTGTTTCCCCGCTCTAACAGCGCTTGACGCCGAATCATTGTACTAGTTACATTAAATCAAGGCGCTCGGGTAAAACATGTAAAACTGCAACAAATCTTGTAACACTGTGTTAAAGAACAATAAATTACGAACATTTAAAAAAAAAGTTTAGGGCAATAGCTTTTTTCCTTTTATATTAAAAACTAATTTGATTAGATTCTTTGATTGTAAGGCTAGCAAATGGAGTTCTTGGATGTTATTTTGATGTACTAAACGTCTGAACTCTAAAATATCTACAAATCTAGTAAAGTTCTAGTAAAGTAAAGTTCAAATAAACAGCGATATAAAAGTACTATTTCTCGTTATAATCCAAATTTAAACCATCGAGGCAATTACTTTCCCTATAAATCTCTGAACAATGAATAAAAGTAGGGCGAAGGGGTATTGTACTTATATCCGGCACTCGGTTTCCAAGAAATCTACCGATCGTCACGGGAATAAGTCAGATGACAGTTCATGTTTTGGACGTCTATTTTAATTTGATTTGCATTTGTACAAACTGTGTTACAATAGTCATATAATGCTTTAAGATCAGTTCTACGTTTTAGTTACTATTGAGTGTTATATGGTAGTTGTGTTTTTGTTTTTTATTTCTTAGTATTTGTGTTATTACCATGGAACAACCGTCTACAAGCGGTAAAAAAAGGGAAACGGTGCATAGTCGTGAGCGCAAAATTGTGTACAATGTTTATTGTTTGTTTGATTTGTGTAAAAGAAAACTATTACAATAAATCACACAAAGACATATATCTAGGAGGATATCGGAACCTTTTAAGGTATTTTTGTACATTGTTCATTCATATATATATATTAACAATATTTATATTATTTAATAGTACAGCAATTTGCAAATTATACTAATATTATATTCATTATTTATATGTATTCTCATTAATCATTTAAAGAGAATAAATTAAATCGCCCTCAGTATTAACAGTTCAGGCCACACCGGAGCTGCTACAGAGCTTAGTTGTGTCTGTAGCCTCGAGCGGCTTTTAGCAGGGTGCCGGGACGGTGCGAGGCTACTGTACACTTGTCAACGCCGCACTCTCGTCCTATTGGCTGCAGCCCAACGGACTTCTTTGCTGCCGGGCACTTTAGTTTTGCATTTACTATTTGATTTAAATTCATCAAAAATATCTGGATTCTTAACTACAAAGAATGCCAATTCCAAGATATAAATCCAAGGAAGAGTCATAATTTCCAGTTTTTTTAAAATAGGTTTACAACTTTGACGTTTGTTTGCTTTTACCATTGATCGGACAATACTTTTTTGAGCTTTAAAAACATCTGAAGAACCCGAAGTAGAACCCCAAAGAATAACTCCGTATTTAATTATTGAATGAATATAAGCAAAATAAACAACTTTTACTGTATCTATTGATGTGGAATCTGATAAAATTGAAAATGCAAATTTGAGAGAGTTCAATTTAAAGAAGCTGAGTGTGCCTTTTCCAATTCAAGGTTTTATCAAAATTTATACCTAAAACCTTATGGTGTTCATTGACATTTAATTCTGAATTCTGATAGTCATCTGTCGCTCTATTAGATGCAAAGATAATTGACTCCGGAACAGAAATGCAGTTTAAATTGAGATAAAATTTCTACAAAATCCTTTTAACACTTAAAAAAAGAGGTTGACAGCTCCTTACTTTGCCCGTACACATAGTCTATAAATCTGTGCGTGGAACGTATCCAGCAAAGCAAGGGGTGAGCCGATACAGTACGAGTAGTACTGGCATCAAATCAAGATGCCAGGACCGGGATTCAAACCAACGACAGGACCACTGCCATGGTTCCAGAGTCCATTGCCTTGACCATTAGGCCAATGACTCGCACTAACATGGTTGTTGGTAGGTTATATTCCGAAAGTTTTTCTTCACAGCATGTATTCACTTGTATTGTGTAGTGGAAAAATTAATATAAAATTACATATCGCCTTTGTACTTTGTATCCTCTAAAAAATTAGTTTGTAAAGATAGACCTTTACTCAGTTAAATATGTTATCCATTGATAATGCGGTAGGATAACCAAATCAAGTATCCATGCAGTAGGTAACAGAATCAAAAGTTAACGTGAAATATTGTTATGTAATGAAAGGGGAAGAGTTAGTTCATTATAATATTTCTGTAGTTAAATAATTGGTTGTTAATATATTAATAATATGCAACATGGACTGTCTTTTCATTGTTATCATATTGATGTTTCACTGTACTAATCACCATTTGTAAATGTATACTTTTAGTCTTTGTTTAATAAAAGTTATATTATTACAGTACATGTTTCTTTAATTTTTTGAGCTACGTTCTCGTGGTGGCAAGTGGGTTGATGCTGTTGGGTCAGCAGATAAGCTTGCTTGTCCGCCACAATTACTTTTTACTTCAGGAAGAAGATGAGCAGCAGTGTTTCGTTGCGTGACACTCACAGGGTTATGATATAAAATTGTTTGTAAAACAAAATGGAAAAAGTACTTTTGAAAAATCATTGTTTGGTAGGACCGTGATTTAGTTTTAAGTGGACAGTAGAATTACTGTCGTTCAGAACATGCACCAGCAGCGACCTGATATTGATTAAAGTAAAAACTATGTGAACCACAGTTACTCCTGCCAATAATAATGAATAAAGGTGTGTTTAGATAAGCTATCTTTGGTGCTGGAGATAAGTATACAAATGTTGTTAGGCTACAAGAATTATCCAATGCAACATGGACTGTAGATCCCACTCCTGTGTTTCACTAGAGCTAAAGTGTGTACATAAGTATGAAATATGGCATTAAATAAAAAAAATAGGCTTACATGAGTTTCAGCAATTTGAATTTCCAGAAAGTGTATCCACTTGCATATGTGACTTGTGGGTTTCACGTAGCTCTACGATTGCTTGCAGGTCATGTTGTGAAAGAGTATTACTCAGAGTAAATTCTGCTTAAAACTTGACCAATTGTGGTACATTCGTTTTTCCTATTTTCTCCGATGAATTGAAACATTGCAATTGCGGGATAGGTGAGCAACGGGTCGCACGTGATGATAGCTGAGTTCTTCCCGCTGGAGGAGACGGAGGGGGCACTGGACCTGCCAATGTCGCTCGGGACGATGGAGATAAACACGACGTCGGTGCTGCGCGGCGTGGTGTCGGACGACGCGTGCAACAACACGCCCTGCCAGAGCAACGGCACCTGCCAGGTCACGTGGAACGACTTTGAGTGAGTCTTGAGCTATGTTGGTTTATCTATTTTAAGGTTGGTTTGAAGCTACCTGCAACACAACAGCTTTAGAAAAAAAGTCCTTTGTGTATGGCCTTAAAATTGTATAATCATCTGCCAGACACCTTTAAGGGAACTTAATTTAAATTATTTCAAAATTAGAATAAATTAAATGCTGCTAAATAAAAAATATTACTCGATTGAAGAGTTTCTTAGTGATACGGATCTGGACTCTGAGCAGGGCATTTATGGCACAGAATAATAAATTGTATTCATCACTTGACACGCCATTTTTTTTCTGTATTGTTTTTCATATAATTGTGACAAGAAACCAGCTACTGCTCATGTGCATTTAATTAGCGTTGTGTGTTAATAAAGAATTTGAATTTGACCTGAACGATGTTATTTCTAGTATTTATCATCCACTGCAATTTTTACAAGCGTCAGTCGTAAAAGATCTGTTTTAGAGCCGGGTCAAACTCCCTCAGCCAATTACGAACCACTAACAACTCTAACAGACATTATTGCACATAACATTATTTTACATGTGGCTGTACACAGAACAGGTGCATTGTCAATTATAAACTAAGACACAAAGTCCCACAATTACATGATCGGTTGAAAACTTTTCCGCGCTTAGATTTGCTGAAGTGGCTTCTGATGATAGCAAATTATAGAAATTCAACATACGAGAAGCAAAAGCATTTACAAAAGAGGTTTTCGTAAAAGCCTAATCCAAAATATTAGTATTACACAATTAGACAACCCTGATAAAAATACTTGCCAACAAAATTGAAGATACATTAACATAAAAATCACGATCTGCAGACTTAGTGCTGAAAGAAAGGCTTAATTATATAAAACTTCGTAACATACAAAGATTTTCTAAAATCCAGTGCATTGTTAGCACTGCAGCTGGTAAATAAAGTATCAGGTTTCAGATAAATAATAATGGCTTCAGGTTTTGATGTTGGATTTTCATTCCCTCTTGCACTGTTTTTTAATGAATCACCCAGTCCATGCTAGTAAGACATCTAGACTCCACAGAAAATCCAACATCAAAACCTGAGGCCATTATTATTTACCTGAAACCTGAGACTTTTACCAGCTGCAGTGCTAACAACACCCTATCCAATTCATAGACCACCTCATCATTAACAGTCTCTGAACCCGCATGAACAGGATTGCATCTACAGGATGTAATAGCTGGATAAAGAGAAAAACTCATTCCCAACCACCAAACCAACAGTTTTGTCCAATGTTGTTCTTCTAAAATATTAAGAGCCCCCCAACTGCTGCTGCTCTTTTGTGAAAAATTTGGAAAAATCTATACCTGTTTTGAGTGGACTTAACCTGTTTTAAGATGAGCCTGCTCCCTGTATCAACCATAAATTGCCAACCTGGCCTAAATCCCTTTATCAAGAGTTCCTAACTTGGTCAGAGAATTGTTATTTTACAACATTAATTTTTGCACTTAAGCGTAAAGCAATCCTGAATTATATAGTAATGACTTTTGCCAATTATGGGCATAATGTTCACTGGTGTACATAAATAAACATGCACACGCTTTGAATTCAGGTGCATCTGTATTAATAAATCGTCACACTTTGTTAGTTTGGGATTGTCTCATGCTGAAAGTACAAAAGTTTAACAAAAACAGAGACGGTCTCGAAAGACAGCTTCTCAAAGATCCCCAAAGTGCTCAGATTTTTAAATACCTGCATTTTCAGATGCGACTGCACGGTGGGATTCAAAGGCAAGCGTTGCGACGAGATGGAGTTCTGCAAAATCACTGACTGCCCGAAAGGCAGCCGGTGTCAGAACCTGGTGTCGGGCTACGAGTGTGTCGCCAACGTCACGCTGAGTGGCAACTCGACGGGGCTGCAGTACCGGCTGGAGCGGGGCGACCACAGCAGTGCGCTCGACACCGTCAGCGTGTCGTACCGCACCCATGAGGGCGGCACTCTGCTGCACATCGTCGCGCAGGACATGCCTCACAAGTACTTCACCATCTCCACCAACGGCGATACGGTGAGTGGGGACATGAGTGTGTTTACCTGTACTAAGTCAATTAGTATGTAACTGGAACCACGTTTAGTTTCAGTGCGCTCCATGAACTAATTTATGGAAAATCAGTTTACTAATTTGCTGCAATAGTTATACTGGTCTAGTAAGCAATCATTGTTGAGGTTTTACAATTATTAGGGGTTTTAAGGGGAATTTACTTTCCTTTTAGCTTTGTACCTGCAGATTTTATTTATGTGCAATGAAAGTCCATTATGTATAAGCTACATGATTCGCTATCACTACATCAATATAATATGCTCTAGCGACTACATAGATGTCCCATCCATGCTGCCCATTTGTGTTGGTGTTTTCTGCGCGGTTTGCAAAATATTTGTTGAAATAATTGTTAAGGTAGGGCACTAAAAACCAATTTTTCTGACACACTATGTAAACTTAATTGAAAACTTATCAGTAAAAATAAATTGCTGAGTGAGGTCAGTGGCCTCACACCACCACCTCGGAGAGCCCTTGGTCCAAATCCCGGACCATCTCGACATAGGCAAATGCTGGAATGGTTCACCAAAGGGCCACTCCCTACCTACCTTGTTTGTATTTTAGATCAAACATCTTTGAAAACTAAATTAGTTTGTGAAATTTAATCTGTGTCCTTCTTTCAGGTGGAGATAGCCTGGAACTTTGAGAAGGACCGCAACGTGCTGCATCTGAAGAAGGAGTCACAGGACGGGGACTGGGCCACCATCCTGCTGAAGATGGACGCGCGGCTGAGTGGGGGGCTGGAGGGCGCGCTGGAGGACACTCCGCAGCAACTCAACCCCACAAACTTCTCCATCGTGGAGTGGCACGAGCTGATTGCCGGTGCCAACATCTTCATCGGTGAGTGACTATACAGTGGAACGTGGATAATTCTATCTTCTATAGCCTAATGCAAAATCTAGAATTCAAATTTTGTTCTCCATCCCTAGCATTTCCTGTAACAATGTTAAAAGAATTTGGTTACTTCGAATTTTACTTTGGAGTTCAAACTTTTATTATTTAGGCTAGATAAAAAAGCAGCCATAATACAATTATTAAAACTAGGAATATCCGAGAACAGGTGTAGCACAGTTGGCATTGGGCCAGTCTCGGATATTTACTCCGCTTAGAGGTGTGTCGTGGCAGCTGGAACTAGAACTATTTAGTTCCAATGCTTCGGGAGTGAAAACAGTTCCCACCTTTCCCAAGTGAACAATAAATCAGCTAGGTAGAGCTGTTGTTAGTACCTGCAACAGATCGTTCTGAAAACAGCTGTAACTGGTTAAACTAGCTGCAGCTGGAACTGGTTTTGGAAGCGGTTTCACAGGCTGTGTGGAACTAGCTGCAGCTGTTTCGCCTAAGTAACTGCTTGGTACATCTCAAATCCTTCTAGGTTACGTTAAAGGTTATTGTACCTACTCCTCACTCCACTTCCCTGTTGTTAAGCAGTTGTGTGTGACTTTTCACACCTGTCCAAAAGCGCAAGTTCTTCAACAAACTATTTCTTTAATGATAAATTTTTTTATGGAAATGGAAATTATGAAGGTTTTAAGCATTATTCAAGCATTTAGAGTAGTAAAATATTATGTATTCTCGAGAAAACCTTCCAATGTCAATCAGATGATCCAGTACATTTGTAACTCGTGCCAGAAAGTTAACAACAAGGAACTCTGTGGAAAACTTTGTTTCAGAGTGATAAACCGTCTTCAAGAATGCTTTCATGAAAGCTTTCACTGTAAGCAATGCAGAGACAAACTAAGCTATCCTGGCATTGTGATTATTTGTACAGAAAATAAATCATTATAATGGCATTCCTAATAAAGCCATGATGACATTGTGATAATTTGAAAACTGTATACCTAATTACGCCCACCTGGTATATGATGTGGCAGGAGAAAATTAATGTTTTCCTATACTTCAACATCGTTTGGCATGTCATTTTACAGGTTCGGCAGGAGGAAACGAGTTGCTCTCTACCAAAAACACGTACATCACTGACGGGCAGTCCAACGATGTCAGCTTGACTGATGAAACTGCTAAAAGAGTGTACAAGGTATGTTTTTTGGGTGTATATATTGCAATGGCATTTTTTACCGTTGTTATGGGGAATGGTCAAAACCCAGGCCTTCATATTATATGATAGCTAGGTTGTAATAATTTTAAACACATAATTTTACATGCTCTCTATTTAATGTAGTCTGAATATATTTGTTCTAAATAGTGATGTGTCAAAACCAAACTCGAATCTCAAAACCACCAAAACTTTGGAAAAGTTTCGGTTTCGAGATTCGATCGGCGAGTTTCAAAACTCCCAATCAAACTGCCGAGATTTGTTGTGTCATTGTTGTTTTTTTAACATAAATCAAGCCCGAGTGTTGATTAATAATGTGAAGGTCAAAAGCCTACAGTCATCGGTCGTCTACCTTCACCTTTTGTGGATTATTGATTTTTTATTTGTGAAAGAACAACTCTAATCAAAGTTTATTACTAAGCTACAAATAATTGGTTCACTAGTAGTTCTGAAACTAATATTTTTCTAGGATACTTCGAGAATGGCAGTAAGTTAACTGGTTTATTTGGAGTAACTGGATTTATTTTTCATAACCATACCCAGACAAGTAAATAGGGTTTCGCGATTTGAGTTTCGAGATTCGATTTTGTAAGTTTTGGTTTCGGTTTCGAGATTCAAAATTTCTGGTTTTGACTATCACTAGGTTCTAAAGTTATTTTTTTAATTCCCTAAAATTAGTCACCAGGCATGTTTCAAAGATGAATTTGATAGTCAGGGGTTTACCTTATAATCATAATGTTTTTGTACCAAAATGTTTAGGAAGTGTAGGGGTGAAAAGGAGTAAAAGTTGTCATTTAAACATTATCTTCTAACCCCCACCATTTTCTGTCTGTGTTTATAAGTGTTATACCAAGTCATCATCTCAGTGTTGATGGTAACTTGAAACTTTGCTTGTACGTCCCTCATATGATGCTTCAGTTTGGTACTATGGTTCAAGTTTTTTCTTTCACTGTTCAAAAATGTTAGCCTTATAAGCTTTTTAAACTAAATAATTTGAAAGCTGTAAATTTTAAAATATGGGACAGAAAGATTATAAATTCTTGCTACATAGACTATACAACATTGAAAAATTAATATTTTGTATATTAAAACTTACTATTTGTGGCAGCAGCAGCCTATATGTGCCAAAATTTGACATCTTTAGGCTGCTGCCAGTTAATGGTAAGTTCAGATATATTTTAAAGGTGCCATGGCTTCAGTTTCATACATTTATTGTACTGCAGTACTAGTAATAATAACTGAGTAGTTGCAATTTTAAAAAAAATATACATTTTATGATTCAAACAACGTGAGCATTGTGAGCAGTTTACTGTCACTTTCACCCCATCAATATTCTCGGATGTGTTTTCAGGGATGTATCGGGGAGGTGCGTATCGGAGGTCTCCTGTTGCCCTACTTCTCTCCGGAGGAGCTTAACAAGATCAACGAGACGCGGGACTACTTTGTCCTCCAATCGCCTGACCCCTCCACCATCGGCTGCTACCTGTGCTTCGACTCAAACTGCATCAACGGCGGAAGGTCAGTATTGCCCTTATAATATCTAGGATCTATTGCATTGTTAACCCATAGTTTCTTTGTTGCCCTTAGTGTAAGTTTTTAAAATACATTGTCACTCGCTAATCCGAGTGTTTAAAAAAATGGAATTTCTGTTGAAAATCAGGGTGTTTTTAGGCGATTAGGATTAGAGATTGTGTAAAAAGTTATTACAATATTATGTAATCAGGCAAATTTGGTGAAATAATTTCTCAGAGAAGCAAAAATAACCCAAAAATATTTGTCTATCACGGAAATGGGGTGGTGAGAAATCAATTAAATATTTGTTTCTTACCAAAAAAAATATTATTTATGTACAGTATGTATTTTCTCATTTTTGTTTGCGGGATATTTACATTTAAAAATTTCACTAATCAAGAACATTTTTGAAAATTTCAGGTATAATTTTATCTTATTAGTTGATCACAAGGCTCCTTCATAGCTCATAAGTTAAATTGTGTACTTGCAGATAAGAGATTTTCTGTCTAAATAACATTAGAGTAGCAAATTAAATGGGTGATTACATGGCAAACATCATGGCGTCATACTGTTAGAGTGAATTAGTTGCTCATTCAGATTATTCAGATAACATACAAAGTGAGTAAAATGAATGGCTTAGAATTACTTTCTATTCCTTTTAATCATATTATGTTTTAAACGTTTCACAGGTTTGCCCCAATGAATCAGTGTATCTACATATATATTTGTTTATACATTATGTGTATACTCCATTGCACCAAGTATGTGAGTTTTGTTTATTTTCATCTATTGTTTATTTGCAGTCCCTTTTTATGCTTATTGAATCTTTGTATTAATATCGGTTGTTAATCATTATCATCATCATCATCATCATCATCATCATCATCATCAGCAGTTAAGCAGCTCGTCTCCGGGTTTGCTGACAAGCCTCTTCCATCTTTTTCTTCCAAAGTATAACCCTTCTTTTAAATTTTTGCCTATCAACATTACATTAGACAGATTCTTCTAGTTGTCAAACGAGACAACTCAAAAAATCGTGATTCTCCTTATGTAAGGAACATTTTTGCACAGCTAAATAAAAGCGAAATATATGAACACAAAACAATATTTAAAAAGTTACAGTACCCAATTTGTCAATGTAGCTGTCATTGTCTAAGCCACTTATTGTAACGTGGGTACAAATTTGCAACTCTTGTACTCTTATACCTCCAAAGATTTGAGGTAACTGCTTGTTTGAGATCTTAATCGTTTACAAACTGTTTTCCACCCAAAACTTCCTATAGTGTCGGAATAAGTGAAGATCTTTTGGTGCAAAGTCAGAGCTGTAAGAAGGTTGTCCAAAGAGTTCCCTCTTTAAACATTGAAGTTCTAGCTGTGGTGCCAAACATTTTTCTTTACTGTATACAGGTTGTAAGCTGTAAGTTAAAATGGGCAAAATGAGTTAAACGTTGTTTTTGATTTTTTGACTGCTATCATCCCATTTTATGCCTGAAAGTATCCTTTACATGTAATACTTAGATTTTAGGTAGGGGTCTGCGGTGCACCGAAAAACCGGTACCGGTACGGTACACAACTAATTACCGTCATCGGTTCGGTACAGAACATAACCCCGGTACAGATTCGGTACGGTACAGTTTACTGCTTCAAACAATAAACAGAGATAAGCTAAACAATGTTTAACAAAATAAGTGGTTTAAATAAGACCGACTCCTATTTATAACTAGTCATTTCCTTTAAGGAAAACAAGCCCCAAAACTCGTAGGAAAAGAGACGTTGACAGGTGTTATTTATAGCTGAACGAGAATGGAGATAAGAAAGGTGTGCAAGGGGAGTGGGGAGTAGCTGGGTAGGGTCGCAAAAAATGTCCTTGAAGACAAGAAAGGTTTAGACTAGGAAAGCGTGAGGGGTAAGGGGGGAGGGAGGTAAATTAGCTGTAAGTCAGTTGTTTGTCAACAATATTCCTAGGGTGAGTGGCTGTAAATCAGTTGTTTGTCAACATCATTCCTAGAGTGAGAAAAGGAATACTATCCTTTAAGGGTGTTTGGCCGCTAGGCTAGTCTGGCGGTGAGGAGCAGTAGTTCTACAAGTCGCCACCGCGCGCCGCTAGGAAGACAACTCGGGCAGTGCTGTGAGTGTGTGTGATCTGGCTGGGGGGAGAGAGGAGCGCGTTCTCCTCATTTCTCCCCCTCCCCCCACGCAGCACTGTCTTTCCGTCTACTCGCTTCTTCGTCGGTCCGAGGCACACGGTACACAGCCCCGGCCCCGGCCCGCGGCTCGACTGGTACAGTAGTAAACAATAGTAGTAGGGTTGGGTTGCTTACTATTTTCCACTGATGTGCCTTTCAATGTCGCCAACAACTAATCTTAAATATATTTTTATTTTGAGCGTTCGCTTTATAGTTTTGATGAGTACATTTCTTGTAGCCTGTACAGATTTTATCATAAAAAATGTTTGACAAGGTTGTGAGCACATTTAAATACAGTGGAACTCGGATCGTTCGAATCTCAAAGGACCGCAGTAATAAAATTCGAACTATCCAACAAATTGAATTTTAATTATAGAGTTTCGAATTATCCTATCTTTACTGTATTAAAAACAAATAACATTATTTATTATAATAACCATTAATTATAAATATAATACCCCCGTCGCAGCAAACCTGCGTACTCAGCGAATTTCCAATGCATACATATGTGTTTCACTACCACATAAAGCCACTTACCATGTTTCATAAAAATACATAAATAAATAATTGATCTATAACATTTTTTTATTCTCCATAAGAATAACATTAGGGCTGAGTACGCAGATTTGCTGCAACAAGGAACACAAAATATGTGTTTTTTATGCAATTATCAACATAACTCAACCAGGTGAAGCTACATACTAAGTTTTATTAATTTATGCTCATAGTTAAGGGAGATAAAAAACTTTACTTATTCTCCATAAGAATAACATTAGGGCTGAGTATGCAGGTTTGCTGCTCCTGGGATAATCAACAAAAAATCAATTGTTTGTGCAAATATCAACATACCAGTACAGTACTACGAGAAGTCACATACCAAGTTTCATCAATATACATTCATAAATAATCGAGATATCAAATTTTATTTATTCTCCATAAGGATAACATTGGACAACGTACTGTGTTTAGCACTTTGAATATCTCTGCAACGGTTGGACGCAGAATCACAATTTAAACACCGAAATGATTGTTTTGTATAGCTGAATCGATTTGTAAAAGCAAATGTGAAGTTTACGTTAAAATGAACTGAGGAAAAGCCAAAAACCTTTTTCCCATAAGATTAACATGGGAGATTTTATGAGCACGTTTTTTTGGATTTTCTCCGCAACCACTTAACTTAGGTTAATAATTCAAAATACTATATTATTTTTTTTAAGCTCTATAAAATGCTCAAAACCAAAATTGAGTGTTTTAAAAATTGTAGGGTGAAAAGTGCAAAAAACTGATTTTTGGAAAATTTAAAACCCCCATAAACCCTCCTTCCCATGGTCCGATTTTTCTGGTTTTCGAACTTAAAGTAATGAATGTCACTTTTGCAAATTTCATCGAAATCGGACGTTTTTACTCAAGTTATCGTGTTAACGGACACATATATAGATATATACATCAGGGTTGGTGAAAAGTCCCGGGACGGCTTAATACTTTTTTAACCTTTACAGATGGAGCTATACAAGTTGGTACACTGTTACTGGGCATAAAACACTATTTTATTACAATTTCAATGAGCCGCTACCACCTCAGGGGGACGGCCCACAAGGAGTCGGAAGAAAATCTTAAATAGAAGCATAGGTTGATATGCACATCAAATTAAAGGTCTTTATTATTAGAATACAATGCCGCAAATCCGACTTTAAACGGACAACCGAGCCCAAAATGACAGCTATTAAAAGATGGCTGAAATTTGAAATGTTGATAAGTAGCTGTGTGTAATCTAATGTAACACATTTAAATTTTGCATTAAAATGTAAAATTATATTAATGTAATACATTTCAATTTAATTTGCAAAAATTTACTCTCCTAGCTAATAAATTACTAAACCGATTCAAAACTTCAGCACATAAAAATTTCAAATTCAAGCCATCTTTGAATAGCTGCCATTTTGGGCTCGGTTGTCCGTTTAAAGTCGGATTTGTGGCATTGTATTCTACTAATAAAGACCTTTAATATGATGTGAATATCAACCTATGCTTCTATTTAAGATTTTCTTCCGACTCCTTGTGAGCCGTCCCCCTGAGGTGGTAGCGGCTCATTGAAATTTTAGTAAAATAGTGTTTTATGCTCAGTAACAGTGTACCAACTTGTATAGCTCCATCTGTAACGGTTAAAAAAATATTAAGCCGTCCCGGGACTTTTCACCAACCCTGTGTATATATATATAAATTTGAACGAATAGTGTTTTTGACATCTGGGTATATCAAAACAAAAAGTTATTATGGTCTCGGGCTTAAGTCTTACCATGAGACCTACGGTAATAGCTTCTTCCCTATAAGGGAAATTCGCTAAAATGGTTTTTAATTTTATGAATTACAATTTTACAAATATATTTAATCATAATACATTGATCTTGTTAATTTCTACAAATACTGTATTAAATAAATGTATAGGGTGTCCCGGAACTATTCCATAAAATCTTTTTCCATAAATATACAATTGTGGAATATTTTACTCCAATCACCAACATACTAACCTTTGTTAGATGTATTTTTTACCGCTATTGTTGGAGTTTAGTATCCGTTTGTTGTTAAAGCTAAAGAAGAATTTGTTATTTATTGTTACAAAGTAAAATTCAGGCACGATCAGGCGCGGATCCAGGGAGTCACATTGGGTGGGGGAAATACCCGGTTTTTTGGGGGGGGCTATAGAATACCCCTCAGGGGTGGGGGGTCCGGGAGTCCTCCCCGGAAATTTGATAAACATTCCATATCAATAATAATTTGATCGGCTGTAAAGAATAGCCGAACGCGCTTTATTGACCAACACTTGTGTTATCGGCCTAAAAAGACGACTGTCTTGAATTCATGGACCAAAATCGTGGTCGCCGCAATTCATGGTCGCCGTAACTTTTAAACCAAAAACGACAAGTACGCATAAACTTAGTTAATCGGCCAAAGAAAACCGCAATAGTTTTCACTATCGGACTTTTGCCCGAACAAGACATCGGATCGAGCAAGGAGCAGGGCACGAAGGTAGCTAAATTCATTTTACAGCATATTACCATTGACTATATACATGAGTCATAAATAAGACCGCAAACTTTGTTATCGGCCGAAAATTGAGTACACACCGTATTTTATGCCGGAAATGTACTTATTCGCTCAAAAACGGCAATCGGACCACATTTTCCCAGCGAAAAATGAAGCCGGATTCCGTTTTATAGGCCCGAACGACTACCGGAACGTATATTTTACAAATACAATCGGCGATTCGACCCCGTACCACCAATGAACGCCTATTTTTACTATTTACTGATTTATAAAACATATACACTCAAATAAAAAATATACACTGCTTGGAAAATAATTGGATTTTATGGTTCTCTTTATTTATTTACAAAAAATTTAAAAAATTTTAAATTAGAATATTTAAAATTTAGAAAATTTTAAATTAAAATATTAAATTATTAGAATTATGTATTAAATTAAATATCAGAATTTACACTTCAGCTGAATACCTTATCTGGCTATAAATATTTGTGCCAAAGTTATGGGAGAGTGTTTAGGCCTACATTTTCTGGCTTTTTATGTCATATAATGTAATATGCATTAATTTTACATCCCGATCTCTTTTTACCGGTTTTGGGAGCCAAAAACACAACATTCGTAATTTTTATATCCTCCAAAAAAAGGAAGTTAGGGTCTTTCTGATTGCTTTGCAAAATGAACTTGTCCAACTGATTATAGAAAGGAATGTCTTCTCGAAATATGAAGTAAATCGTAAATTTACACTTTCCTATCACTTAGTTATATCAGTTATATACATCTTCAGAAGAAGCTGGATCTTTAGTTACATGACAGGTATTCTATAACTTGTTTCACACAACAATGTTTTACTGGCAACTGATTTTCTATATCTTGTATGCCTATATTTCTTACAAGGCATTTATTGCTACGGTTGCAGTAATACCATAATACTCTGAAAACTGAAAAACGTGGACACGCGGTGCTCGTAGTGTGCGAGTGGCGAGATTCGTGGAAGGTGTAAATAAATACATTGCTGTCACAGTTCTTGTTTAGTTTGAATGACGAACATACAGAGCTACGCGGTGCGACTGTGTACAAGCGTAGCACCTACTGTTGCGTTTGTTTGAAAGACATTTTTGAACAAACCGAACGTCTGACTGAAAAATGTTTGAAGTAAAACATGTAGATCAACTAATTTGCTACAACTTTGCAGCTGGAAGTTTCTTTCTACCCTAAAAATTAAAAAAGTTTACGCTTTATTACTTTTTATAGTCCCGATTTTATACGTAACAGCCCCCTTTTATAATAAATAAGGAGGTTATAAAGCGGCTAACATAAATGTAAAAATAACGTTCAATAATAAAATTGAAACTAAACCAATATTTAAAATTTTAAAAACGTAATATTTTCTTGAACCTATAATTTTTCTTGAATTATAAATGGACCGCGCTCTAAATGAGCGAAAACTGCGCCACCGAGACCGTCTGAAGGCATAAGAAACTCAATCCCAGAGGTATATTACTGAGGTTACATTTAATTAATATCAAATGCCCCCGTCACAGCAAACCTGCGTACTCAGCAAATTTCCAATGCATAATATATGTCTTAATAAAGCCGCATACCAAATTTCATAAAAATATATTCACAAATATACATTTGTAATTATTTTCCATAAGAATAACATTGGGGATAAGTACGTAGGTTTGCTGAAACTAGGAACATAAACAATTGGTTTTCAAGCAAACATCAATATATCTCAACTAGGTGAGGGGGTATAAAACCCCCCCAAAATACCCCTTCGGATAGAGCGATCTGGCTGGTTTTCGAACTTAAAGTCATAAATGTTACTTTACACGTATATACCAAATTTCAACAAAATCGGATTATTTTTACGAGAGTTATCGTGTTCACGGACACACACACACACACACATATATATATATGGTTTCGAACGAATGGTGTTTTTGGGGTCTGGGGACCTCAAAACGAAAAGTTATCATGGTCCCGGGCCTAGGTCTTACCATGCCGACTACGGTAATAGCTTCTTCCCTAGAGGGGAAATTCGCTAAAACAGGTGAATCTGTCAATTTGCGGCAGGGCCGCAGAATCCGTTTTACTGGAATTATACGCGCGAAACCGAAGAAGTGGTGGGAGTGCAGAGGAGAGAGACAGAAAGAGAGAGAGAGAGAGAGTAACACAGAAAGCGCGCGGAGTACGGTATGACCTTGAGCGGCGACGCACCTCGCCCCTCGACGCGTGCGGGCACTGTAGGTGATCACCACTACACTTGCAGTGCAGCGTGCCGACCCTACATGGTGCTACTTTTACCAATAAGGAAGCAGAACTGTTATACATAGAAAAGATTTAAAAACGCCTATACAATATCAGATAAAACCCACATCTAATAAAAAAAACTCGTTTTTTATTTTTTAAATCTTAATTTTAAAATAAGGTGTAAAACAAAAAAAAATTAAAAATTGTTTTTCAGATTTTTATTATTTTTATTTTAACGCATAAAGGAAGCAATCAGAAAGCAAAAAATGCATTTTTATTTAAAAAAATATCAACGGGTTGCTTTACTTATTGGTAACAAAACACCCAAAAATCGCCCCTTTAGTCCCTTGTAATATACCCCTGAATTTTTTTAAAAATTTTTAAACTTCATTTTCGTGTTTAGTACATTGTAACAAACACATTCATACATAAAAATCTGAAATTTATTTTTTGACCAAACACCCTTAAACCACTTTCGTTCTACATTATGATTTCAAATTAAACTGCTTTTATTTATGTATTATTATTATTGTTATTGAAGTATACTAGTTAAATTTTTAAATTATATTAAAAAAGGTTTAAAAAATGGTTGAAAACTAATTCAAAAATAGCCACTAACTTAAATTTCAAATGTTAGCATAAATTTGTTATTTTTTACTGTGCTGTGAAATTTGTACATACATATATCTGTTATATGTTAGATTATCTTGTGTGGTTTTGGAAAATTCAACTAAAATTTATTATTAACAATAACCTAAATTTATTTTTTGATAAGGTTAATAGCTAATTATTTCAAATATGATATAGGCAAATTAACATTATATAAAACTGTCTTACTTTTATTACTTTATTTATTTATTTTTCAGTTTTCCATGGTACTTATGTTTAAATAAATGTACTGTAATATTTGTTATGGACTTCAATTTTGAATTTAGTAATATAATTAAGTAATTTTAGAATTATTTTGATTTTAATCTTCAGTATTTATTGGTCTTTTTTTCTAATTTATAATTTCTTTTAGTTTCACATCATACATAGTTTTATTTAAGTTATCTGATTTTACTTTGTATTAATGATGTAATAATCTCCCAATGCAACAAGAATAGTATTTACAAAACTTTGATTTTTGTTGTTTGTATGAATTAAACCAATAGTTTTTATTTATATTGAAATCAATATAATTAATCATTTAGCAACTTTGCAATTGATTGATTTTCAAGTAATTTTTGAATTTATTTCTCATGATTATTTCAAGAACTTGCATTAATACCCAATAATAACAATTTTAAAATGTAATACTCCGAAGATGCAGGTTTTAAAAATATTTTTATCTTTAGTATAGTTATTTATTTGTTTAATCAAATTAATAATAATAATTGTATATGACCTTAATTATTACTCAATAATTTGTTTATGATACATTCAAATTAATAACTAAATTAGTATATATGACGGTACATTGTACCGTACCGAATTTGTACCGAGAACCGAGGTACAAAATCTTTTACCGTACCGAACCGTACCGATCTGAAATTGTTGGTACCGCAGACCCCTAATTTTAGGAGTGCTGTTTAGTTTTCTAAACTAGATGGTTAGCCGAGTATGAATGTGGTTTTAGTCAATGGAGGCTCACCGTTGTGTTGTGTTGTGTGTTGATAGATGTGAGGATCCGATGTTGTCGTATGCATGCAACTGCTCGGCCGGATTCACGGGACAGTTCTGCGAGACCAACATAGACGAGTGCCTGGACAACCAGTGTGCCAACAACTCCACCTGTGTCGACCAACTGGCCAACTACACGTGTCAGTGTCTGCCGGGCTACGAGGGGTGGCTGTGAGTGGTGCACTTTTATTTATCTTTTTTTAACGACAATTGCCCGTGTACAGGCCTATACGGTAATCTAAAGTTAAGGTACAATAGTCACATGGGCAAGCCAGAAGTCACCACTTGTGACAATTAGCAGTCAGCTGGGGTCTAACTTGCATCTGACCTCGTTTGGCTTGTGAACCCTGTGCCTCTAAGTTACCCTGTGCCTTAGCTGTGTTTGTTATTAATCAGAATTAACAGTTTTATTAACAATGTGCTAATATTTTAACCACAAAGATTTTAATTGTTGGGTGTACTGCCAGTTTTAAAACCTAATAAACGCCGGTTGTAATATTGTTATGTTACAGTCATTTGGAGTTAGCAATTTCTAATCTCAAAATTAGTTTTGACTATAACTTTATCATCTTAGCAATATTTTTCGGCTGAAATGCATAGCACTTTAAGTAAATTTAATAAAATATGTGGTAAAAGTATTAAGTTGATAAAGATTATAAAATAGATGGTAGAAAAAGTTCACCAATAGTAATGACAGTCTAGAATTGTGTTGGCTCTTATTTTTTTATTTGTTCTCATGTATGTTTTCAACATAGTAAAAACTATATACAAAACAATCTTTAAGAGGTTGCTCATTTGAAAATTAAAAACGTCCATTCTTATTTTTTCTAATATTATCACTCTCAAATATGTTTCCATGATGTTATTCAGGCGGTAATAGTAGTTGTCAGTTGTCAAATAAATGCAGCCAACTTTCTGAATTAATAAGTATATGATGTTGCCTCGAGCTTCAATATATTTGTTCCATTGCAAATAGTCAAGGTATTTATCACGTACCTCATGTCTTACTTTTCTGTTAAATAATTAGTTAAGAGTTTTTTACATGGTACCAAATTTAAAAAGTGTATAATTTGGCACAACTAACACCTCGTTTGTTGCCATGCTGCAGGTGTGACGTGAACACGGACGAGTGTGCCAGCAGCCCCTGCATGCACGGCGGCACCTGTGAGGACGGCTTGGCCAGCTTCACCTGCCACTGCAGCGAGGACTACGTGGGCGACCGCTGCGAGCAGGTCAGACTCATCACCTGCGAGAACCAGCCCTGCGAGAACGGCGCGTCTTGTCTCAACGGCCACAGTGAGTCAGAGTAGCTTGTCGAACTACACGTAAAGCTCTACTGAACAAAAGGAATGGTATATATTATCAGTAGGACCAAGTTTAATGGCCGAGGCTGGAAAATTAACGAGGATCGAAAAGCCACTTTTAGTCCTAGTGATGAACTATATTTGTTGTCATACTGTAATCAATTTCACAAAACCTAAATTTTGTTTACATTTTTACTTTTTACCATTAACATTTTGCTTCCATATTGATTTTGCTACTCTAAACAAACATCTGTTACAAAAGTTTTCATTGTTGAATAATTCGTTCAGTTCATATTAACAGTTGTTGATGACCTCAACCACAGAGTGCCATCAAATGATATTTTTTGTTCTAGGACTAAAAGGATCATCAAAACAATACTTTTTTATTTGAGGAATTAAAAGAACAACTTTAGCATACATCAGGGTGATTTAGTTTCTATGTTGGTACGTTGTATAATCAAGAATTGTGACCTTGGCAAGCAGGGAAAAGTTGGTGACAGGTTACTTTATTTATTGAGTCTGAATTAGTTGTTTGTAGGACAATTTAAAATTAATTTTATTTACTCAGCTTAAAGCAAAATAAATTTCCTTTTATAAATTAAAGCATGAGAACAAGTCGTACACATTTAATGACTTGTATGATTATAATCCACTGAAACCTTTTAAATTAAATGTAAATTCTTTTGTTGCCCAACAGAATAAAAATATTTTGTTTTATCTTGTTATGAATATAATCGGAAGATGAGGTAAATTAATTCATTTTGTCATTAAACTTTAAATATAACAGTTATGATATGAGGGAAAGTTGTCATCAACTTAATTATAATATATAAATTAATTTATAGAATTTCATTGTAATTCCATACATTTTATTACTAGGCTATAAATAATTTATATTCAAAATTATAATTTCTTGCAAGCAAGCATTGAGAGGATTTATCAGTTTTATTATTACAAATATAATAGTCACATGTGTTATGATTTTTTTAGACCAGTATCCTATTATACTAATTCCCTAAGGAATTTATTGTGTACAGCAAAATTATTTTTGAACCGATTTTGATGATTGAGGTGTCAAATCTCTCTGTAGAAGTCATGGAATAACTTTTGTCTCCCTCAGTTCAATGTGCTTCGCCCCATTGGACATTAAAGTTTCCATGTTATTCTTATGAGCAATATGTTAATAGATCAGAAACAGATGTAGTTGCAGCAACAATTTTAATCAGCTGTTCATTCCTGAATTCTTTGTGCGAAGCACGGGCAATCAGCTAGTATTCTGAAATATGTTTGGGTGTGTTTGTATAATGACTAGCAATATTTTTCAGCACCTTAGATATACAGTCACTAGACAAAGTTGGAAGCAAACACAGTTCTACATAGAAATCAAAACCAAATTAAAAATCTAACATATGCAATTTTTTTGTGGACAATGTGTGTGTTGCCTAATATAAATTACAGTATCTTCATAACTACATCTTGCAGCGAGTTTATTATTTATTTGTTTCTTTTGTGGCAGACGACAAGACCGGTGAGAACTACACATGCCACTGCGCACCGAACTACGCGGGTGGCAAGTGTGAGAAGGCGTACTGCGAGTTGGAACACTGTGTCAAGGGAGTGTGCAACCACAACGCTGTTGTAAGTAGCAAACCGCTGTAGATAACAGATTTATTGCCTGTTTTATTGTTGCTTTAAATATGAGAGTTGGAACTATTAGAAGTAACATAGTAGTTTTCTGTATTATTTTGAGTGAATTTCATAATTGTAAAAAAATACTGCTGTAAGTTTTTATTTTATTCTGCTTCAGGAGTTAAGGAGTTTCATGAATACTATTGCATGTGGTATTTTTGTAATCTTTCTTACTTACCTTTTGCTATGTTAAATCGCCGAAGCCAGTTTCTTGCTACCACTCCTATCAAATTATGTACACAGTATCTTGAACTATCTACATAGTTTTATCTTTTTTTGAAGTCATTTTTGGAAGGTCATTAACCTTGTTATTTGAACAATTTAGCTGGGAGATTTCTTCTTCATGTGAACATCAGTGTGAGTTGAAGCTTTCTAACTTCAAGGTTGGCTTTATGTGATGTACACTGTACACTATTTTTATGTTTCGCTTAGTTGGTAAAGAAATAGTAACAGAGCCCCAAGCTGTGCTGATAGAAATTCCATTACAGTAGAACCTCCCATATCCGACCATGACGGGACCGGGCCGTGGTCGGAATGGCCAAAAGGTCGGATATCGGGAGGAGCGTAAAATGCCGTTCCCAGGTACAAAAAATGAACAAAACAATATTGACATAAACGCACAAACTGACATTCCACATCAACAACCACAGCTAAACTGACAGTTTTTTACCCAAAAGTAAAGCATAGTATCGATGAGTCACTTTTTCAAGTCTGTACAGGCTCGCGAACGGAAACGGAGCGTGAGAGCGCGAGTAAACAATAGACAGACGGACGGTCGGATATCGGGAGGAGTCGGATATGGGAGGTTCCACTGTACTTTGTTCAGATACTTATTTTCAGATTTGAGTGTATAGGAAAGCCTTATATTTGCTCAGTTGATTGATTTGTGAAAGTACAATTCGCCACACTTGTTCTTGGCTTTCCCTTCTGCACATATAAAGCAAAGCCACTGTGCTGATTTGGCTGTACAGTGAACTCACAATTATCCAGGAGCGGGTTAATCGGGTTGCGGCTTAACTGGAGTAACGAAAGGTTTATTTTTATTATTTTTATTTATCCCCATCTAAACATAAATAGAGCAATAATAACAATTTATTTTTCTAAATTATCTCCAGAATCATATTTAATTTACTTTATTTATCAGAATAAATACTTTACAAACAATTTAGTAAACACAACATAATCTTAGAATCTGTCATCTCGCTAATGAGCTGTGGGCACGTGATGGGGAGCGATGACCTCGACACTGCTCTTGACACTGCACCTGGCTAGGCAGTGCAACGGACGGATGTGGACGTCTAAAAATAGAAACATTTCAAAACAATCTCCCTTCCTGCCACTGTTCACCCTCACAGGGTTTTCCCGGGGCCTGCATACTCCCACTCTTCCCCGCTGTGACATCACAGGCGTTGGCTGGGTACAGCACTCACCGTTATGGGATTAATCACTTTGCGCGCTCATAGTGCTCAGATAAAAAGACAAAACAAAATTAGAGTGGCATGGCTGCTTTCCTTGAATAGTGCTCTGTTGAAATGTGTAAGCACCACGGTTGTATATTTAACTCAATTGCGACAAGTCGGAAATGTTCTTGGCATAATCTGTTTAGAAAACCCATATTAGATGTATTGTTCTATGGAAAATGATTTAAGTTTACCACAATAAATGTGTTATGCTTTTATTTAATTATATTTCCTCTAAACTAATAAGTTTTCAGCACAGTTTGAGAAACATTTCCTAAATAATAACAAAAATCATTTTTGAATTTCTAACTGCGGTTATAGACATGTGCAACACTAGGGATGGGTCGTTTGCATTTTTATCGATTCGGTTTCGGTTCGGGTTTTTACAAAAAATTGTTGTCGGTTTTGGTTATTTTTCAAAGAACTTGCCTGATAACTGTCTCGTTCATTCTTTAAATTTAAGTTTCTACCTAGATTCTGAAATTCTGCCTAAAAAAAAACTTTTATTGATTATATACCAGCACCTATAAATCCCTACTTCATACTTTGTTTCACTGGTTTACATAAATACTGCTGCAGAGACACTATGCAGGAGAGTTGGTTAAATATTCACAAGTAATAATCAAACACAAATCAAATGAATTTAAATTGAATATTATGGGCCATTACAAAATTAATTAATCACCTAGGCTTAAAACCTTGTTTAGCCAAATAATAAAAAGTTAGCCTAGGGCAATAACGTAGTCTAAATAATCTTTAACTTAAACTTTGTTAAGATGTTAAGGTTTAAGTTAGGGATGAGTCAATTCCAATTTTTTAAATTCTGATTCCAGTTCCGTTACTTACCAATCGATTCTTGATTCCGATTCCATCCATTCCTAATAACAGTTTAAATAGCAAAGCAATAAGTTATTTAAAGACAATAAGTTAGTCAGTAATTGGTTTTCATTAAATAAATTAGAGACAATCGGTGGGTGATTATTTTTCATTAATAAAATAAAATAAACTTATAAAAGTAAATAATAACAAAAAAATAAGTTGAATTGCATGTTTATTTTTCATATAATGTTTATGCTTTAAGTTACATAAATCTCCCATGATATTTTTTGAAATTGGTTTGTTGTGTTATAAAACAATCACTTTGGATGTTTACTATTCTTGACCGATAAAAATTAATTTGTAATGTTAAAATTAGGATTTTCAATTTTGTATACAAATTTGAAAGCAAAATGTGTTAAAAAAAATTGTTAATGATTGTAGATCAACGTTTTTAAATATACTGTAATTTTAAATTCTTACTTTAAATAAATTGAATAACAATACATTTTAAGATGTCTAGGAGTCGAAAAAGTTGGGAAAGTGGAGAGTTTGAATAGAAAGAAAATGTCGGGAAAGAAGGAAAATCAACATAGAAACGTTTGAATAGACAGGAAAATAATAAAACTGATAAACAGCGATTGTATTATTGTTGTGTGATTGTCTGAAAATCACACAAATTTGATTGGCATTTTATTTTATCTGTGGTAATCAGATGAAAACAATGAGCCGTCATTTGTTTTTGTACCACAATTCGGTTTTAGCATTTTGGACCAGGAACTGTTAGCTCTTGAATAAATTACCGGGACCCTCGGCCGGAAACCGAACAATAGACCAGCCATTAAGAATGGGACAAAAAATGTAGGGTCGCTCGGCGACTCGGGCCAGTGGCTTTGTTTACTTATCTGTTTTCCTCATTCTCGTACATCCATAAATAGAACTCCTGTCAATTCTACTTTCGTGTTAGTAGAGAGTTATCTTGGGACTGGAAAGGAAGTGATAAGTTGCCGGGAGGAGTCTTATTTCAACCGCTTATTTTGTTAAACATTGTTTAGCTTGTCATTTGATATTTTTGTACAACATTATAATGCTTATTTCCAATAAGAGCACTTACTGACAGTAGAAAACCCGAAACCGACATTAGACCATTGGTTCTCGGTTTCGGTTTTTTTGTAAAAAAAACGGTAAAACCGACAACCGACTTTAACAACCGACACATCCCTATGCAACACATTGTATTTTCCAGTTGATTCAATAATGCATATATTTAAATAATTCCAAAACAAATTTAGGCTATTGTGTTGGTGTACCTATGTGCATGTTGTCGTTCCACTAAATATTTTTCGTTGTTTAATACACGATATAATAGTGAATATTGTGTACTTTAACACCCATAATACTACTGGAATAACTAAAATGCAGTTCATGTGAAAACACTGGCTTAAGACTTGTTAAAAAGATTATTTGGATTTTTCAAAAATTCTGCTTAACAATTACAGTAAATTAATTAAAGATAATATTGTTAATATTAAACAATCAGAAAATGAAAAGTAAAAAAATTTTCCGTAGAAAAGTAGTACATCTTTCATTTGTCAACATTAATTGTAAATTAAAAAGATAACGATTTTCACAGAAGGTACAAAATTGTCTTGTACTTACCCAAAACCTCTAATTAATTGGTTTTAAACTTTGTAGTTATTTATCCCATCGCTTATACGTTTATCTTGGAACACAAAATGTTTGATGTTACTGTTACTTCATTCGAATCTTATATTCATCATTTTAATTCATTAATCAAAACTTTTTTGTATTATAGTAAGGCAGATTTATCTAAAACACATAGTAATCAACTCAATTCATCTAATGGTTCGCTTACAGTCGTAATCACGCATTTAAGTAAGAGAAGCGGGCGACCGCAGTGCAAAGCATACGGGGCAGGTGAGCCCAGCCGGCCACCGTTTGTGACGTCACAGAAATAGCATGCAGGCCCGGAGTTATCGTAGGCCTCGGTTTTCCCCCAGTGCGGAATTTTTTAGCATACTCTTCGGTGTAGTTTAGAGAGTTCGGTGTTTAGAGATCTTTAACCTATTAAATATCATTCAGAGTTTTGGATAGTATTTACTGCTATCAGCCATTGCTAGTATTAACTATTATTATCTTGATTGTTTGTAGATTTTATAACCATTTTAAGAGTTTCAAAAGTATTTAATTTACTTAAATATATTTCAAATGACATCAAAACACAATATTGTAGTATAAAAATGTTAATAAACCTTTATTATATTTGTAACATTCAATTTATTAAATCCCTTTGTTTTAACTGTGATTTTGGGTTATCCGTGACCCTCCAGGTCATTACCCCGGATAATCGGGGGTTGACTGTTAGGGGTGGGCGAGTAGTGTTTTTTTAAGTCGAGTTGAGTCGAGCATTGAACAAAACTACTCGAGTATCAAGTCGAGTCGTTCTTTAAAAAGTAAAAAAAAACTCATTTTAACATAAATGTTATTGAATTATTAATGTTATTATTTATTTGCCATGAATAAATAATGATTTAAATGAAAAATAATAAATATATACTGTTCAACAACAATAACAAACAAAATACATGTATTACAAATATTTATCCATACAAATATTTTGGGTTAGTTTATCAAAACCACAACATTTGAACAAGAAAGTGATTTTTTGCCCCCGACCCTAACACTCCCTGTGCCCCCTCTCTTACTTAACTCACAGGTAGCCAAAAATAATCCACCTGTTTTCTACTTTCATATGAGGTAAAAATATATTTTAAGCTTATTTTTCTTTATTTCAGTCTCTTATTTTGCTAAACATTTGTTAGCGGCGTAAACGTGGGTAAATGGCGGGAGTATACACAATGTTCAACTATTTGGGGTAAACGGTGGGAGTAGTCAACTACTCGACTGTATAGTTTTGAGTATTTTTGCTACTCCCCCTCTCTTACTTAACTCACAGGTAGCCAAAAATAATCCACCTGTTTTCTACTTTCATATGAGGTAAAAATATATTTTAAGCTTATTTTTCTTTATTTCAGTCTCTTATTTTGCTAAACATTTGTTAGCGGCGTAAACGTGGGTAAATGGCGGGAGTATACACAATGTTCAACTATTTGGGGTAAACGGTGGGAGTAGTCAACTACTCGACTGTATAGTTTTGAGTATTTTTGCTACTCGACTCGGCCTTAGAGTAGTCTTTAGTACTCAAACAAATACTCAAAACTCGAGTACTCGCCCACTGCTATTGACTGTATATAAACTAATATTAAGTATTTACAGTAAGTAAGAGTGTGCTATAATACTCAAATATGATTCCAACCCAAACAACAACTGAACCACATTATATCGACTGTAAATTATGATCAGACCACATAACATCATCTTCAAATGAAGACCAGACTGTGTAATATCAGCTGTACAAATGACAACTTAACTACGTAATAGCAGCTGCAACAAACAATTTAACCAAGAAATATCAAGCACAAGTTATTAGCGGGCCATGAGTTATTAGCGGGCAAATGGCAACATGTCAGCAGGTAGCCTAGGATATTCTGCGTTTAGGTAGGCGGGAAATCAAACAAATCACAGGGCTTGTCCCTCCTGTTGCTTAACGTTCTCATTTGGAAAAACAACACGTTTGTCTATTTGGAAACTAAAACAGTGGTATAAATAATTTAGAAATAGTACATTACAATTTGTTAAAAGTATATACTATCCAGTTCCAGATTGAGCATGTTTTACATCACATTTATCCCACCATTAAAGAGATCTCACATACTCTCATATCACACGACACTCTAAACATTATATTGTTTGCCCGCAGCCGCCGCTGTGTGAGTGCGAGCCGGGTTACGAGGGGAGGTTCTGTGACAAGAACATAGACGAGTGCCGCTCCAACCCCTGCCTCAACAACGGGACCTGCACCGACGGCATTGCCGCCTTCACCTGCAACTGCACTGGCACTGGTGAGTCACTTGCGGTGGACTGTTTACACAGGAGATAAATTAAACTGGATAGTATGCAGGCCATTTGGTTACCAGACAAAAGATTTTGAAACTTAAAACCGTTAAATATTATAAAATAATCTTTAATAGGTAAAAAGCTGAATTTTAGATAGCTTTTTCAGGTACCTCACATCAGTTTTACCTTTAATTTTATTTTTGTTCAATTTTTCATCTTTGAAGTTTAATCTTTGAAGTTGGGACAAATTTTATAGTGTAGTATTTCTCTTTATTTTAAATTTCATGAAAATCAAATTAACTTTTAATTTAAGTTGGGACAAATTTTATAGTGTAGTATTTCTCTTTATTTTAAATTTCATGAAAATCAAATTAACTTTTGACTAACGACCTCTGAAAGCCATAGAAAAAAACATTGTATTCTCAGTTCCGGTTCTTGGTTTTCTCAGTTTTTAGGGGAAAAAACAAAAACCCAAAATATTGGCCGTAAATGGCGACTGCAACACGTAATATCGCCACACATATAAACTCACTGCGTAATCTTGGCTGTAAATGACTGATATCTATTAAAAACCCAACCTCAACAAACCAAAGTTTTCCTCACTTGTTTCCTTTAAAAAATGTCTTTTCAGAAATTAAGAACTGTCCAAACTGTCTTAGCCTGTTTTGCTCATAATATTGAATTGTTTTCCAGAAAGATTTAGAAAATAAATTTAAAAAAGTTATGATCTGAAAATATTCAACCAGCTTAGTTTCTTGATGCAGTTTAACACAAAACCATATTCAAGAGAAATTTCATAAAATCTGCCAACCTGTTAATCCCAGGAAACAAAACAAAATACAGATTACTTCACTCTTAAAAATACTAAACAAACGTTTACTTAAAATAGCAAAGTATCATTACAACTGTTGTTATCAATATGAGCAGTTAAGTGATTAGATTGCGGCCAGGGAAGGTGTCACAGTGATAGGCAGCAATCACTCCGCTACTGTCAGTCAGCCCTGCCGATGGATTGAGTGGCTTGAGTGTTTCTTATCAGTTCGACCTGACGAGTCACAAGGCCATCCGTCTTGTTATGTCCACTCTTTGATTATGTTCGGTTCCAAGCTAAATCATGATTTCAGCTGTAGTCGCCCTTAGTCTTATGTTGTGTAAGTTATCGAATGTGTTTGCCTAGTTTTTGTTTTTAAATTGTTTAGTGTCGGTTGTTGTAAAAATAGAAGGCTCTTCTCTTATTTATTGGTTTTACTCAAATAGCTTATTGTAGTAGAACACAGAAGCTTTATTATAGTTTAAAATTAGTTTTTGCTGATTTTTAACTCGTTAAAATAAAATTTGTTGTTAGATTTGTTTTATATTATTGAAAGGACAAGTAAAACGATTTTGTTTAAATCAATAATTTTTTATCTTGAGAAAATGTTATTTAACTTCTTATTTTGCTGCATTTTATGGGACGTTTTAAGGTCAGTAACTTAAAGAGACCAGCTACTTGAAAAATACTCCAAAATTAGTTATAATTTATTCTTCTAATATGGTTGAATGATCCCATTCTAGTAGACAGTTGCTGCATTTTGTGATTAACATTATAGGCTTCTCACCATCATGTTTAACAAATTTAATTAAAATGACAGTATTTTGCTACACTTACATCGTTATGGAAAGGAAACCTAATATAAACAAGTCGTAACCTGTTGACTTGACAGAATTCCTGTGCCCGCTGTCCTTCAGGAAATTTGATTTTTTTGGCGCTTCTAACCAAATCAGGATCTAATTCTCTATTACGAAGTTGGTTGAATCCAGGTGGATTTAAATAAGGTGTGCTATTGCGCATCGTAGCGTGACGTCATCTGGAGGCAGAAGCGCGTCACCAAGATATTCTGACTATCCTATGTCAAGGAGTGGGGGACATGGGATCAATTTCAGAACGTCTACTATCCCTCCATCCCCTCCACAATGTTAACATTGAGTGGCGTAATATAATATATATATATATTTATATGTACATTGTTAGCGAAACTCTGCAATTTTAGTCGTGGCCGCGCTGGTGGGAATGGAGGGAAGATTGACGTTCTGATCCCGACCTGGGTTTTTGGATAGGCTCTAGCCGAGAGTAACATCAGCTGTCACTGTAAACCAGGTGATCAAATAAAAACCGTGACGTTACCTGGAGGCTGCGCAGAACATGTTAAAATTCGTCCTTCTGAATAGCACACCTTATTTAAATCCACCTAGGGTCAAATGACATTCTATTCATCACCATGTCTAAATTTTACTGTTTATTGAAATACAGTGCACAATTAACTATGATCATTAACATGGTACTAAACACCTACAAGAAATATTTTCACCAATCACAACCTTAAACAATAACGCTAAGTGTTATTACCATTTTGCAAATCAGGTTAACCAACCTACAAAATGGAACTAAAAAATAGTTTGTGGATCGCCCGGAAAAATAAATACTTCAAATGTACTCCAATTTAAAGGGAAAACATTAAACCACTAGCGGTGATGCAGTGGAGCATAGTGCTGTAAAATTACTGTCCTTGATGAGAGAACACTTTGCCAAAGTAGACCAATGGGTCTAAAGAGAATTGAGGAGCATTTGTCTTTTGGTGTTAGTCGACAGTTTCGTTAGGCGATAGTTTCCACACATGTTGCTTCATTCACCTTGGCACAGTGTGTGTTGCCGTAGTGTGTGATGTGTCATGTGTTGCCGTAGGTTACCAGGGCGTGCTGTGTGAGGAGGATGTGGACGAGTGTGCGTTCTCACCGTGCGGCAGTGACGGCAGCTGCGAGAACATTCCCGGGGACTTCCTATGTCACTGTAGCGGCAACGCGTGTGGCACGTACTGCAACGCTACCAACCCTTGTGTGAGTATCTACAGTTCAGGAATGTTGGGAATTATATGGGGGTTGTACACTACCCAGATGATATTTTGCATTCAGCGCAAAATTATTTGGGAATCATCCAGCCCTTGTTTTAAGCTCATAAAACGCGGACTAAACACAGTTCTAGAGGTAAAATTTGCTGAGATTGCCATTTTCGGAGTAGTTCAGTTAGGCTTTGTTTTCGGCTTATAAATCACTATCTGGTCATCGTGTTTAGATTGTTAAATCAAATCACCGATTTTGGCCATATAAATTGCAGTCTTGTCGTTGTTTTTGGTGGAAAACTGTTGTTTAAAATTAAATTATTATTCTAAAGGTATGGAACTGATAGCAGGGAATAAAGTTTAATGGAAGTAACTGGCGAAGGGGCCGCGCGGGGACCAAACATTCTATTTCATAACCTTGTGAAAACATAGCTCAATGCCCAGGAGATGGGAACTAGCTTACAGTTTGTAAGAAATTCCAGGGCCCCACCAAACCTGAATATTAGAGAATAGATTCCAGTCCACACCATTCCACCCTTCCTTACATAGCTAACTAAAAAATTCCATGCAATGGAGTGTATTATATGGATATTGTTCCAAGAAATTAGTGTTAGTGATTTTAGTGTTGGAGAAAGCCGAACAAGTTCAAATTAAAACAGTATTTTAACTGACTGTCTCCCTTTACATCTGAAGAAGTCTCAATTGGAGACAAAACATGATATAATTCATAATATGTGTGTAAAATACTTTCTTTGTTGCTGTGCTCATTTGAAACAGTTTCTTCAGGTGAGTTAGCTGTATATCCCACCTTTTTTAAATGAAACTCTTAAGACAAGTGCTTTTCCTTTGCAAACCAAAACACAGTGTTAGAAATTTCAAATAAACGTTATTAAAATAGTCAGTTAAACACGTTTATAGCACATTTTTCAAATATTTTTTATCTTATTCCGATGAGTATATATTGAAATATTTTTTATAAACACGATTTGAGACATTTTAAATCGTAATTCATGTTTAAAACATATAACTATCAATATAAACTCATCAGGGTAAGATACAAAATATTTGAAAAATGTGCTATAAACATGTTTAACTGACTACTAAATGACGTTTATTGGAAATTTCTAGCCATAATGTGTGTTACGTTTCCACGAGGTTATGACATATAGTGTTTGGTCGCCGCGCGGCCAATCCGCCAGTTATTTTCTTTTGATAATCGGACTATAATGTCCTGTAACTGATCAGTGACAACATTTGACCTTTTTGGATAAAGTATATCGGACACTACTTCAAAAAAAGAAGATAATTCTTTCCTTTGTTTGTGGAAGTGTTTAAATTGTTGAAATATTTTAATTTTCAGTTGAGTTTTGTAATACTCTGAATGAAACAAGAAGTTTACTTAATTTATTACTGAAATTAAAATTATTTTGTAATATAAGAACCATTAAGAAACTTCTATATTTTTCAATAATATGTTATCTTCAGACACAATAGTATTAATACCTTTTTAGTACATGCCTAATTGCCTAGAACTCATTTTCAATTATTATTATTATTATTATTATTAGAAAAGGGAATTGAGATGGGCCTCCTTCGGAAATCTCCAGGTTTTTACCCCCCTTTTGGGACAGTAAGTTACTATTTACTTAGGTTCTTCATTTGAATAAATACTGTCACTTTTACTGCTTGGAAACACACTGTACTTGATCAAATTTGTTTAAACTTTAATTGTTATGTCTGTCTGTATTTAACAGGTGTACGGACCGTGCCAGAACGAGGGCACTTGCAAGCCAACATGTGTCCTGACCGCCAGCTATGAGTGCAGCTGTTCTCCGGGCTTTGGCGGCGTCAACTGCACCGAGGTATGGTTCAGCCTAGCGAATGGTTGTAGATCAGTTTAGTTGGAAGTAGCCCTAATATTTACTAGCTGTGACCAAGAGGTCATATCTTTAATTTTATTTCAAATCAAACAGCCCACTGATCAAAACATACAGCTTTTTCAAGTTTTTCAAGTATTCAAGTTTTACCCATTTGTTTTATTTGTATACCCTTTGGAGGGTTTTAGCCTAATATTAATATTTCTTCTCAAATTTGTACACCAAAACTTCTTTCATTCGAATACGCTGTCAACTCATCCATACGGTTTCCTCACAAGTTCCTAGTGTGGTTTAATGTTAAAAGTAAATAATAGATAAAGAAAGTGCCTGTGATATTGTTATAGATTTGAACTATGGAAAATACTAATTAGGAGTGGAACGTTCAAGTTAGGCAAGTCGTAACGTTCACTCTTTTGGGGATATTCTCCCTTCGATGACTAAAAATCCCTGAGATTTGGGACCTTTTAATTAGAATTGATCATTTAAAAAGAATTTTGATTCTTGCTTCGGCACACTCGGGGCCAACGTTTCATATGAATCAAGGAACAGAAATAAATTATCTTTTTCTCGGCACAATTTAAATCTTTTTGAAAAATAAAACTAAACCCACAGGTATCCGATTTTATAATTTTTTGCCCATTAAAATTAGGGGTGAGGCAAACTTTAATTTATTTAAGAAAAAACTTGAGATTTTTTGATTGATAAGTAGATCAAAAAGATATGATATGATATTCAAGAGTTTTTTTATAAAAAACAGAATTGTTTCTTAAAAATAAAACTGGTATAGGTAATTTCTATTATAAGTGGCAACACAAACATAATTTACAATCTAGCTATAATAAAATTATATGATTGTGTATCATGTTTATTATTAATAACTTATTGACACCATTCTGTGCTTTTCAATTATACTTTATATTTTGAGTTTGAGAAAAAGCCTCAAATCTTGCAGATGCCGATAGTATTTGTTCAGATAATTTGAAATACAATCTTTCCATTGTAACTGGGACCACCAGATCTAGTTATTTATTGCTGACTTATACCATCTAACATATTACTTAAAACACAACAGGTGAACATATTTGCTAACCTCTGTCTCCCACAGCTGTCGAGGTTCGGAGCCAGCCAAGTGGCGGACATCGCGCTCATCGTGGGTCCCATCGTGGCCATTCTACTGATAGCCGCCGGCATCAGTCTGTCCGTGTTCCTCATGATGGCTCGCAAGAAGCGTGCGACGCGCGGCACCTACAGTCCGTCGAGCCAGGAGTACTGCAACCCACGGGTCGAGCTGGACAACGTCATGAAACCGCCGCCCGAGGAGCGACTCATTTAACCACCGTCGAGTCACGTCACGCCTCAGGCCCCCGTCTCTCACTTGTGTCTTGTAACGTCCGCGATGGGTCTTTAGTGTGACTCGTCGCCCAGCTCACGTTTTCGTTTAGGTTTTTATTTAGTTTTAAGTTTTGTATTATCTATTATTGACTGTCGTTGTACATATATTTTTATATCACTGAAAATTTGTAATTTGCATGTGGAACTGTGAAAATATTTTTTTGAATGTGGGCGTTCGTGTTTTTAGTCAAGTAATTGTTTAGTTTTAACAGATTAAACATTGTAAATGTTTCTGTGTTTTAGAAAAATTTTAATTAATAATTTTAAATACAGATGCTACTACCAAGCCTTTTTTTCAAACTGAGAAATATTTTTTTATGGTTATTCAGTCTGGATCGACTTCTTTGATTATTTTTTGTTACTATGGATAAATAATGGTTATTAATGATACAGCATTTTGCATTGCTGGAATTTCACTACTCAAAACATAAGTTTATTTTGTATCTTATCAGTTATTTCACACACATTATAAGTCGGCTTGGTAATAAGAGTACTTAAACGTAATTTTAGAATGTATTTTAACGATCTGTATGGCAGGTCATTTTAAGCAGCTGGACATTTTTAACTCTGCCAAGTACTTAACAAATAACTAACTCTTAAGACGACAGAGTCGTCGCAGGCTGTGATATAAAGTACTTACTACTGCAGGCGAGCCACGACGAGGGCCTACCATTCTCGTGGCTCTGTACAGTTACGGGGGCCTGACTCTTGTACAGTGTACAGTAGTTAGCATGTATATACGGGTAGCCTAGTATCCCACGCAATCAAACACTCGAGTGTCAAATGTTTTTGATATTATATAACTGTGTGACTGAACGATTGATTTTGTTTAATTTTATACTTTGTTGCATGAATGAGTGTGACTCGTTTTTAATTATAATTTCAAAGACAGGTTTAAAGACAGATTGTTGCGTCATTTTTATGTTAATCGGGATAAGTATGTAACCGTTCTGAGAGGTATTGTTTAGCTCTGAAATGGAAGCGAATGACGACTAAACATTAAGTTAGGTTTCTTTCATGTTGTCATATTCAGGGTACTGTATTGACTATTCCGTCCAAATCGTAATGTTGCCTTATGTTGACTATAATAAGTAATTGTAAGACTTATAGTAATAAAGACAATATGAGTAAATAGGGTATAGTATTAACATCACTGTTTGATCACTCTAATAGTTAAAGATTTTATGAATGGATTCTTATAGATTTTTTAATCACATATTTACTGCCTGTAAGCTAAATCAATACTAGTTATGCGTTATAAAATGTTTAAATAGTCTATATTATGTATAAGGTTGATCAAAAATAATTATTTTCAAGTTCAAACATCTAGTTGATGTCCGAAACTTTCTTTTACACTACTGTACAGATTATCTAATACAAAAAAAATCAGTGAGTATTATTAGTGCAATTATTTATTGATTTATGTACTTAAATTTATTTTCATTATTGCATTGATGCAATTAGTGTGGTAAAAAAATTGTGTTATATTTCAACGCCAGAGACATTTTGTTAAAAGAGCACTAAATGCTTTTAAGGTGTAGCTTTCCAAAACCTCTCAACTTGTTTGAGGTGCAAGAACCTAAGACAAAGACACTAACCGTTAGTCCAGTGAGATGCCTAAATAACACGTTTTATTGTTATTATATCCTGCAAAATCATGGAATATGTCATGTTATTCTTAAATTTTAAAATTAATTATATAACTGTTTTATAGACAGTATTTGAGTTTCTCTTTTAATTAGTGAACATTTCATTAGGGGTGTGCGAATAGTGATTTCTTACTCGAGCCGAGCCGAGCTTTTTCCTAAGTTCTCAAGCTTTGAGCTTTCTCGAGCCGAGCTTTTTTATGGGAATTTTCACTAGGGGTATGCAATATGCCGGTAGTAATTTTATGACCCAAGCCAAATTTTTGTACCTTTTTACTTTCTCCCCCTATACATAGTATATGGAAAGGCATAGTATAACGCTAAAGCATTATAACATAACCACCTTCACTCAACGTCCTAAGACAGTTCGCAATCAACAGTGTTGCCAAACGTAATTTCATACGCTAGAAAATTATTATTATGTAATATACAAAATTGTGTGTTGCAGACTGTACCGCTTCAACATTTAGAAAATGTGTTTTCATGGATTTTAGATTCTTTAGGGGTACTTTTTCTGGAGCAGTAGGATTGTTGTATTAATTATAATATTATTAACCGTGAAATATTGCACAACTCAACTGGACAACGGCAACACTGTACTGCGATTGTGTAGATGTCCACTTGATGTGGTAGAGCGTAGAGAAAGTAGATCTATTGCATTGGTTGATCAGGTTGACGGTTTAAAGTATTTGTACTTTTATATTTTGTTATTTTTTTAAACGAAGGACCAATAGCATTAGCATTGCTGAGTATCTGTTATGGAGCTCTAACGATACTAACTAGGAGAATTCTAACATTGATTCTGGAAAGTTTTTGCTTTAAATTTACGTTTGTAAATGACTCTTTTCACTAGTCGGCGTTTTAAATATTCGGCTCGAACTTTAAGCTTTTTTGCAAAGCCAAGCCGAATACTGCAATATTCGGCTTGAAGCTCGAATACTCGCTCACCTCTACATTTCTTGCAAACAAATTTATGTTTAGATGAAACATAACGATATTAAGTTAAAACATTGATAATATTTTTTTAATGAAATTACTACTAATTATTGATTTTTTATTGTTACTTATATATATCCTGTCATTAGCAAGTCAAATTTTTAATGTGAGTAATTTGAATTGAAATGCACATTTGAATAGAAATTGCTTGTAAATTTTTTGAGAATGTTTTTTAAAAATGATTTTTGACATATTATATTACTCTATTTTATTTTGTACAGTGTGAAATATATACATTCCAGCATGAATCTTGTATAGTTTTTGAAGGTTTAGAAAATAAGACATTCCGTTACCATTCTTATGCACTGGAACTTGTTTAATGCTTTTTTATTAAATATTATCATTGAAGGTACAACTCAATCAAAGATTCTCAACTAGTTTTTAAAATGCGTTTCACTCTTTGCAAGTAAACACCTTTCAGTCATTAAGGTTAAATATTTTACTATTTGTCTCTTTCAGATTAAAGTATAAAATTTATAGAAACTTATTTAAACAAATATATTTGTCATTCACTATAGTTTGTTCCTGTTTTTACCTTTGTCCTCTTGCCTGTTAAGACTAACTTGTTGTCTTGACTACTGTAGAATTCCTTATGTTTGATAATTTAAAATTTTTCACCTTATTTCAGTTATAAAATATGTAAAACTGATTTGCAATTTTTAAAAGTATAAAGTACCAATATCGACATTATCCTCATTTTACATTTAGGTTGGGATCAGCCAAAGGCTATTCCCTTGATTGGGGAAGATATGATGGAGAATCAACAAGCTTACCATAAAGAGAAGAACTCGCTGTGGACACACAAACACAGGACACTAAGTGTGGCCACAGAAAGTTGTCCTCTTTAAGCTTGTTGACTTATCATACTATCATTTTAGTATATTAATGTTCAGGGATATTTAAATTCTGGTTCTTGGTTTTTGTTTTATCTTTTGGGGAGGGAATCCAAAATCGATAACCAATTATTAATTCTTGGTTCTGCTCCCATCATATTCGACCGCTGGATTGCGTAATATCGGGAAAAACAACGACCAGATCTCCCATCATCCCTGTAGTAGATGAGTAAACCATATCATATCAACCATACAGATACTGATGACAGGAGGAAAGGTTACTATGAAACCTAATAGATTGTGCCCCGCTCCTGGGCTCCCAGATTACTCTTATGGCACCCCCCAACTTCTTAATGTAACACGGGCCGATTTCGGGAGTTCAAATAATAAAAATGCCGGTTGGGAAACATATTATTATTTATTAGATCTTGTTAATTCGCACAATCAACTTCACAACAACTGATCTAAAACCAACTAATACATCGTTTTTACAATAGGTACACCCGCGGTCAATTACATTATAAGGTTACATTAAATTTGGAAAAGAATTAATTTAGTTTTACTCTAATGAGGAATGACGAGATGCGTGTCACATCCTCGGGGGGTCAGCGCACAACTCTGTTCTGACGCCTCGGCGTCGTGCTGAGGCGACGAGCCTCCTCCAATCACAGCACACAGCTCGATCTAAACCGGTGCTGACGCCAGCATTTTGACAGCCAGGCGCGACTGCGGAGTATATTTCCAGCTTGAAAACTTTGTACTCATTTTATAATGCAAATATTTGAATTCGGTTTCTGGGCTGTTTGAAGGGATTTTAAGTGGTTGGTGGTCTTTCTAATTTTTGTACTGATTTATTAATCAGTATACTTTAAATAAATTACAAATACATAAATTATCGTTCCTTTCCCAAATATGGTATTACCAATATTTAATAAGTGAAAAAAATGTTGCTGACATTAAGAACATTAAGAAAGTTGATCTTTATTTATTATTAATTTTGATCCATCACATCGTTTAATGGCAACCACCATTAAATAATATTATAATATTATAGATTTTCAACTGGTGAAGTTAATAACAGGGGTGTTCCTTATTCCTACTTGGTATACCCCAAACCATTGGCCCTTTTGGGCCCAACTAGATTACATTCAACCAGTAGTTGTTCATCTGGCTTAGGAAACCCCAGCTAAGCTAGGCACATCTTCCACAAGCTGGTATATTGTGCAGTTTACCGGAAGGATAGGATATTAGCAGGAAAGGAAAGGGTGGGATCGGACAGGCAGCAAAATTGACCTTTCAGAAGGCCAACTCCCGTGCTCCTGTGACTGCTGTGATCAGGCTCAAACAGGCATACCCCCTCTGCCCTCTAACTGGCCAACTCGACTGATAGGGTATCCATGTACAACAGCCAGGGATCAGGTCGGGGACCAAACTCGGATGTTCCATACCCTGCCATTGCAAATGGAGGGACCAAAGGTGAAAGGGAAGCTTGTCATCATGGACAGTCAAAACACTTACCATATGCAATGACAACCTCATTTGCTGTACCCAATGTCAGTTAAAAGTAAGATTTAATACCGAACAAATTAAAGTACAATTTAAAAGACAATGCCAGATGTCAAAAAGTATACATCAAACGTGAGATCTCTCACCATATCCACTGAGCCACCGAGGCTTGTCAACCACCAAGGTTCGTAGAGCTTTCAGCCCAGGTATGATTATTTCCTGGTTTAAAGACTATTTTTGAATTAAACTGTCCAATTCTTGTTAAAAAGGAAAGAAAAAACTGCCTCAAGCGTAAACCTCAACATAGCTCAAATTGGTAAGTTACTCTGAACACCTTCAAAGGATAAAAATAATGCTTTTGATTTATAAAGACAGATCCCACTTATTTGAGCAAAATAGAATAAAATATTTACAATTAAGAAGGGTTTACAACCATGAAACAAAATTGGCAAAGTGCAAAATTAATGATGAGTACATTGCGAACTCAAAGAGCAAAGGCGGGCAGCTTGGAATATTATTAAAATTAAATTAATGAACCCAAAAAGGAAAATGATGTTCCAATTAATTTAAATACATTGAATCACAGCTTTGTAAATGCTGCTTGTGTAACCGTAAGTGATAAAAGTACAAGGGACCCAATAGCTCTTCTCTCGGCCTCGCAAAAAAGGTTGATACAAACTTTCAATGGTTATTGAATCAATTAACAAGCTTAGTAATTCTAAGGCTGAAGATTATTATGGTTTCTCCAATTTTATTATAAAAAAGATAGGCCCTCTTTTAGTAAATACACTTTGTGTTTCATACAATTTGATGATTCAACAAGAAACATTTCCAGAATAACAGAGTAACAGTAACCAATTTTCAAAAAAGTTATTAAAACAGATCCAAACAACTACAGACCAATATCTCTCATTCTAATCCGTTCTAACATTTTTGAACACTGTCTTCATCAACAAATGTATTCATACTTTGAAACAAACAACTTATTTTGTGAAACTCAGTATGGTTTTAGATCAAATTTATTAACAGTTAAGACCTTGGAAAGTCTCATTTCAGATATTTTTGAAGGCTGTGACACCAAAATTAATACTTATGCTACATTGATTTAAGGCTTTTGATTCTGTTTCTCATGAAATTCTAATCAAATAATTAGCTTTTTATGGTGTAGTTGAAAGGTCTTTTAATCTTTTAAATTCATCTTTTAAAAACCGCTTTCAATTAGTAAAAGTAAAAAATGAAAGATCTAATCTGTTGAAAGTCAAAACGGGCCTCAGGGGTCCTGGGCCCTTTATTTTTCATTGTCTTCATAAATGATTTACCTTACTTTATTCCTTGTAAGGCTACCTACTCTTTACGCTGATGATACAACATTCCTCACAAGTGGTCCAAATTTAATTAAAGCACTTGAGAAAAGGGATGAAGTTAGAAGGTTGGCTGAAGAGTGGTTTCAAGGAAATGAATTAAACATAAACCACTCAAAGACAGAAAAAATTCATTTTGATCTTAAATGCTCAAGAAAATAAGTAAGTTAAATTGCTAGGGATCTACATTAAGCAGAGGCTGGATTGGAATGAGCATCCTAATTTAATATGTGGTAAATTGGCTAGAACAATTTTTTTGTTGAAAAAAATAAAAGGAAATGTTAGTGAAAAATGCATTCTTTTTTGTTATTTTGCATTCTTTCATTCCCATCTGCAATACGGTAACCTCTTATGGGGTTTCTCCGTGGGAGCCAAAAAAAATTTTAAATGGCAGAAGAAGGCTATCATTCAGGTGCATTGTGGCGATTAGAGCCCAGGGTCTCTTGCAAAATATACTTCACAAATTTTAAAATTTTAACCCTTTCGAGTTTGTATATTTTCAATTGCTTACTACAGTTAAAGAAAACATAACTCAATATAATCAAATATCCAATATATACATACACATTACACTAGAAGTCATTATCTTAATTTACCATTAACAAGACATACGCTTATACATAATAGATATAAATATCTCGGTAGACAGTTTTTTAAAAAGGTTACCCCAACTGCAGCAACGATTCCAACTAATAAATTCAAAGTTGTCCTAGATTCATGGCTGAAATCCAATCCTTTTATTCAGTTGATGATTTCTTGTCCTTTGAGAAAAAGGACAAGAAACAAATATGTTTTCATCCTATGTACTGATATAAATTTATAAAACTAAAATCAAAGAAACAATGTTATTGTGTTTTATTTTATACATTTTTGTATAATTTAACTTTTCCCCCCATTTAATTTATATATTAGAATTAAGACTAAATATTTGACAGAAAAAGGACGGCATGAAGAAAATATGCAAAATGTTAGTAATAAGGTAAAATGTATTGTTGACAATATCTTTTGCTCACTGGCTTAAAGACAATAAAGAGATTTTGATTTTGATTTGATTTTGGTTTCCATAAGGTGACGTCATTGACTTTCTGCCGGGTACCCAATGGGGAGCCGGCTGATGGATGCGTAGCCACAGTGTTAATCATCTGCTCTGATCCCCGAAGCAAATTTATGTCCATTATGATCAACGAGGTACATATCTCTAGAGGTCTCGGCAGGGGTAAACCAATCATAAACACATGTAGCCCGTAGTCTACTAAACAGGTAACCACGAAGACGAACCCTGTATATATATATATATATATATATATATATAAGACTATATATATATATATATATATACCTCGTTGGTTACCATAGCAACGGTGGGGACAGAGAGGAAAATGGTGGTCGACCATGTAGGCTTCAATTTGTCCCCCAGCGAAAGCTCTGGATGTATTAACCTCGTTGGTGCGACCACGCTGGGAAACTTAGCCGTAGAGAAGATCCTGTTAGCTTGTGTTGTGCAATAAGGAAAAACATCAGAAATATATATAAAGCATTTTAGATTAGGTACAGATTCCTCTTGAGTTGCACTAGACATTACGCTTTTTTTGCTAAATATTTTGTAAATGGTAACGAAGGAAAGAAACATATCAGAGTGCATCAGTATATTAAATTACCAAAAATGATATTTCCACTAGCGTATGCAATTTTGGAGTTGCGGATAGCTCTATGGGAGCTTGCTCATTGAATTTTTCAGATTTGTGTTAAGGTACCTATACATTAGCACTAGTTGCATAACAATTTTAACGGCGAAGTTTCCCAGGTGTACTTGCACCTTACAGACTAACATAGCAACATTGGGAAGCCAATAAAATGCGGAGATGGAGGGAATCTGGGGAATTTTGTAAAACCTTTCCTTAGCGATCGTCAGCAACCTATGAAGAAGCTCCGCTTCCAAAATTTAATTTCAGTCCTAGAAGTCTTCGGATAAATTTTTCCTGACCTCAGGACCAAAAGTTGTTAATGGACTAAAAGACTTCGGATACTTAATTTTTACCAACCTAGGGGCTCCGCCCTTGGCTTCCTCCCACCATCCAATTTTCACGTATGATGGTTATTTGGATTTGTGTTAAGAAACCGCATCTATTGATGAATAAAGACTCAGTGTTGGATACGCTCCTAGCAACCTCAGGGCTCCGTCCCCTGACAAGGTTGTTATGTTATTCTTTATATGTTTTGCTGATTTTATGTTGTTATTATTCATCTATAACATGTGTATACCTTTTTTATATCCCCGAACTTAGGGCTCCGCCCCACCGGATAAAACTAACGCTGCCATGTTATACTTATGGTGAAAATATGATATCTAAAAGGCTCGAAAACGCCCCCTCAAACTTGCTGCTGGACCATACCCCGTTGTTAGTGCAGATACTTTTTCCAACTTATGACTCCGTCCCAGTGGCCTTAAAAGTTCTTATGTTATTGTAAAAATATTGTTCTTGGAGCGATGAAAGGCGCTCGGTCTATATTTGTTACTTGTTACTTGTTGTTTCCGTTCATAGGCCGAAGGCGTTGAACAGGTCAAAGTGCTGAAGAAGTTTCAGCCACTACAGAATGTGATTGGTAGGGAGGGGAGGGGTCAGAGAGTCACACAGGGGGTTACATTGCCTGAGGTGTTCAATAATACTTTCCACAGAATAAAAACAATGCACAATTAAATAATTCTTAAGTGTTACTTTAAATTTGTTGTCGTCAGCAATGGATGAAATGAAGTTAGGCAACATTTGATAAAATTTTAAACCGGCATAAAGAGGTTTTTTTTCAAAGACCGACAGTCTGTGAAAGGTGGAAAATTTTGATTTGAACCGAGTATTGTGAGTATGATTTCTTTGACATAGGTTCATTAATTTTTTATTCCTAATGTATAACTCATAAAAATATAAGGCAGGAACAGTCAAAATACCTATAATCTTATGAAGTAACTCTCACAATGCTCCCAAGGAGCGAGCCCAAAGATGACCCTAATGGCCTTTTTTTGCCAGTTAAAAATTTTCCCTATGTGAGTAAAGGTACTAGTTATATAGGTAGGTTTCTATAGGTACTAGTTATATAGAAATAGAAGAATTTAACAGTTCATGTTTCCGTTTGTCCTATTATGATCTGCAAAATGCAAATTTTAAAAACTTGAACTGAGTTTTATTAATAGTAGGTACCACAGCAAGTGGAAAAAAATGTCAAAATGTCAATGGCAAATCAATGATTTCTGATTCTGAGCAAGAGGATTGCCATTTTAGGATCGAGCCGGATTTATAGGAGCTGACGTAGGCCCGTGATATTTGTGTTGTGTGGTGCCCTAGGAGCACGCCTATGAAGCCTGTGCTTAAATCCGGCCCTGTTTAGCATATGCATATTTCCAGAGGATAAGTAAGGTGGTTATTCAAAGGGTAAAGACTTGTTATAATTACAACCGTTAATATAATTTTGTAGGTCACCAGTACTTATTTGCCATTTATGCAAAGATCTTAGGATAACTCTTTTTGATTACCCTATAAACAATAAGCTACTGCAATATTATCAAAATTTTTCCACATAATAACTTAATTATAGTAAGGTTAATCTTATTTCACCTTAGTTTGCTCTTTAACACAGTTTCAGTGGTTTATTTATTAATTTTATTTATTTATTTATTAATAAAGGTTACACTATTTTTACAATCGAAGATATTATTTCTAAGATGGCTTAATTAGTACTAAAAATTGGTAATATATTGCATAGGGGTCGGGTGGTCATTAAACATTTATTAGATATTCCCGGTGTAACAAGAATCACAAATTTGTTTTAAAATTACCATTATAACTTCTGAGATGTAGTTGACAATTTGTAACAGATCACGATAATCACTGCTATTGGAATATAAAAGAGTTCGCACGCTGATGTGAGGGAAGTGAATTTCCACTTAAAAACTTTTAAAACTGAAAATCAGTGTAAAAACATACATTTATTCCAATTTTTATTGAAATCTGAAAACAGCGATTTTTTTGGCTGTTCTGATGCTCCTGGTTTCATTTACCTGCAAAGCTGGGAATACAATTTTGCGCATTATAATGTTATGAGAAGGTCTAGACAGGCTTGAAAGTAGGCGTGAGGTTGTTGGGGATTATAATACCCTCGTCACAGCAAACCTGTGTACTCAGCGAATTTCCAAAGCATATATATGTGACTCACTACTACTTAGAGCTACTTACCAAGTTTCGCAAAAGTACATCCATAAATAAGTGATATATAGCATTTTATTTATTCTCCATATGAATAACATTAGGGTTGAGGACGCAGGTTTGCTGCAACGAGGAAGATAAGTAGTATTTTTTTGCAATTATCAATATAACTGAACCAGGTAAAGCTATATACCAAGTTTTATTAATTTAGGTTCATAATTAAGGGAGATATACAACTTTACTTATTCTCCATATGAATAACATGGGGGCCGAGTATGCAGGTTTGCTGCTACGGGGACTATCAACAAAAAACTTGTTTTTTGTGCTAATATCAATATACCACAACTAGTTGAAGCCACATACCAAGATTCATCAATATACATTCAAAAATAATCGAGATATAGAATTTTATTTATTCACCATAAGGATAACATTGGACAACATACTGTGTTTAGCACTTTGAATATCTCTGCAACGGTTGGTAGTAGAACAACGATTAAAACACCAAAATGTTTGTTTTGTTGAGATCAACACATTAATAAACAGAAATTTGAAGTTTTTAGTAAAACTATCTGAGAAAAATCTAAAAACCTTTTTCTCATAAGATTAACATGGGACACGTTTTTTGGATTTTCTCCGCAACCACTTAACCTAGGTTAATGATTCAAAATACTAAATTATTTGTTTTTTTTTTAAGCTCTATAAAATGGCTATACCCAAGTAGCAAAACAATATTGTCTTAATATTGTCAACAATATTTTCCCAATCTTGTCATAATATTGTCTCAATAATTTTAAATATTTTCAAAATATTTTAAAAACATTTTTATGAAACAAAATACATTTTCTTGACAATATTGTGGCAATATTGTTCAACATTGGTAAAATATTAAATGACAATATTGAACAATATTGAGAAAAGAAAAATATAATATTGTTCAGCACTATCTCAACATTGAAACAATATTGTACAACCATGGTTTAAACCTCCAGCAATATTTGGAAAATATTTAAAAAATATTGTTAAAACAAACAATTTTCTTATTAACAAAAACATTTAAATTTAAATAAATAATTAGTGACATTACAACATTTCAAAATATATTTAAAAAAGTGCTGTTAACCTTTGTCAAAGGCTTTTGGTTACTCTGTTGGAACTGTTAAAAGCATATCAAATCAAAATGATACCTTAGGAGGTTATTTTGTGAGTAGACCTCCTCCCATAGTTTTCAACCAATTTCAATGTTCAAGGAAAAAATAATGTATAAAATAAGCTAATTAACAAATTAAAGGCACTGTACTTTTTAATCATAAGTAAAGTAGACTTGCCCAAATATTGTCTCTGTGCAATTTAGGTAGGTAAAGAAAAGAGAAACCAAAATTAGAAATGATATTTTTTATTCTATAGTTTAATGTCTTTGTCCACTAATAAAATCAAATAAAATGCACTGGTCTAAGCAGTCCTTTTAATCCCCTGTAGCTCCTCCAGCAGTTGCTTCTCGAAGAGCTGTCTTTCCTTTCCTGAAAAAAAAAAAAAATATATATATATACCTATGTAATTTGACACATATTGAATCATATTTTAATTTACTTTTATGTTATAATTTTATTTTTTAAATTATAGGTAAGTACAAGAGTTAAGGATATGTCGGCAAATACTCAGGTATTTTTGATATATTTACAACTATATTTATACTTCTTGAGGTGTGTGGTTGGTACAATTTTAATTCACATCGGATAGCTAAGTTTGGATCATTCACATATTATTATTAGAAATAAATGTTTTAATTGTTTAATTTAGCAAGGTCTCTGATAATTCAAATTAATAGGCTATCAAACTATTAGCAGATAAATTTCGGCAATCATCCTTATGGCGAGGGGAAAGTCCGTCGCAAAGCCAGTGCTACGCAAAGACAACCCGTTAGTTTTCTTGATGGTGTTATTTCATACATTAAGAACAGTATTTCATTTTCTATTGGAGTACTGAAAAATAATTAAGTTACCACTTGTTGGTCCCTATTCAAGTCCAGTCCACAAGGTGTTAAAAGAGTCTGCAGTACCTCCCGCCAATTTGTATTTTAGTCCTATAAGGCCAAAATGTTAAATTCCTTAAAAATGTCTATTTTTAAACACGAGTAGTACGTTTCTTTAATCGGATTAATTTGAAACCTATGTATACTGTTATAGTAATACTCTTAGGGATCTGTGAGGTTCAACTGTCCAGAAGTCTATTATCATTCACGAAAATTGTTCTTGTTTATCAAGTATTATTTTTTATTCAAAATAAAACAAATATGAACAGCATCCAACCACACAAAAGCCTAGTTATTGTTGTTTTCTTTTAAAATACACATGAAGCTAGAAATTTTAGGACAAAAGGCACCGAGTGTTTGACTGTTAGCGATTTAAACATTGGTCTCATAGGACTAAAATCCAAAATGGTGGGAATTCTGCAGACTCTTTACGCCCCAAAAGGATTAGGTATTGGTTGAAATCGATTGCCTTGTATCATCTTTTGTGTATATTTTACCGTCTTGTATGTAAGTACAGTATAAGTGTAAATATACTTTAGTGTTGTAAGACTATTTTATTTATCCTGTTTAGTTGTAACAAAACGTATCATGCTAATACAAAAATTATTTAAAAGATTAGGCTAATGTAGCAGACATTGGGCACTGCTGAAATAACAACAGTTTAAAAGTGAGGAAATTAAGAACGTTTAAGAACTTTCACTTTTGTTTCATTGATAATTTTGTTTCACTGGTATTAAATATTTCCTTACTTATTCAAAAGTAGAAACTCAATTCCGTTAATCTCCTAAATGAAAGCCAACGACAAAATTAAATAAAATACGTTTTATTGCAGACATTTAACTTTTTACTGCAGTTTTCATTTGATACCAATCTATATTATTACACTCTTTATTTGCTTTAACGCTTTAATATGTTGCTGATCAATACATTTTAAATGATGGGTAGGCTGCTCTGTTCAAAAGACTGTAACTATGAACTCAACGATGATAAAATTTAATTTAATTCTTACATTTTATCCAACTTCGCCTGCGACTGCGCCAACCAGGTTGCAGCCGAAACATATATTTTGCTAAGCTCCGCATTGACCCAAAATTTTCTTGTGGCGGCTGAAACATTACAGACACCTTAAACTAAAAATATTTATTCATAAACTATATACCTTGAAGTGACTGAGTTTATTGTCTAAATCGACAACCATTTATTATCTGATTTTTGTAATAGAGGTACCAAAATTAAATTGTATTGCAGATTTGACCAATCACATCGGACTTTAAAAAGAGGCATTATTACAGCACACAAATAGCTACATCGTTCTGTGTTTAAAATTACATTCTTCAAATTATGAACTTTACTATCACATATAAATTGTCCAAACATCCCGTTTTTGGTCACAGTAGCAATGAAAAATTTAAAAAGACAGGTGATGTTCGCGTGTTTATTTTCATTTAGAGTCAATTGGTGTAGATGTAGGCTACAGGAGTGCCAGTTGTTTTCAGAACACTGATAAGGTTAGGTTAAGTTTATTTACCACACCGGTAATTATTAAGTAAATTTAAAATTTAACACTAGAATTAAAAGACAATTTACATATTACCAAGCAAGTTAATGGGCATAAGACAGTAATGCCTGGTTTATCAGAACTAACGTGGCGGACTAGTACTGTTCGTATAGGCTACTTAAGTCAAAATAAAAAATATTTAGTGTCGTACTAAACAAAAAAAATTCAATGACAAAAGTCAGTTCAGTATACAAACTTTGATAGTAAGTTAGAATAAAATCTTTATTTATATATGTCTACCAAAAATGATGTATGTTATCACATCAATCAACAACGACCTATTCTAAAAAATACCGATAAAATTCTATACCGGTAGCCTATCAATATTAATGTAGGCTATGGTGGAAGAAAAAAATAGGTGTGCTATTGCGCAGGTTTGTGACGTAATTCGGGATGCACATCAGGTGTGGACTGTCAGCTTAATGTAAAAAAATTGTATGTCAGCGAAGTGGAGCTTGCATCCTGCGTGACGTAAATGCGCAGGATTGTCCTGTTTTAGGCACTGGATTAGCACATATTTTTTCCTTCCACCATGAATGTAGGCCTAAGTTTGATGTTTCGGATAGACTTTCATAAGCAGAATGATATAAATAACCGAATGAAATTATTCGATACCTACGGTATATCATTAGGTAAATTTTGTTATCGATTGCAAAATAATATAATAATCTGTATGTTAGTTGTTACCAGGGATTCAGCTGGGATAAAAATTCTTTGAGCAAAAATGCTACAAGCTCTTAGAGACTTGTAGCAAAAATATTTTCCTTTTCGCATTTTTATCGCGTGTCATTATACTATTTTTTGGTCTTAAGTTGTTTTTGCTTGTATTTGTTTTAAGGTTTAACATTTTAATAATATATAATTCAGCAGAGTCTACTTTTCTTGGAAACTTATCTTATCCATTTTAACCATTAAAGTCGGTAATGGAAATATACTAAACATTCTAATAGAATAGGCCTAATATGGCACCAGAACAACTAAAACTCACACACCCCGAACATTACCTGAAACATAACCTCAAAGCATATCGCGATCGCATTTGCGCATCAGCGATTTTGAGTTATCTGTTTTCGCTAAGGTACCTCAACACTTTGGCCCGATCATTGCGATTTCGAGCGACTCGTGCTCGTGTAACCGCCCACATTCTGCAGCGAGTCGAGACCGCGAGCGGCACTAAGTATGGAGGACCTGCCGCTCGTCTCCTTTGACTCGGTCACAAAAACCGACAAGAATCGGTGTGATTGCGAGGCGAGCGCAATCATCCCTTCGGTGGCGAACTAGCCCTCGACATTCTCGCATTGACCGATTCGCTCGGCTAGACTCGGCTACTACAGAGTGCGCGCCAAACTTGAGTCACAGCGCATGACGTCTGCTAGGGGGTTAGCTACTGTCACTACAACTGTCATATCAGTAACTCGCCCGTTCTGTTTACAAGGTACGCAGTTGAAATCGACAGACACTGTTTATGTAATGTAGGCTCGTCTCCTCTACCACTCGCTCAGAGGCGATCGGTAAAGTGACTTAGTGCAACCAACGCAACGTTAAGCCTCTACAACATCCCAACTACTCTTCTAATCTTTTTGGTTGTGGATCGTGATCATGGACTTTTAATGCAATTTGTATTGTTAAAACCAGATTTTCTGCAATAAAATTTAAAACAATTTCTTATACTTTTCTTTGTAGCAAAAAAGCGACAGCCTGCCCAAATATTGTCGCATTTTCGTGGTGCATGTCGCATTTTGCGACAAATGCGACCGCAGCTTAAACCCTGGTTGTTACACTTAAAAATAAGAGGGGTCATGCATTTCAACCAAATGAATGATTTACCTTTTTACTGGCCAAACTAAACCACATCCACACCTTATACTAGACATCACAGCCTAAACAATCTACCTAGGCCTATATTGAGCATATTTATCAGACAATTTAAATATTTCTACTAGGCCTATGCTTTGTGAATCTGTAGAATGTAGCTTAAAACAAACCTTCAAAGCAACCCAATATTGGTTTAAGCAAACAGTCTCACTCTCGCTCATGATCTCCTAACTTTCTAGGACATGATTACCTGGAGCCTACAACTAGGTTAATTATTAAGGATAAGTTAATCTTTAACTCCATAGGTTTACCAGGGGGATGGGATTGATAGTCTTCAATTAGACACTAAACTAACGTATAAACCAATTGACCAATAACTTAATTTACAACGTGTTACTTTTATCAATAACATTGGGTCAATGGCATATATAGGTTAAATACTAACATTTCTCCATGATTCACTTACCTAGTTATCCAGTTGAGTACTCAAGTTGATACTCGTTCAAACAAATAACTTAGCCCTACGACTACTAACGAAATAAATAATTAATTAATTAACAAACCCGGCTCGATAACGAAATAAAAAGATAATGAAAATGTTTAATAGCACAATAGCAAAGACGTCCGTGCCGGGAAACGCAAACAAGGAACAACGCAATAATAACATAGCAAAAGCGCTGCGTGCGGCCGTAGGCGGAAGCTTAAAGCTTGCGCGCGCATTCTGCCGTGCTAATATATTGGAAGATCAGAATAACTGGTACAGTATTAATTGACTTGTTTTAGCGCGTGTAAACTGAAACAACGCGTGAAATTTTTGTATTTTCTCCTCAGTTTAACACTTCACACTTCCAAAATTGTAATTACTTTAACGATTACAACTTTATTGTAATACTGTATTTTTCAAGGTGAAAATGTCTGAAAACATTTTCTCAATATTTTTAAACCTTAGCATTTCTACATTTCAAATTAATATTGCCGTAATATTGAAAATATTTTTCTAACATTGTTCTATGTTACCGAACAATATTGATCAAGAAATATTTATAAATATTGAGAAAATATTGTTTCAATATTGTAACAATATTACTTTGACAATATTGTCAGCAATATTGCTCAACATTGTTTCAATATTTTAACAATATTGTTCTGCTACTTGGGTAACCAAAATTGAGTCTTTTTAACATTTTGGGGTCAAATTTTCAAAATACCGATTTTTGGAAAATTATAAACCCCCATAAAACCCCCTTCCCATAGTGCGATCGATCTGGTTTTCGAACTTAAAGTCATAAATGCTACTCTCCACATTTGTGCCAAATTTCATCAAAAACGGGTGTTTCTTTCAAAAGTTATCGCGGTAACGGACACACACACACACACACACACACACACACACACACACACACACACACACACACACACATATATATATATATATATATATATATATATATATATATATATATATATATTTGAACGAATAGTGTTTTTGGCATCTGGGGACCTCAAAACGAAAAGTTATCATGGTCTCGGGCTTAAGTCTTACCATGCCACCTACGGTAATAGCTTCTTCCCTATAGGGGAAATTCGCTAAAAGTACTCTAACAAAGGAATAACAGGCTTTTATAGTGTAAAATCCGCATAAGACAACATACTGCGTTTAGTCGATACACATTTTTTGTAATAACTCGGCAAATATGTATGCTAGAATGACGTGAGGGCTTAAAACATTTGCCTCACTAATTCCCACATTTTTACATGCATTAATTTTATATACGGTGCTTTTCTGACCCTTTTTGGGCCCAAAAACTCGAAATTTGAAATATTAATCCCCAAAAAAGGGGTTTAGAGTTTTCCGATTGTTTTACCCAACGAACTTGTCCAACTGATTACAGAGAGGAATGTCCCTACTAAATTTGAAGTAAATCGGACAAAAAATGCGATCGCTAGAGTGCAAACACACACTTACACACACTCACATATGTATACAATTTTGAACGACCCCCCAAAACTTGTTCAGGGGGTCACGTTAGGAACTTCTGTGTTGGTCCCGGGCTTAAGTTTCACCGTGCAGGTCATGCTAATAGTTCACTTTCCAAAGGAAATTCACTAAAAATGACAATGCAAAAACATATTACCATAGTTCATAAAAAATTATTTTATTTGATTTGATATACACAAGACATCATGCCATTTTCAACACTAATTGAGTATAACCATAGGTCATTTGATTGTTTATACCTGCATGTTGTCGGATTCAGTATGATTGTAGGACAGAATCTTTTTTTATCCTTACCATTTTTTTTTTTTTTTACCTTTTTCCATTACCTCCAGGACTATTGCATTAGCACATTTTTGAATTTAATTTATTCTATACAATTAAATTCAGCAATAGCTATTTAGTATACATTTATGCCTGCCGAATAGGACAAAATCAATGTCCAGCCCTCGACGCAGTTCTACAATTTGCCACTAGAAAGCATTAGAGTTGCTTTATCAAAGCACGATTAGTAATTTTCAGCTTCACTAACAGGTAGCGGTGGAGTCGGGTTTTTTTTAGCCAGCTTGTCGTCCGTCGTCGGTTTGTCTCGGAAATGGCTGTCACAGAAATTGTCTCGTCTGTCAGTTGTGAATAGTTATCCGTTCATTTCGAATGTTAACAAAATTAACGTAGCGATGAGTTAAACACAGTGATATACATTTAAGACAATAGTGTTTTGGTGCATGTGTATTCAAATTATGCAATTGTGTTCCATCAAAAAAGTGTAGCTTACTCCCAAGACACCTTTTAATTTGTGTGAAGAAAATTCAGTCTGTTGCTTATCAATATCCAGTTAATCACATAGGCATACATTATGCAGCTCTTAATTTCAACTCTGTATAAGTAATTAATCAAGTAAAGTGTTAATGTATTGTATAACATAATATTTATTCAGGTTGTATCAACCAACTTACTTCAAATTATTTCAAGGTTTAGAGGTTATGGTGAAGTTTCTTAGATAAATTGAGCCTGGGTTTAGCCATTTGCCAAGGCTTTTTAGTAATTTTATGTGTTCATAAATTATTTAAATGATATTGATTATTTACGAAGTATTAGGTTTTATGTGAAAGAGATTGTTTTTAAGGCTTCTGATTTATAGGTTATACCCTAGGCATAGAGGAACTGACCATACATAAGTATACCTACAGTACTACTATTTATGCTGTGGACCATGGACTAGGGTCTTGGTAATTTTTATTACCTAAGTTTAAAATTGGCCTATCCTAGGTTTTCTTTTTTCAGTCTGTCCAAATGACTGTTTAAAAAATAATTTTACTGTCTATGGTGTGGGATTTTGAGCATAGGTCTGCCTAATTCCATTCAGGCTAGGGGAAATCATATTTAAGTCTAGTGTAGAAACAGGTTTTTTTTAAAGAATCCTACTTTTGTGTGAGAGGGCCTCTTTTGATTATTAGCTGATGTAGGCTTAAAATTGTAGTTACTTGATTGCTAATGTAAGCCAATGTGGTTAAGTTATTTTAATTTTCTTTAGTGCTTTATCTTAAAAGTGACTTTTCAATTAAACTGTATCAATGAAAATCCAAATATTTAGTCGTAATTGTTAGAGTTATAAATAAAATTCACCCGTTTGTGTGACATGGCGTTCATGATGAAAAAGAAAAAGTATAAATTTGCAGTGGATGTGTGCATTGATGAATTAACAGCTGTTCCTTTTGTGAGTGCCGTTTTATTTGCAAAAGTCCGTCTCTTAGATGGTGGAAGCTTCAGTGAAACTTCTAGCAGGTAATTTAAGTTAATAATTTTATTAGACTGAAAGTTTCCTTTTTTCCTTTTATGTAGGTAAATTAAAACATCATACCACCCAATTCATCTGATGATCTTCCACTCTATTGTAACATAGTTTATTAGATAATTTTAAAGTCTTATGGGGTACAGTTCCGCAGACATCCCCTACGATATATTATCGAATGAAAATATCGATCGATTACAAATATAGATTGGAATTAGGTATTTATTATCGATCAAATTAATTGTTATTTTGTATATTTTCAACAATATTTATACCGTATTAAATCATCTGTTTTCAAATATAATTTGTTTACTCTATATTTGTTTTTGTTAGGGCCTATTTCTTTTCTTGGGTAAGTGAACTAAAATGAACTCTACAAGTGATAATTTTCGTAGTTTAAGTATGGTTTGTAAATAAGTTTAATCTGTTTTGTTGGGTACTGTACTTAAATATATTTGGTTACTTAAGTTAAATCTGTTCTCATTTAATTAGTATATAATCGATTAAAAATTTTGTATTCCAACTGAATTCCAATCAATATTTAAACTTATAATCGATCAATAGTTTAGTTTGATAATATATCGATATTTATAATCGATCAATATTTTTGTTCGATAATATATTGTAGGGATGTCTGCGGAACTGTACCTGTCTGTGGTTTTACAAGGATTTGGTATACAAGGATCATTCGTGATCACTCAATATAATTAAGGTTACCCATTTGTCCTACTTTCGCTGTTACGTATTATAAGAGCCCATGTTTTTATTTACATAATCAAGGGCAAGAATTATCAGAGGTAGCTGAGTACTTGTAAGGATTTCTGTCATTTTTTTTAGCCTCAGAGTTAGGTAGGCTATTTTACATTTTAACTAAGTTTCTTAAAATTAAGTGACATTTTTAAAAAAGAAAAAGTAAAATAGGGCCTCAGTTAGACAAATTAATTACGGTAGGCCTAGGCTAAGTAAATTGTTAAGGATAACATGGAAATTTGTGTTAAGTATAATGTTTTCATTTGTTTACTAGCCTTTTCATCTTTTAGCTCCGTACACCTCTGAAGGACAATAAACTGTAATAAAGAGACAGGACCGTTTTTAATATCGTAATCCGATTTTTATGGATATACCTACCGGTGATCAATTTTGTAAAGGGCCTATCTAAAGTTAATTCGGCGAACAAATATCTGCAATTTTTACATTCCGAGTTAATTTGTAACTGATAGTGAATTATACAAAATCTATTTCCTAATATGTGCATGAAATAGAACCAATATTTTAAACTTCAAATTTGAAGTTTGCCTTCGTAGCAGCAGAGGGGGAAACTTATCTCTCCAATTTATCTATAAGCCTTACAGAATGTTAGTGTTCAGTTAAAATTATGGCTTCTTTTGGGTTAGTGACGTTTAGTTACCCTGGGTTTTACTGTAGTATTAAATTGTATAGGTAACTTAGTAAAATACCCCTCGTTACAGCAAACCTGCGTCCTCAGCGAATTCCCCCTACAATTTCTATAAATACGAAAAACCGATCATCCCCCAGGCTAAATCACTACACATACAACCAGAAAATTTGGCATGTATACTCTTTCCATAACATAGGAACATGGAACATAGGTAACCGCTTATAAAGGATGTTAAGAAATTCCGATAGGGCTCCGCTCTACGGGGTTTAAAAGTTCCAATCCTGTGTTATTCTTATGGGACCCTGTCATTCAAATAACCCTGTCGCAGCAAACCTGCGTACTTAGCGAATTTCCAATGCATGCATATGTTTCTCTCTCCCACATAAAGCCACTTCCAAGTTTCATATAAATACATAAATAAATAAGTGATCTATAGCATTTTATTTATTCTCCATAAGATTAACATAGGGCTGAGTACGCAGGTTTGCTGCAACAAGGAACTCTAAATATGTGTTTTTATGCAATTATCAATATAACTCAACCAGCTACATACTAAGTTTTAGCGAATTTGGATTGGAACTTTGACTCCTCGTGGGGCGGAGCCCCAAGGAAATTTCTTAAAATCATTTCTGCATCATATAGGCCTAAGTGCCACATTTTGTGGTTATAGGTGTAGAGCTTTGGCCTGGGGGCTGATCGGTTTTGGCGAATTTCCCCTATAGGGAAGAAGCTATTACCGTAGGTCTCATGGTAAGACTTAAGCCCGAGACCATGATAACTTTTTGTTTTGAGGTCCCCAGATGCCAAACACTATTCGTTCAAATTGATATATATATATATATATATATATATATATCAATGTGTGTGTACGTTAACACGATAACTTGAGTAAAAACGTCCGATTTTGATGAAACTTGGCTTAAATGTGTAAAGTGATATTTATGACTATAAGTTCGAAAAACAGAAAAATTGGACCATGGAAAGGGGGGTTTATGGAGGTTTCAAATTGTCCAAAAATCATTTTTTTGCACTTTTCACCCAACAATTTTTGAAACACTCAATTTTGGTTTTGAGCATTTTATAGAGCTTAAAAAAAATAATAACTTGTAGTATTTTAAATTATTAATGTAGGTTAAGTGGTTATTGAGAAAATCCAAAAAACCTGCTCATAAAATCTCCCATGTTAATCTTATGGGAAAAAGGTTTGTGGGTGTGTTTCTTATGGTTTTTGGGTTTTTGTGTTTCTGGTTATCTCTTCTTTCAGTGTAGATGTTCCTGGGCAGTTTTCACACTTTCGTTCAAAACACTGATGCAATGGAGGATTACAATTTAACCAAAAAATATAGTGTTTATGAAGATAAATCAAGTTCTGCATCATCATTCAGCTCTTTCAATTTAGCACCAATAGGCATCAGCTTAACATTCTGGTGAATTGCACAAACGTTATGACTTCCACTAGCACCTGCAAGGATAATGTTTTTCGGTCTTAGCTCACAAAACTTTGAGATTCCAATTTTGTTTATTGGGGTATTTTTCTTTAAATAATGCAAATGCTTCTTTTAAATTACAGAGAAAAAGTCGCTTCTGAACTTTATTTTTTTTTCCATGTTCGGTGATGGTTTTGCAATCTTTTTTGCTTGGTGAGCACCTGCTAATATTATCATCATTGTAACAAATTTTTACAACATTCACGGTATCATCTTTTTTGTTTTACCTGGTCTAGGGTTTGGCGTACTAAGAATACCTTTATATTTCACTATTTTTTTAGCAGTCCTCACTATAAAATTTGTAGCTCCGAATTCTTCTTGAATTTTCCTTATGGACCAGCTCTCAGGTAAAACCGTCAGAAGCAGAATCTATTCACTTTTCTTAGTTGTTGTTTTGAATTTATCTTTCAGCTGAGCAATCATTTCCGATTCAGCAACTTTTGTGACTCATTCTCTTCTTCCGATTCTACTCTTGATACTTTCCTTAAGGTATCATCAATTTTCTTTAGTTTCTTCTTTGGGTAAGACTTTTCATTTAATCTTTTAGGTTTGATAGGAGATTATCCTACATATTGCAAGCTATTGTTTAGTGAACTTAAAGCATTATCGAGAGCAGCAGCATCTTCCGGATCACTCTCCGCACTTATTGAATCAGATTCATTTTCATTATCCTTTTTCGGTAGTTTGGAACGGCAAGAGGAACAAATGTTATAACCAGACACTAATTTATCTGATTGTAGGGTACTTATCATCCACTCTTGAACATTTTGCAAATTTTGTTAACTTTGCAATGCCCTTTGATAAAAAAAGGATTGCAACAATATATTTTCTTGGACACAGGAATATTCATACTGTCATTTCAAATGTTATGACTAAAACTATTTATATACAATAAAAATAAATTAATTTGTACAATGCTCAGAAGAATACAGCAAAACACTGACTTTGCTGTAATACCTCTGTATCACTATATTGTTTCATACAAATTCACTCATTTGTATGGCTGTCAGATACCAATGTTTACAAGTTTACTTGCTGGTTATTCACTTAAAAAATAAAATACAATTTGTTCACAAAGGTAGACATTTTATATCAATCAATCACTTAAATAAATACTGTACATTGCCTAAATATCAAACTAAAATATATAGTTCAGAAAATTAGATAATCCACAAAATCACTGTTTCATAGTCACCAGCTAGTGGAGAACTGGCTCATCTCTAGTGATTGGCCTCTCTACTACTCACGTTCTAACATGAAACATTCCACCACTCATTGAAATAATCAACAGAGCAGTACAGGTGTTTGTTATCAGTAAGAATTGATTGAATTTCAATTGGGTATTTTCATTTTTTGCTGGTAATAATACCCCCGTCGCAGCAAACCTGCGTACTCAGCGAATTTCCAATGGAGATATAAATGTATTAGTACTAAATAAAGTCACTTACCCAATTTCATAAAAATATATTCACAAATAAGCAATATATACAATTTTAATTAAGTTATTCCCTATAAGAATAACATTAGGGCTAAGTATGCAGGTTTGCTGCATCAAGGAACACAAATGGATTTTTATGCTAATATCAATATAACTCAACTAGGTGAAGTCATATACCAGTTTTTAGCGAATTTCCCCTATAGGGAAGAAGCTATTACCGTAGGTCTCATGGTAAGACTTAAGCCCGAGACCATGATAACTTTTCGTTTTGAGGTCCCCAGATGCCAAAAACACCATTCGTTCAAATTTTTATATATGTATATATATATATATATTTATATATATATATTTATATATATATATATATATATATATATATATATATATGTGTCCGTAAGCACGATAACTCTCGTAAAAAAAGTCCGATCTTAATAAAATTTGGTACAAATATGTAAAGTACCATTTATTTGAACGAGTTCGAAAACCAGACAAATCGCACCATCAGAAGGGGGGTTTTTGGGGGGTTTTGTACCCCAAAAATGGGTTTTTTGGGGTTTTCACATGTAATTTTGATTTAAATCAAATTTTAATTTACACCATAGGATTCAGCTTAAAAAAACAAAAAATTTGGTATTTTGATCATTGCTCTACGTCAATTAGTTACTGAGATATTACAAGTGCTAAACACAGTACGTTGTCCAATGTTATTCTTATGGAGAAAAAGACAAATTTTATATCTCGGTTATTTATGAACATAAACTGACCAAATTTGGTATATCGCTTCATCTGGTTGTGGTTTGTTGATGTTTGAACAAAAAACCAATTTTTCGCCTATGGTTCCCGAAGCAGCAAACCTAGGTACTTGGTCCCCATGTTATTCTTATGGAGAATAATGAAAATGTTATATATCGCTTATTTATGAATGTATATGGATGAAACTTGGTATGTGACTTGACTTAGATGAGTTCTATTGATATTTGTATAAAAATCCATTATTTTTTGTTCCTTTTTGCAGCAATCCTGCGTATTCATCCCTAATGTTATTCTTATGGAGAATAATGAATATTTTAAATATCGCTTATTTATGAATATATTTCTTATGAATTCTGGTAAGAGGCTTAATGTAATATTAAGACATATATATTCATTGGAAATTCGCTGAGTACGCAGGTTTGCTGCGACGGGGGTATTATTCATTTATGTTCATAATTAAGGGAGACATAGCATTTAATTACTATCCATAAGAATAACATGGGGATGAGTACGCAGGTTTGCTGCTACAAGAGCCTTTGACAAAAAATAAAATATAAAATTTGTCTTTTCCTCCATAAGAATAACATTAAACAACGTACTGTGTTTAGCACTTTCAATATCTCGGTAACCAATTGGTGTAGAGGAATGATCGAAATACCAAATTATGTGTTTTTTTAAGCTGAATACAATGGTAAAAACTAAAATTTGACTATTTCCAAAATTATATGTAAATAATTCAAAAAACCCATTTTTGGGGTACAAAACCCCCCAAAAATACCCCTTCGGATAAAGCGATCTGGCTGGTTTTTGAACTTAAAGTCATAAATGTTGCTTTACACGTTTATACCAAATTTCATCAAAATCGGATAATTTTTACGAGAGTTATTGTGCTCACGGACACACACACACACACACACACATATATATATATATATATATATATATATATATATATATAAATATATATCTACAGTTTCGAACTAATGGTGTTTTTGGGGTCTGGGGACCTCAAAACGAAAAGTTATCATGGTCCCGGGCCTAGGTCTTACCTTGCCAACTACGGTAATAGCTTCTTCCCTATAGGGGAAATTCGCTAAAACATGGTTTGAATTATCACCTCATATTTTTCCTCACATAATATGATAATAAGTGTTAGCTTATTTTTAAGGTTTTAAGCTTACATAAAAAAGTAATTTGATGTAGGTAGTATAATTACCAAACTACAAACAAATACAAATAAAAAAACAAGCAAATAAAAAAACAAAGCGTTTTGAACTAGAAAGTAGAACAGTTTTAATCACTATTACTCTTTGTACATTTACCTAAAATATGGTTTGTTATTTAATCACTTTTTAGTAGGTCTGGCAGAAATTGTAGGAAATATAAAGTGTGTCTTTTACTAATTTAATTGTGATTCGTAAACTACTTTGAATACTGAGTTAGAAATCTGTATTTATTACAAAAACATATTGACGAATAATATATATTTTTTTCATAATGTTTAAAAGTTAGCTTTTCATTTTGAAAAAGTTTAATTTTTGGAAAAGTTTAACTTTTTACAAAAGTACTGGTGTTGCATATCAAATTAAATCTTATATAATCCACTTTAATTTGAAACCAATTTCATGTCTCTTATCATAATTAGGAGCTGAGAAAGTCTAATTTAAAGAAATTGATAATAATCAAATTTACTGTATATTGTAAAACTTTGAAATAATTTATCTCAAAATAAATAAACAAGTAAAATAATTGAAATTTTGGAAAAAAGCTCAACTTATGATCTAAGCTAAGTGTACAAAGTTTCATGAAGTTCCAAAAGGGTTCGGTTGTAAGGTGTGTTGATTTCATATAGACTTAGCCCTGTATACGGTCATTAATAAGTGAGATATAACGTTTTCTTTTTCCTTCATAAAAATAACATTGGACAACGTATTGTGTTGTACTTTCAATATCTAAGTAACCTATTGACGTAGAGCAATGAACAAAACACCAAATTGTTTGTGTTTTTCATCTGAAACCAATGGTGAAAACTAAAATTTTAGTTTTTAAAATAGACTATTATAAATACAACATTTAAAAAACCCATTCTTCCGGTAAAAAAATATAAAAAAAACCTTCTGAGGGTCATCTGTCTGGTTTTCGAACTTAGTCATAAATGTTGCTTTACAGGTATATAGTTATGAAATGTTGTTTCCTACTGGCTATCACTGTTGATTTTTTACCTACAAGTGATAACCTTTTAAACCTCAGGACTCGTAATATTAGCATTTATGACTTTCATCAACTATTTTATATATTTAGTTTTGGTTTAGTTATTTATATTGTTGAAATCATTATATTAACTATAAACTTTGAAAAAATTTAATACTGAAACAAACAAATAGGCTGATAATAATTTTGATAGGACTCAAGTAAGGGGTCTGCTGTAAATAAATATTGCAATCTCATTTAATTCAGTACATGGTATTTAATAATACTAGAGATCGTCCAATTTTCGAAATTTGACCAAATATTTGAATATATATTTCTCTCTCTCTCTCCCCTCTCTCTCCCCCCTCTCCCTCTCTCTCCCCTCTCCCCCCTCTCCCACCCTCCCTCCCCTCTCCCCTCTCCCACCCTCCCTCCCCTCCACCCCTCCCTCCCTCCCTCCCACCCTCCCTCTCTCCCTCTCATCTCTCTCTCCTCCCCTCTCCCTCTCCCCCTCTACCCCTCTCCCTCTCCCCCTCTCCCTCTCTTCCACCATCTCGCTCTCTGCCTCCCTCCCGCTCCCCCACCCTCACCTTCACCCCCAGGTAATTATTTTATGTGGAGTTACAACAGATAGCAGAAGGGTGTTACCATTCCAGCAATCAGTAGCTTTTTTATTTATGCCTGAATCCTCCCGAGAAATCGTTACCACAAAAATTTCCTTAGCCTATTAATATTTAGAAGGTATACCATTATAAACCATAACATTGAAAATGGCATGTCACAATTATTTGCAAAATGCACAGTTCTTACAAAAAAAGTCCTAATTTTAAAAAGTGGTTTCTTCCACTTTGATAGGTAAATTATTAATTTGTATTTATGATTCATGTTTATGATTATCTGATAAATATTCTGGAAATAAAAAAAATAATAAATTAATTCTTTAGATTTTTCTTGTATGGTTTGATTTGACTTAGGTCTTCTGTTGGGGCCTTTTCAGGGAGATAGGTAGTGTTATTTATTTTTAATAAATACACCCGGAAGGTGTAATAAATACATCCAGAAGGGTTTGAATTTAAAATGGTGTAATTAATGTAAGAAGATCCATAGGAGAGGTTTTGTAAGGTGGTTGTAAATTGTGAATGGTTATTCACAGAAACAACATAGTTGCTTAAAAAAATAATTCATCATTTTAAACGGTGTGGACACATAAATCAGCAACTTTTTATTGCAATTTCTTTGAGAAATTAACATTATCAGCTGACAATAACAAAGAGTTTAAATTGACTCATACTGAACTTAATTTTTTTAAACGAGCTTTAAAACTAAACTACCGAATAATAAAATCTATTTAGCACCATGTAGAATGAAGAAAATCTAGGCCTAGTCTTGCAGCAGGTCTCCAATATCGGAGCAATTTGAAAGTCTCTCCCTCAGGACTCTTGACTCCCTATGGAGTTCTCACGCTTCATCTGGTGTCATTCTGAATCATAAGAAAACATAGTTTGGAACTTGAAAATAAAGTAATAAATTTCTATAATTCTAAGGTTCAGTCCAATCCTATTGGTGGATTTGAAACCTCACAGTTATTCAAATAAAATGAAGTTTAATTGTATATTATCTTCTGTTGTATTACATTGGTATACCTAATTACATGTCAGTTGAAGTATTTAACATACTAATTACAAATTAGATGCTCTCAAGTCACATCCGGAATGGAATATTGTCTGTCTTTTCCTTATGTGAGGGTTGTGGACTTTCATGTCACTCTGACGTTCGATCACTAAACTCAGGAGCATCAATGGTTCAGCTATTTTCACTCCGAGAAATATCTGTCTAAATTACTTCAGTACCGGACAAACGCACAGTACAACTCCCTCAGCTATCGCCCCTAAATGTTATTGATTCTGTGACTACATTGTTTTATCTGTCCGATCTCCCCTCCAATTCTGTGTTACTGGAGATACCATTTCGTATTTCCCTTTTATAAAATAACATTTGACGTTTTTCACCATTTGTATATAGTTACACACATAATTAACTATATATTTTCATTGAATAGCCTATGTTTCAAAATCATATGTATCATATGATGCAGTAATATGATACCGGTACTTTAAAATGTATCTACAAATAAATACAAAACACCTGCAACAATTATTTGAGAATGTTACACAATTTTTTATACAAAAGCAAAATCTATAGTTTCTGACCTATTTACTAGGCTAATGCAGTATGAAAGTAAATAAATGTCACCAAAGCAATTATACCAAAATTATTCTGATGATTATGGTTCTGTTCGTCATCAATTGTAATTGGAGTTTTGTAATTCACTGGGTTGCGCATCAAAGTCAATTCAAAGTCTAATTATTCCAGCTCGGATAGCTGTTATTATTTACCATTTATGAAATGGCTTTGAATATTCAGTAAAACTCATTAAGAAATTAAATAATCGTATAGCTTTGTTAACATCAGCGTTGCTTGTTTCCTATTATCGAGAAGGTGCATTTCCCCTAGTCTTTCTATGTAATCCAAAAACAAAGGACAAAGTGACTGCGCAAATAACTATTGAGCCAACTGAAACCCCAAAGCCGCAGTGTCACTTTCGCCAAAACACATATACACCATGTAAAATCTCCAAAACTCATATAGCATTTTATTCAGACAATGTTATTACAGAAGCTATATCTATTTATAAAATATGTATTCCCTTTTAATATTTGAAGAATATTTGTTGTTATAAGATATAAGATTAAACCTTGCTTCTCGATCAAATGTGTACGAGTCAAAAGTTACCATCTACCTGCAAGGAAATAAAAACTTGAATCACGGTTGGTTTTAAGCCAATACAATTATTTTAACAGTTTTATTTAAACCAATAAACCTTACGCAATTTGTTGTGTAATGTAATAGTTTTAAAATTAATGTAGGCTACATTTGCCAATACAATTATTTTAACAATTTTATTTAAACCAATAAACCTTACGCAATTTGTTGTGTAATGTAATAGTTTTAAAATTAATGTAAGCTACATTTATTTCTCATATTCTTTGTACGTCTCCTTTCTCATTTTTATGGTCTAACTACTTATTCTTGAAAGTTCATTGCAACCCACTTAATATATGTTATATCATATATGTGTTTTATTTACCTACAATGGTGTAGCCAGTGAAGCAAACCTATAGTTACTTTTGGAATCACAGATGTGAAAAAGCAGAAACAATACAATGTTGCATACAAAATATTTTAAAGTTTATCTAGCTTTGTTTTGCATCACTACTATTATAAATGAGGTGGTGTCTTGTCTGCCTGTCTATTGTTCCATCACACCGAAACCACTCGACCAATTTTGCTGAAATTTTCATAGGCCTATTGCCGCTTTAAAAAGTCCTCAGGGCTCTGCCCCACGGGACTTCCACATTCCCATGTTATTCATATGGAGGAGAGTTTTATTTGGTTTATGTAAAATGTGTGTTTTCCTAATTCAATTCATTTAAATAAACAGCTTTTAAAAGGATTATATCTATCTGCAAACTGTCATTATTTTCTTTACCATTTTTATACTCTGAATTTCTGCCCCGTTGCAAAGCACGGGCACAGCATCTAGTAACAAATAATTAAGGCCTACAGATTAGGGGATATAGGAATGAATTAGGGCAAATAAGTTGGCCTTTAGTAATTCGTTATATTTTTTTGTACATTTAATTCAGTAAGTAAATGTTATCCATTGTTTTATGTAATTAGGTGGTTATATAGTGTAATGCATTAACGGAGATACATAAAGGATTAGCGGGAGCGCGTGATTTACTAACTATTACGTAACATAACTTTTTGTACCTTATAGGTAGATAACCTATTATTACGTACAATGTAAGATTAATTATTATGGTCTTACCAATAGTTATGAAAAACTGTAGCAAAGTTAACACAATTAGTAATTTAGTAAATATTTTAGTTTAGTAAACATTTCGGGAATTGTATTTAGAAAACTTTAAATGTTCATAACACCCTTATGCACTTCAAACTTTGCTTGATATTGACTTTACTCTAGTTTAGTTTTACTAGGTTAGACATATGAATTAGTTTGTGTTTTTGGCATTTAATTAAACTTGTTTCTGCACTACAAAATACGAACTGTCTTAGTTTTAGTTCTTATTATAACAAGTGTCAAAAACCATCACTATACTCAATTGCGATACTCGCTTGGCACTTAGAAGATAAAATACCCCCGTAGCAGCAAACCTGCGTACTCAGCGAATTTCCAATGCATATATATTTATCTTAATACCACATAAAGCCATATACCAAGTTCCATCAATATACATTCATAAATAAACGATTTATGACATTTTAATATTCTCTACAAAAGAATAACATGGCGGCTGAGTATGCAGGTTTGCTGAGGCAAGGAATACAAACAATGGGGTTTTATACAAATATTAATACAACTCAAGAAGGTAAAGCCACATACCAAATTTTATTAATTTATATTCATAATTAAGGGAGATACACGTTACTTATTCTCCATAAGAATAACATGGGAGCTGAGTACGCAGGTTTGCTGCTACGAGAACTATCGGCCAAAAAATATTTTTAGTGCAAATATCAATAGACCACAACTATATGAAGCTATATACCAAGTTTCATGAGGATAAGTTGATAAATAAGCGAGTTATACAATTTTTCTTATTCTCCATAAGAATAACATTGGGCAACGTACTGTGTTTAGCACTTTCAATATCTCTGTAACCATTTGACGAAGAGCAACGATCAAAACACCAAATTGTGCGTCTTTTTAAGCTGATTCCAATTTAAAAAACTAAAATTTGACTTTTTCAAAAGTTATATGTAAAAAACTCAAAAAACCCATTTTTGGGGTACAAAATCCCCCCCAAAATACTTTTTCGGATAGGGCGATCTGTCTGGTTTTCGAACTTTAAAGTCATAGATGCTGCTTTATACGTTTATACCAAATTTCGTCAAAATTGGACTATTTTTTACGAGAGTTATAGTGTTCACGGACACACACTTATTAAATATATATATATATATATATATATCAATGAGAAACTGAAAAAAATAGTTAAACATCACACTATATTTCGCTTTCCGCGTCTTCAGGTGTATAAAATAAAGTATATAAAAAATGTATAAATTAAAACTATAACATTTAACAAAATACAAAAATTAAATATAAACAAAAATCATATGTAAATTGGTTTTTAAAAACAACTGTGGCATGATCTATATTAAGTTTAGACCATGAGGAAATTTTGTCTTCATTACCATTTGATGGGCCTGTTCCATGTATCTCAACTCTTGTACTGTGGATTCTTTACTGAGTTGCCGGATTGGTGTTATATTATACAGGTCTTCAAATCTTTCTTTGTGGGAATCGGCGTGCTATACCAATGGTTGTTCCATCTTACCATGGTTGAATGCATACCTGTGTCCTGTAACTCTGGTTCTAAGCGTATTCTCAGTTGAGCCTATATAATCTTTCGGACATTGCTTGCATTTTACCTGGTAAACTATGTTAGATGAGTCACAGGACAGATTATTATTTATAGGGTATGTTTTATTTGTCGTGCCACTTAAGAATGTTGATGAGCTTGACAGCATTTTGCATACGAGGCATCTTGGTTTTTTACACGGTTCTGCTTTACTTTTTTGCTCTCGAATTGCCGGTTTGTCTTTAGGAGGAAGTTTTGGCTTCGATAACATTTCTTTTAGTATAGGTGGTCTTCGAAATATTATTCTTGGTGTTTTTTTAAATATTAGATTTGTAGATGTTGATTGCTGTAACACATTATAAGCCACTCTCAGAATATTATTAAGTTTATATAACCCAGGGTGGTAAGTCGTTATAAATTTGGGGTCCTCATTCTCAAAAGTTGATTGATTTTTCGATTTTAAACTTTTAATATTGAGTTTAGAGTTAAGTAACCTCCTCGGATAACCCCTTTTGGTAATAAGTTGTCAATATAGTCTTCCATATGTTTTCTTTCACTACATATATTTATTGCTCTTTTTGCCAGGCCTTTAGGGATGGATTTTTTCATGTTTTATATATATATATATATATATACAGTTTCGAACGAATGGTGTTTTTGGCATCTGGGGACCTCAAAACGAAAAGTTATTATGGTCCCGGGCCTAGGTCTTACCATGCTGACTACGGTAATAGCTTCTTCCCTATAGGGGAAATGCGCTTAAAACAAGAACTATGAAATATATATTGATTGTGAACAAGTATCAACATTGATTTAATCTACTTTAACCTAACTTGACTTTTTCAGTTGACGAACGATGAGTTTATAAGAAACTAATGACAATCAGTTTATTTTTGCGATTTCAAATAATCTTTGGATTTAACATTCTAAAATAACCCTGTCCCTCTCCTAATTAACGCATTTGCAACCGAGTGAGGTAGCGATTATTGCACCTCACATTCGGGAGGTCTTGGGTTTCATCCCAGGCCGGCCAATATATCCCCCCTCCAATTACGCCTACGACCAAAGTCTCAAACACCGAGCAACATGCAGATCGTAATGAGCTTGTTGACACTGCTAGCTGTTGTGCTGCTTATGCTTGAATGCCGTATGCCCTAGTGATGATGTGCGATACGGCCGTGTATCGCGATACGGCGATACGATACGTATCGGAGTCAGATATCGTATCAGTGCTGTGTATCGCGATACGCGTATCGTATCGCTTAACATATTGTGCATAAACGATACGGCGTATATCGTATTATACACTGCAGTTAAAAATACGGCCATCGAGGTATTTCCACTTGTTTTAATTGTAGTACCACAGGAAGAACACTTTTGAAGAATTCTTGATATAGATATAACCTCATTGTTTTACAGCTAAGAAAATAGTATAGAAATATCGTCTATATGTGCCGATGCAAAATCGTTTTAGGCGATACGATACGTATCGTTTCAAAAATATCGTATCGTCCCTAGCGCATCGCGATATTTCGAGACGAAACGATACGTGTTGCACATCACTAGTGCCCCAATCGTCCAGTAGTGTAGTGAGTGACCCCTCGTCAAGGTCGCCAGCGCCCAGTGGCCCAGTGACCAGTGAAGCGCAACTGGGAACACGCTACTCTGTCGCAACCGGTCCTGGTTTTTGTCAAGGATAGTCGCAACCGTTACACAATCAATACAAGTCTTACAGTTACTCGTTATCAGTGTCACGTCGCACAGGAGATAAATTGAGTAAACAGTTGATTTACTCCAATCACACAGTTTACAACAAAATTATGATGTACATTTATAATATTTACAGTTAGCTTAGTAAATTGTGTTAGTGGTATGAAACACATGAAGGAATATCCCTAAGGCAAAGCCTTAAATAAAAAACATAATTCCTGTGTGGTGGCAGACACTTTTTAAAGAAGGACTTGCAATCTGGCAAACACTAAAACATAGTTCAACTTATAAAAGCATGGTTTGCTTTAGATAAGCAATTGTTGATTTATAACCAGTTTATTTTAAACAGTATTATTAAATTACAAAACAAAATAGTTTTTTTTCATCTTTTTGCTTTTCATAACTTTAACAAAAAAGGATAAAATAGGTAGGCCTATGGTTTATTCTCGTTTTTAACATTGGAAATAAAAATCACCTTATTGAATAATAAGCCTACTACAACGTTCCTCCACATCATCCTTGTCCTAATTGATATAGGAAAAGAATATAGAAAAATAAACAACGCAAATATTTAAAAATATATAGAACGCAAATATAACGCAAATATATAGTAGTGTAATATTGAAAAATGCTCTTTTTATAAAAGCGCCAAGAATTGGCTGTAACCGCAACACGCGTAGAAGCGACGCTCTTTAAAGTAGGTACTATTGGGTTCTTTTGTAACGTTGAAAGAGAACATTTTCAACAAAGAGATCCGCTCTCCCTAACGGAGTTATTGGGCCAGAAACGCACCTACCAAAATAACCCTTTTGCAGCACAAGGCACAAAACGTCTTTAATTTCGGGTTGATAAAAATTGCCACCAATATTGATGTTTTTGTTGTTTAAAACATTTTAACGTTTTAATCAAATTGTATTTTAATAGTGTTATACAGTAATTTTATTTTTTAATTTGATCACATACCTAACTTTTTTAGATCCGTGAGTTATGTAATGTAAAATAAGAGAGCAACTAAATTGTAATGAAAATATAATTCAAATTTTCACTTGGCCTAAAGGCGTGATTAACAAGCTTAATCTAGCGAACTATCTTCATATTGTATTTGCAGTCGATGTTTGCTAGTTGGCGTTTTCGAAATACTAAAACTTTCAACTGTTGTGATGTGCTCGGGTCTGTCGCGGGGTCGGGTTTGACGCTGACCGACATAATTCCTGTCCGATTTTGACGCTGTCCGACTTTGACGTCGGTTCGAAACTTTCAAAACAACGTCCTCGTTTGGCGTCGCTTTAAAACACAAACTATGGTAATTTGGCGTTTGTCCTAGTAGGTACAAGATAGGCTCATGTCTGGTATAATAGCTTTAGGTATTAGTCTTTGGTTTCGAAAGAATGTACCTGGTCCAAAACGGCAGAGCATTATAAAATAATCACATTATTTTACTATTCACTTTGTAGTTCTGGTATATGCAATATATTTAACCTAACTACCATTAAATTGTTTGTGGTTAAAATGACCCTCGAAAAGTTAAAAGAAGTATCAGAAAACTAGAAGTATGCTGCAACGTTGGTCATGTTTATTATCTTACTAAAACCCGGTTTTCATTAATTTAAACGAGTTCGCACGCAGCGCGCTGACGTGAGGGAAGTGAATTTCCGCATTAAAATCTTTAAAAAATCTAATAAAGTGTTTAAAACAACACTGGTAACATTTTTTTGGAAAATTGCAAAATTTAATTTTTTTGCTGTTCTGATGCTTCTGGTTATACTTAAATTCACTATTAGGATGGTAATGTTGTACATTTTAAGGTTAGGAGGAGGTATAGTCAGGATAACAAGTTGGTATAGTGATATTGGGGGTGATAAACTACATCAAGATATAAAAAACAGCCTTTTCCAGTGTAAAATCCCCATAAGGCAACGACGTACTATGTTAAGACAATTAACATTTTATTTAATAATTCAGTAAATATATGCTAGAATGATGAGAGAGGGCTTAAAACTTTCGCTTTACTAATCTCTGCCGTCTTGTATGCATTCATTTTACATTCGGGGCTTTTCTGACCCTTTTTGGGCCCAAAAACTCAAAATTTGAAGAATTAAAATCATCAAAAAGAGGGTTAGAGTTGTCCGATTGGTTTGCCCAACGAAATTGTCCAACTGTTTACAGAAGGGATGGGTCCCGCCAAATTTCAAGTAAGTCGGACAACAATAATGCGACCGCTAGAGTGCGAACACATATATATAGTTGTTAACGACCCCCCAAAACATGTTTATTATCTATGTTGTGAACTTCTGTAGTGGCCCCGGGCTTAAGTTTCACCGTGCGGGTCATGCTAATAGTTCACATTTCCATAGGAAATTCACTAATAATAAACAGTGCTTTTACAAACATCTTTGAATTTTGGAAATAATGAAAACAGCTTGTACAGTATTTGTAAATATATTTTTATAAAGGGATAATTTTTACTTTACATATTTATATAATTGGAAGAAAATAAGTAAAAAAGTGGGAGAAATTCTAATAAATAGTCCTTTATTTTCTTTGGTTGAATTATTTACAGAAAAAATAATAGCATGAAAAAAGTAGAAACATTCAGCAACAGTATTAAATATTTACTTAAGATTTCGTTGTAAAAGTCTGGACAATTTAAAATTGTTTTTTGGCAAATAAATATTATTATTATTATTATTATTATTATTATGATGTAACCTTCATTTAAGTTTAAACTAATATTCATAATCATTTCATTTAAACAAATTTTATCAAAATTACACTTGACGGTTAGTTAGTCGTTATACCTATTTTTAAAGTTATTACTCTAGTCGAATGGTTTTTTTTTTAACTTCTTTCTGTATTGTTTTGTTCCAGGTAAACTACATTTCGTCCGTGTAGCCCATACATTTTCAGGTAAAACTCGTTTTATTATTATTTTGATTCTATCGAGTAATCATAAGTTTTGCTGCGTTGAGACCATTAGTGAAAGTTTGTGTGCAACCAGAGAAAATGTAAAAAGTTGGAGACTGGGGCAATAACGCTTGAACAGGGTTGGGAGGGGAGATCGAGCAGATAAATCCAATGGATAGTGGTAGAATCGATAGCAATGTGGGGCTGATAGGAGTGGGAGCTTTGGAATAATTGGTTTTTTGTTCAAAACTTCCAAAACTGCTCGACCTTTATCTATTTTGTTGCATAGCGGGGCTAAGGAATGATATGGGGGGGGGGTTATATAAGAAACGGTCCAGGGCTAAAACCTGTACCGTTGCGAAAGTTCGATGAGATACATTTATCCATTGAGTTGCATCGGAGTGGGTACAGGAGCTAAATATTGCAGTGATAGCCTAGAGATGCGTAGGAGAGCATGTGATCTCAAAGTAATTTATAGTTGTTAGAGAGTTGTACAATATTTTTGGGCTCACTTATTTACTTTGTAATTAGTTAAAGGTTTTGTTGCTTGTATGTGCGGGTCATAAAGTAGAGATCCACGAGTAGGTGAAGTGGTTTTGTTTTCGGTACTTTGATATCTCACTTGTACGAATCCCGGTAACCCACCGCGCCGCGCCGCCGCTTGAAGTTTATTACAAAACATTTGTAGTCTATCATTATACAACTTGTTAATTGGATGGCTAGCGTAGCGGTTACAGTTCTCGGCTCGCCCCGTAATCTGTGAGGTTGATCAGTTCGGTCCTGAGCAAAGTCTGAAAAGTGTCTAAAGGCTCGATACCATAGACCCAGCTGCCATTTGTAATCGGACTATTAATCATTAATTAACTAGCTGTTACCCGCAGGCTTCGCCCCGAGAATTATTTATAAAAACTATGATAGTTTTGTGAGCTGCATTCTGTGGTTAGCCTGTGGAACTACTACGAATCAAGATCAGTTGTTTGTATTTTCATCAGCTCAAACAAAAATTAATGCCCATAAGGAATACATGGGAACTTTTAACCCCCGTGGGGTATAGCCCTATAGGGTTTTCACAACTTTAATATGCCTATATCGTACCCAGGACTATCAAGTACCTCTCTGCAAAATTTTAGCTCAATCGGTCCAGTAGTTTTCACGTGATGGAACTTCTGAGTTCCGCACAAACATCCATACTTTCACATTTATAATACAGTATTAATAAGTATGTTTATGATGTCTAAGAACGAGGCCGAACTCAGATAGTAGCAAGACCAGTTTGGACCGTTCTATTTCAAAACGTTATATATAACCACAAAAAAGGAAATAAACACATTAATAGAACATGTTATACTTTAGTTCGCTTGATACAAAGTAACACAAAATGTTGTAATTTTGAGTAGGATGTAATGCAATGAAGCATTTTTAACGCATATGTTTATGTTTTATAACGAATCTATCTTAAGCATTTTTAATTATTCTACTGAGCTGCGATAGATCTTATTTGTAAAACGAGTTCGCACGCAGCACGCTGACGTGAGGGAAGTGAATTTCCACATAAAAACTTTTAAAACTCAAAATCAGTGTAAAAACATACATTTATTTCAGTTTTTATTGAAATTTGAAAACATTGATTTTTTGGCTCCTGGTTTAATTTACCTGCAAAGCTGGGAATACAATTTTGCGCATTATAATGTTAGGAGAAGATCCAGACAAGCTTGAAAGTAGGCGTGAGTTGCTGGGGATGATAAAAGTACTCTAACAAAGGAATAACAGCCTTTTCTAGTGTAAAAGCCCCATAAGACAACGTACTGTGTTTAGTCGAAACACATTTTCTCACACAAACTCGGTAAATATTTATGCTAGAATGACGAGAGAGGGCTTAAAACTTTTGCCTCACTAATTCCCATCTTTTTAGATGCATTAATTTTACATTCGGGGCTTTTCTGACCCTTTTTGGGCCCAATAACTCGAAATTTGAAAGATTAATCCCCAAAAAAGGTTTAGAGTTTTACGATTGTTTTGCCCAACGAACTTGTCCAACTGATTACAGAAAGGAACGTCCCTACCAAATTTGAAGTTAATCGGACAAAAAATGCGACCGCTAGAGTGCAACACACACATACATATATATACAATTTTGAACGACCCCCCAAAACGTGTTCAGGGGGTCACGTTAGGAACTTCTATGTTGGTCCCGGGCTTAAGTTTCACCGTGCGGGTCATGCTAATACTTCACTTTCCAAAGGAAATTCACTAATAAATCTATGTGTGTGGATTCAGAAATTATTGTGTGATCAGTTTTTGCCGATTTTCAGACCCTCCCCCAATATAATCATCCTCTCATCATAGTTAGGCAATCCCTCCCTTCCTCTCCCCTCGCTACAAAAATCGTAATTTTTAGCTGAATCACGATATACAAAAGCTTAACTCAATCGTTTAGTATTATTTCCTGTCTGTTGATGTTCAAAACACTGAAACCTGTGAGTTTGTGTGTTAATTTTACAATTTGACCAAATTCCTATTTGAGGGATATTTTAGGGAATCTACTGATAAAACCATCAAATGAGAAGTATACTACAACAAATACCTAGCAATGGAACTGTGTGTGATGCAACGTTTTAGAATTATATTATATCAGTATTACGTCGTTAATACGTCTTTGGTCAGTTGTGAAATTGGACAGTTAAAACGCAATTAGATAACGTCATTTATTTACGGCTCCTATGTTACGGTCTACCTTTTTATAGTAACCCTCTGAAAAAAATAAATGAAAAATATCCAACCACTTGGGATCAAAGGGATAACTAACCGTAGTGGGTGGACAGCGGGCACCCAAGAGCGAATTTCCTTGTATTCTATTGTAACAGTAACCAACAAAGGAAATAAGGTAATATAAGGTTTTCTTTGTGATCCCTTCTCGCTACTGAACAAATACTCCGATTGCCTCAATAGTTTGGGCACGCGGTCTATTTCTAGCTTTTTAGACCAATAATCTTACTATCTATTATTATTTTCAGATTTATAAATCAATTTTGGTCGTACGGTAGGCCTATAAAAACGAGTATTTAAAATTACATCTGCGTGTACTTTGATAATAATTTTGCTCGCGAATAAACATCTATTTTGAGCCTTTATTTGCCATCTAATTTCTAATCAGATTTCATAATTTATTTTGTTAGGTTTTCCTTGTAATTTTATCCATTGTAAAAAACTGTAATTTATAAGGAATTGAATTAATGAATAAATCAAATTATGTAAAAACATGAAAATTGGCTGATCACAATATAAGTTGCGTGATCAGTTTTAAGTCAGAGATAAGGTAAAAACCCAAATTTATTTGACTGTAGCATCTAAGTAATAACAATTTAACAGTCGCCACCCGCAGAGGTTGTATGATTTTATTAACTAAACAACAACACAATAGTTGTATTGTTGCACAAGTTTCTTATAAACTAAAAAAAAACAAAAAAACAATGGAGTAGAAAAAAGCAAAAGCAAAATTTAACGTTTGTTTATTGTAATGAACTCATTAATATGCCCCTGATTATTGGTACAAGTAGATGACTGTATGACAGTACAATGCTATCGATTTTGAGGACAATCAGTATCTTATATAAATAACTTATTCACAAACCAGTCTTTTATATGGTCCAGCGTCTGTAACTGAGCCGCTAGCGTCCATCGCGGACCACTGCTCCTAGAGCAGACGGAGACGCTTATATTCGTGGAAGAACCACGTGTTTAAAGTTTCCAGTTTCCAGTTTTTTCAAAGTTTAGTTTTTTATCCAGTTTTAAAAGTTTGGTGATATGTCTCAATCAAAGTGGTGTTTTAGTACTTTTTTTAGTACTAAATGTTTTAGTTAGTACTAAATTTTAATGTTTTTTAGTACATTTTTTAGAGTCCCCAACCGCAGATGTTGCCTTCTCCTTCCCCATCGCCATCTTCAGCTAGCCCCCCTCTGACAACTGCATATTGACCGTTGATAACAACAAAGGTGGACTCGTTCGTGGATTGGGACTACCAATACAAACAAAATGAACACCACGGCAATTTTGGACTCAGTTTTCATCAAGAAAGTGATCCAAACTATCACTTCACTGATATCTTCTAGATATCAGTATTACAAAAGCAAGAAAATAACTATTCCTAATAATTAATGGTTTTGAGGATCTTTTACTACTTTTTTCAATTGTAATTAGGTCAAATTATTACACTGTATTAAAAGCTGTGTTTTGAAAATGCTGTTATTTATTATTTGTCCATAATCAATTAAAATGGGTCAAAACCATGTTGAGTCATGGATTCAAATTTGCTTTATTTTTTATTACTAAACGGAAGGAGACTGATATTTTGTGCATATATTGACGTTGGCATAATAATAATAATAATAATAATAATAATAATAATAATAATAATAATAATGGCAACGTAAAGACCTGTAGGACTCGTGCTTTCAAACACCCACTATGGTTAACAATAAAAACTAATCTAAAAAATACTTAAACTATTCGTAATGGTCAAATAAACACATTTCGCCACCAAAGACAACCACTCACTGATCTAATAATCGCAACGAATAGACGCGTTTGGGAAAATAGCCCCCAGCGATCGACGCTGAGCGACCATCGCTCTAGCGATCATCGCTAAGCGATAGACGCACGAGACAACTCTGGGAAAATAAGCCGTAAGACGATTACAAGCCGATACTGCAGCTCAGATTTACAGCTCTCAAGAGATAATATTTTAAGTTATGGAATGCAACGTTGTCGAAAACTTCCTAGCGGCAATTGTACACGCCACGTTTTTTACACAACTCTTTGAACAATATTTCCTAAAAGATTCTTGGAAATTGTTATTTTTCTTGCTAGATATGTTGTCAATCGTAAATGCGTTAATCGTATTTCACATATTAAACTATAAACCTATTTTTGTACAATTAGATTAAATTAGTTTTGAGTCTACTGTTTTTAGGAAACGCGATTTTTCTCAATCTATGTGTTTGCTTTACGTTTATTAAACAAGAATTTTCAGTTCTTAAAACTCATCAGGCCTAAATGGAGTTTAGTGTTTTTCCAACCCGCATGTTTACGAAACAACAACCTACCATTTATATTAGTTTAGTTTATGTAATTTAAGAAATTATTGTCAAAACAAATTTGTTTTTACTAATCAGTGATGGAAAATGTCCGGAATAATCTCTTAAATAACATAAACTAACCATCAGAAACGATGAATTTCAAACAAATATGGTTGAAATTTGTTTAACTTTGGGTCTACGCTTCGTGTTTTAAATTTGGCGATTAACATAAAACTAGTTGTCCTGTTGCTCGAATCCGAGCAATTTTGTGCCCAACGAAAGGTTACCTCAGTTGTAAACAAACATAACAACACATCTGATATTAAAACAGATTATAACATCTGAGATTAATGCAGATAACGTACTTTCAATCAACACGTAGTTTAGACTTCCGCCGTCAGATAGCGCCACTGTTCCGAAAAACTGGTGTTTTGTTGCCAGCTGTACGTTCAATAACCATTTTTCAGGGTCAGATTTTATTTGTTTAACCACTTCTTTAAATAAACAGCTGATTTCTCGATCGTTGGTTTGTAACTGCATATTATGTCTATGGGGAAAATCGCGACTTTGACCCCATATTTTCCCATGTCCACGGTGACTTTTATAAATTTTTTTAATTGATGGCAAAACTACATGCTAAGACCTTTCTAACGACACCTTGGACATGGTGATCGGTAGCACCACCGCTCCAAAACAATTATGACAAAAATATGCCTAGCGTATTAAAAATATAGATATTTCCAAAAATGAACACCATAGGGTGTTTAAGTTAGCATAGGATCAAATAACAGAGAATGTCCGTAAGAATAACACGATCATTTTGAAGACCCGTGGGGCAGAGCCCTGTGGGGAACCACAGTAACCACAATACCTTATTAGAGGTTACCACGTCTTGGAAAGAGTATTCATACTAGATGAATTGTTATTAGGTGTTGAGGATTGGCCTGAAGAATGATCGCTTTTGTCTTTAAAGATATAGATTATACAAAACCGATTCGTGGTTAGCATCAATTCTTTTTACTCGAATGGTCGAGCAGAGGAACTAGCGTTGTATTTGTATTATGAACATTCAGAAACAAATTTAATCTAATTGTATCGTCATTTGTATCTAATTAAAGAAGGCACATTTGAACTAAAAAAATGTAAATTGAAACTAGATTTATCTATTAAGAAGTAAAAAGTCGCTCGACAAACGCCCCTTTACTTTGTCCTTTAATTAAATAAAGTACTCTTTGAACTTTGTTCTGCCGTTAAACTGGTTATTGAATTTTGTATCTAATTAAACACGGTCTTGCGATTCGGATAAGTTTCGGTCATTTGTAAGTATTGTAACCTTCGCGACAAACATTTTTAATACTTTCTCGTCTAGTTGTGAATTTTGTGAATTTTTGACGGATGGAAACGTGTGGCTTCAGATTGTGAACTAAAACTTTCGCACACAAATCGACAAATTGTAAAAGAATTAGATTTTATGATTTTTAGTTAAAATATATTAAAAAAATAGTTTACATCTTATTTTACACTGTTAACACTAGACCGCGAAGAATAATAGCTAATAACTTTAGCGAGACTATACTCAGTTGGTCGAAATGTTATTTTTTACTGTTTATAAATATTTAGAGCACTAAGAGATTTGCATGAAGCCAAACTTTGACGCATGACAGTGCAATTGTAATTTTTACAATCTGTGTCGACCGAATATTAAATTTGTTTATGAAAATTGAGTTGTATGACTCTTCTCACAGTTTTACATTCTAAAACCTTTTTTGCTTAAAGCGACGCGATGGACCCTTCGTCAAGGCCGTCAGCGCTGTGAGTGGTTCACTTGTCCCTTGTCCACGTCCAGAGACGCTAAACTGCGCAAAGCCGCTATTTGGAACCTTTGGAACCTGTTGGTCGCAACTGGTCGCGGTTCTTGTCAAGGAAAGTCACAACTGCTATTCTTGAACCGTTCTACAAGGCATACTTGTATTAGCGCAATCGCATTACGCATGTGATTTGAAATCAAAATAACACTATTTGGCCAATAAAATTGTACATTAAACATATAAAATGTAATTTAAATATTGTAAAATTAAATGGATAGTTATTATATTTTCTTTAATTAATTTAGCCTATTATTTATACATACAACCCGTACGAAGGACGGGCACACATCTAGTACACTATATAAAGACAAATACAAACGAACCATACGTAAAACATAAATAAATATGTTTCTGGGAGATGCACAACGGATTTTTTAAAGTTAATCCTACTAATGTTATAAATGTGAAAGTTTGGATGTATGTATGGATATTTTGAGTTCCATCACGCATAAACTACTGGACCGATTAAGCTAAAATTTTGCATGAACAAAGCTTACATATCACATTAACATATAGACCTGATAATGTCCACATCCAAGCTTTGGGTTCCACCCCCCAGGTCCTGTAAGTTCCAATACAGATCTTAAAGGATGTAATTAATACAATTACCAGCTCTAGTTGTTTATCAGTTAGGGCAAAGGAAATCAGATGGTAAAATTAAACAAAGATTCGATAGTGCTGGTCAGGTTAGTATTTTTTGTCTGTTAATTTGTCGCGAGCGAAGCCGCCGGTAGCAGCTAGTACTGTATAAATTTGGTTTGAAGGAAATGTCGTAGAACAGTTTTCAATACATACTTTAAATTTTCATAAGATTCATCTGAGTACGAGAAAGACCGAGCAGCCGAGAAATACCTTAAAAATGAAGATATAAATAGTTGATTTGGAAAGTAAAAGTTACCAGGTGAAAATTGAAAGGTCGATGCCAGCCTTTCTATGTAAACCTTAGTTGTTATAAGGATTTTTATTTCTTCGTTAGCAGTTTATACCTTTTAAAGGGTAACTCTCATTTAATACAGTGTAACAATGTGGTATTACATTTGAACAAGTGAGCTTGTCAACAAAAGACTAAATCTACCTGTCGTTGTGTCGATATTTCACGAACATTTCTGCCATCTCCGGTGGTCTTTATCGGCAGCGAACGCGGAGGATTATCAGAACCCTTCCGTCCCGGAAATAGACCTTATAAACCTTCCGGTGGCCAATTAAAGACTAGTACTTCGTAGACCTGGCATCACGTGACTACCCGGTCTTATTTGTCACAACATTTATCGTCGTGAGTAAAAGACAGTTGCAACTATTTAATGTCGGATGATGTTTGTTGTATTTTGTGTTATGAATGCTTTGACAACACACACGATGGCACACACACATGGTGTGCCTCTTCTGAGGGTCTCCCAGTATCTCGTTTTTATGGGCAATTTTCTTATAAACCCTGCAAACATAAAACTGTAAGAGCTCTACACCGCAGGGACTGTAAACCCTACTGAGGTCTACACCGCAGGGACTGCAAACCCCACTGAGGTCTACACCGCAGGGACTGCAAACCCTACTGAGGTCTACACCGCAGGGACTGCAAACCCCACTGAGGTCTACACCGCAGGGAATGCAAACCCTACTGAGGTCTACACCGCAGGGACTGCAAACCCTACTGAGGTCTACACCGCAGGGACTGCAAACCCTACTGAGGTCTACACCGCAGGGACTGCAAACCCTACTGAGGTCTACACCGCAGGGACTGCAAACCCTACTGAGGTCTACACCGCAGGGACTGCAAACCCTACTGAGGTATACACCGCAGGGACTGCAAACCCTACTGAGGTCTACACCGCAGGGACTGCAAACCCTACTGAGGTCTACATCGCAGGGACTGCAAACCCTACTGAGGTCTACACTGCAGGGACTGCAAACCCTACTGAGGTCTACATCGCAGGGACTGCAAACCCTACTGAGGTCTACATCGCAGGGACTGCAAACCCTACTGAGGTCTACATCGCAGGGACTGCAAACCCTACTGAGGTCTACATCGCAGGGACTGCAAACCCTACTGAGGTCTACACTGCAGGGACTGCAAACCCTACTGAGGTCTACATCGCAGGGACTGCAAACCCTACTGAGGTCTACACTGCAGGGACTGCAAACCCTACTGAGGTCTACACCGCAGGGACTGCAAACCCTACTGAGGTCTACATCGCAGGGACTGCAAACCCTACTGAGGTCTACACTGCAGGGACTGCAAACCCTACTGAGGTCTACACCGCAGGGACTGCAAACCCTACTGAGGTCTACATCGCAGGGACTGCAAACCCTACTGAGGTCTACACTGCAGGGACTGCAAACCCCACTGAGGCCAATGATCCGAAACTGTTCTGAAATGTTGATGTTTACGTTGAGTTCCCGAAACTCGCGAAGGCGCATAAACAGGGAAACCAAACGTACGCAACAAACAAACAATGCGGGACCTGAGCGCCTCGCAATTGAGAACAATGTTTACATATGGACAAGTGATATTACAATAGAAAATACCCCCGTCGCAGCAAACCTGCGTACTCAGCGAATTTCCAATGCAAATATATGGGTATCACTACTAACTAAAGCCACTTACCAAGTTTAACAAAAATACATTCATTAATAAGTGATATATAGCATTTTATTTATTCTCCATAAGAATAACATTATAAATGAGTACGCAGGTTTGCTGCAACAAGGAAGATGAGATATGTGTTTTTTTTGCAATTATCAATATAACTCAACCAGGTGAAGCTACATACCAAGTTTTATTAATTTAGGTTCATAACTAAGGGAGATATACAACTTTACTTAATCTCCGTATGAATAACATGGGGGCCGAGTATGCAGGTTTGCTGCTACCGGGAAAATCAACAAAAAACTTTTTTGTGCTATTATCAATATACCACAACTAGTTGAAGCCACATACCAAGTTTCATCAATATACATACATAAATAATCAAAATATAACATTTTATTTATAACATAAGGATAACATTGGACAACGTACTGTGTTTAGCACTTTGAATATCACTGCAACGGTTGGACGTAAAACAACAATTAAAACGCCAAAATGATTGTTTTTTAGAGCTAAACTGATTGGTAGAAAGAAATGTGGAGTTTTTAGTGAAATTATCTGAGGAAAATCTAAAAACCGTATTCCCATAAGATTAACATGGGAAATTTTATGGACACATTTTTTGACTTTTCTCCACAACCACTAAACCTAGCTTAATGATTCAAAATTCTAAATTGTTTGTTTTTTAAGCTCTACAAAATGACTATAACCAAAATCTAGTATTTTTAAAATTTTAGGGTAAAAAATTAAAAAAACTGATTTTTGTAAAATGTTAAACCCCCATAAAACCCCCTTCCCATAAACCGATCGATCTGGTTTTCGAACTTAATGTGACTCTCCACATTTGTGCCAAATTTCATCAAAATCGGGCCCTTCTTTCAAAAGTTATCGCGGTAACGGACACATATATATATAAATTTGAACGAATAGTGTTTTTGGCATCTGGGGACCTCAAAACAAAAAGTTATCATGGTCTTGGGCTTAAGTCTTACCATGTCACCTACGGTAATAGCTTCTGCCCTATAGGGGAAATTCGCTAACAGTCGTCCAAATCTCAATCATCAGATCGCTTACGTGATTCATTTTTCTTCAGTGTTTTAGCGAATTTCCTCTGTAGGGAAAATTACCTATTGCCGTAGCTATTACCGTAGTCGGCATGGTAAGACCTAGGCCCGGGACCATGATAACCCCAAATCACCATTCGTTTGAAACTGTATATATATATGTGTGTGTGTGTGTGTGTGTCCGTGGGTGCGACAACTCTCGTAAAAATGGTCCAATTTTGATACAAATTTGGTACACACGTATAAAGTAACATATATGACTTTAAGTTCGAAAACCAGACAGATCGACCCATCCGAAGTGGTATTTTGGGTGGGTTGTGTACCCCAAAAAAGGTTTTTTTGATGTTTTTACATGTAATTTAAAAAAAGCCAAACTTTAATTTCCACCATTGGATTCAGCTTAAAAAACCCACAATTTTGTGTTTTGATCATTCCTCTACGTCAGTTGGTTACAGAGATATTGAAAGTGCTAAACATAGTATGTTGTCCAATGCTATTCTTATGGAGAATAAAACCAATTTATTGCTCGCTTATTTATGAACTAACGAAACTTGGTATACGGCTTCATCTAGTTGTGGTCTCTTGTTATTTGCACAAAAAAAAAATCAATTTTTACCAATAATTCCTGTAGCAGCAAACCTGTCCTCAGCTCTGACGTTATTCTTATGGAGAATAAGTAAAATGTAATTTATCCCTTAATTATGAACAGAAATTCATAACACTTGGTGTTTGGCTTCACCTAGTTGAGCTCTATTGACATAAAACACATTTTTATTGGCATTTATTTGCATAAAAACACATTTTTTGTGTTCCTTGTTGCTGCAAACCTGCGTACTCACCCCCATCTTATTCTTATGGAGAGTAATCAAAATGGTATATATCACTTAATTATGATTTTATATTGATGAAAGTTGGTATGTGGCTTCATCTAGTTGAGTAATATTGATATTTGCATGGAACCCCATATTTGTTGATCCTTGTTGCAGATAACCTGCGTTCTCATCCCCAATGTTATTCTTTTGGAGAATATTTCAAATTGTATATATAGTTTTTTGTGAATATATTTTTATGAAACTTCCTATGCGGATTTGTGTGGTATTAAGACATATATTATGCATTGGAAATTCGCTGAGTACGCAGTTTTGCTGCGACGGGGGTATTTTTGTTGTTGTTGTATATTTTGTAACGCACTTGGTCATTCTTGGTATTTTTACACTAACTTTGATTACCTATGCCGAATCATTACTTATTATTCGGCGGATTACTACAATATCCTATTACAATGCGAGGTAGTTTTGCATATCCGAATCGGTTACATCAGTAATTAGGAGTTATAGTGTGACAGGTTCTTCGGTCGGAGTAATGGTCTTGAGTACAACATGAAAATATGTCCCAAAAATTGTTTATTATATTAATATTTTCAATAGTATGCTATTCGTAGTATGCTACTATTGTCTGTGACGACACTTCACTCTCCTTGGGCTGTTCCGCCTTCCGTCTCTATTGCACATCTGAGTAACTAAGTATCCTCGAATACTTCAGTTCTTGGGAGCGATGGAACTGTTTAATTATTTTAATGTTAATTTTAGCTTAGCTCTCTAAATTTTAAAAGGAAATAGGCCTATTAATGACGAGCGTTTTTAGAAAACGAGAGTGGAGATTATCTTGTAAGAAGAACTATAAAATGGTGGTTGGATTTAAGCATATACTCTGAAGAGAAACTCCCAAGCGATCCAAAATCGATTAATCAACAGGTGTTGTGGCTATACTGCAAGTGACTTACCAAAGTCGTTGCTCCAGATTCTGCTGTTTACATCGGTAATGCTTTGTTCCACCCGAGGCTTGGACCTTGAACACGCATTCAGGGGGCTGAGGAATGCAGAATAAATAAGATCCAGTTTATATTTTCAGGTTAACATGTTTGAAATTTGTGCGTTAACTCTGAACACGAATAATAGGTAACTTGGTATTAAGCCTAACTGTGAAATTTGTACTCAACAATTCAATAAATTTATATTGTAGATATGTTAGAGACCTTGATATCAACTGTAAAAGCTAAATCACTTTTGATTAAGTTCAACCATTACTGTACACACCGGTAAATAGAATTGAACACTTTAAATTTGCGATCTTTTGAGTTTAGATATTTTTATCATCCTTAAAATGTACTCACATACCTTACCGTATAGTTTCAATTTTTTTTAATATCGTGTCGTCCATATTTTTAAAAAGTTGAATTAATTTAGAGTAATTTAATATGGTATTTGTTTATAATTTATAGCCTCGTTTTAAGCCGTTTAACAGAGGAGTAAACCTTACTTATATAGCAAGGACGGGTTTATATAACAAACTTTCAAAATTATAGGGAATATAATGCAACCATGTTGATTGGTAGGCAACAAAAATTGGTCGATATGCGAAACAGAGTATTGCGTTTTTACTGTTTGCGTGTTCTTTAAACTGATCTCACAACCACAAATCTCGATTAAAAAGTTATTTAGTTAGCGTGGCTGGCTGAACCATTAATCATTCTTTCATTGGGAATTCCCAGATTAACTTGTTCAGTGGAAAACTTGTTAATTAACTGTTTTAGTTAATTTTCGGTTTATAATGTCAACTTAATGATCTTGTTTGTGTTGTTTTCTTTTGGCTTAAATCAAAACATGTTAGCGAATTTCCCCTATAGGGAAGAAGCTATTACCGTAGCTCTCATGGTAAGACTTAAGCCCGAGACCATGATAACTTTTCGTTTTGAGGTCCCCAGATGCCAAAAACACCATTCGTTCAAATTTATATATATGTATTTATAAAATATATATATATATATATTTATATATATATATATATGTGTGTGTGTGTGTGTGTGTGTGTGTGTGTGTGTGTGTGTGTGTGTGTGTGTGTGTGTGTGTGTGTCCGTAAGCACGATAACTCTCGTAAAAAAGGTGCGATCTTAATAAAATTTGGTACAAATATGTAAAGTACCATTTATTTGAACGAGTTCGAAAACTAGACAAATCGCACTATCCGAAGGGGGGTTTTGTACCCCAAAAATGGGTTTTTTGGAGTTTCACATGTAATTATCATTTAAGTCAAATTTTAATCTATACCATTGAATTCAGATTAAAAAAACAAACAATTTGGTATCTTGATCATTGCTCTACGTCAATTTGTTACTGAGATATTGAAAGTGCTAAACACAGTACGTTGTCCAATGTTATTCTTATGGTGAAAAAGACAAATTTTATATCTCGGTTATTTATGAACATAAACTGACGAAACTTGGTATATCGCTTCATCTGGTTTTGGTTTGTTGTTGTTTGAACAAAAAACTAGTTTTTCGCCTATGGTTCCCGTAGCAGCAAACCTAGGTACTCGGTCCCCAAGTTATTCTTATGGAGAATAATAAAGATGTTATATATCGCTTTTTAGCGAATTTCCCCTATAGGGAAGAAGCTATTACCGTAGGTCTCATGGTAAGACTTAAGCCCGAGACTATGATAACTTTTCATTTTGAGGTCCCCAGATGCCAAAAACACCATTCGTTCAAATTATTATATATGTAAGTAGGGGAAAGTAGGTTCATCCTCCGACTTATGTATATATATATATATATATATTTATATATATATATATTTATATATATTATATGTGTCCGTAAGCACGATAACTCTCGTAAAAAAGGTCCGATCTTAATGAAATTTGCTACAAATGTGTAAAGTACCATTTATTTGAACGAGTTCGAAACCCAGATGAATCGCACCATCCGAAGGGGTTTTTTTGGGGGGTTTTGTACCCCAAAAATGTGTTTTTTGGGGTTTTCACATGTAATTTTAATTTAAATAAAATTTAAATTTATGCCATTGAATTCAGATTAAAAAAACAAACAATTTGGTATTTTGATCATTGCTCTACGTCAATTGGTTCCTGAGATATTGAAAGTGGTAAACACAGTACGTTGTCTAATGTTATTCTTATGGAGAACAAGACAAATTGTATATCTCGCTTATTTATGAACATAAACAGGCGAAATTTGGTATCTGGCTTGATCTGGTTGTGGTTTATTGTTGTTTGCACAAACAAAAATTTTCGCCTATGGTTCCTGTAGCAGCAAACCTAGGTACTTGGTCCCCATGTTATTCTTATGGAAAATATTTAAAATGTTATATATCGCTTATTTATGAATGTATAGGGATGAAACTTGGTATGTGACTTCACTAAGATGAGTTCTATTGATATTTGCATAAAAACCCATTATTTTGTGTGCCTTGTTGCAGCAAACCTGCGTACTCATCCCCAATGTTATTCTTATAGAGAATAATTAATATTTTAAATATCGCTTGTTTGTGAATACATTCCTTATGAATCCTGATAAGTTTTTTAATGTGTTATGTTATATATTCATTGGAAATTCGCTGAGTATGCAGGTTTGCTGCGACGGGGGTATTTATGAATGTATATGCATGAAACTTGGTATGTGACTTCACTTAGATGAGTTCTATTGATATTTGCATAAAAACCCATTATTTTGTGTTCCTTGTTGCAGCAAACCTGCGTACTCATCCCTAATGTTATTCTAATGGAGAATAATGAATATTTTAAATATTGCTTATTTATAAATATATTTCTTATAAATTCTGGTAAGAGGTTTAATGTGTTATTAAGACATCTATATTCATTGGAAATTCGCTGAGTACGCAGGTTTGCTGCGACTGGGTTTTTTTATACAATGCTTTAAATATAATTGGTCTGCGTTTAGTGTCATTTTTTATCCTGATAAAACAAAATTGATTCATTCCTTAAAATAATTTTGGATGTGCACTTATTTTATCATAATTTTAATAACAAATAATGCAACTTAAAATTTTAAAATGGACCAATTCAGTATCTTTGCAAACTTTATCACATTTTACCTTGATAGAATTTAATTTTGTCTAATGTATAAAAAAACGGCAAGTGATGAAGGGATTAAGGTGTAACATGTTTTAGAATTAACTTACATAGAACGATATTTCATCTGGCAGAAATTACTTGCTTTAAACCCAAAATTGGTGTAACTTATAAGTTTAGGTAGTTGCGACATCAGAGCAAAAATAAGGAAAATGCACTTCTCATACATGAGAACAGGCCTACAGGCCTAAAGGATTTTACGTGGTATTTTTGTTTATGTTATTGAGTACTCTCTTAACCAGCTTCAATCAAACATCGGTCATTAAGCTTGATTTAATCGTGCCATCCTACTTAAAGATCGAGAAAATCAGTAATATTTTAATTCCCCAAAAAATATTGTAATGAACTTTATTCCTGCCCGAAATAAATAATTAAATGCATCAGGATTTGATATCTATTTGAAAAGTCTAAGCTAGTGACTTTTTTTATTGAGAGATGTTTTACAGTCACTTATTATTCTTACTTTGTTGTCGACTTAGCTCTGAATAAAATCTGCGATTCCCACTAAGAGTTCAACACACGATTGGAAAAGCAATTAACTGTGAACTTTATTGAGTGTGAAATACACAGAAAAGATGCTACAGATGGTACTAGTTACATCGCGAGTGCTTTAGTCAGTGTCACGTCATCCGAATGCCTCGCGGATAAGAGCTGATAAAGTTAAATGAAGATAAGTTCTTTAAAACAAGTTCAACAGGAAGTTTAAAGGAATTGGAGAAGTGTTTTCCTTGATAGAATATTACGCTTCATTCTCGATTATTGTTTTCTTTGATAGAATATTACGCTTCATTCTCGATTATAGTTTAAATCGTTGGTAATTGGGGTCAAGGTGTCACTCGAGTATGGCGATAGTAAATGTCGGGAAGTCCAAATAAAGTGCAGAAGTAAATTTGTACTGTCAAGATATAGAGTTTTGGAGATGAGTAAGGAACAGTTTACAGAGAGTAAAAAATGCACTCTGTCATTTATCCATTTTAATGTGATTTATACTAAATGAAATAAGCAATTTTAAGGAGTAAAAATGGTTGAACCTATGCAATATTACTGGAGAGGATGTCTTTTTAAAACACAACCCGAGCAAGATTTGGATGTACAAGTTAAAAAATAAACATACTCAACATTTCGTTTTGTTGCTTTTGGCACTTGCTTCAATAATTCCTGTAACTTAATAATTTTGAAATAATATTCTATCATAGACAAAGGAATCCATATATTCTTTTCTCTGTGATTCTATAGACTAGATGCTCAAACAGATAGGCCTAAGCATTTATTCAACAGCGTCTCGGTTCAGTAAATTGGATAAAACATGTTTCTACTTTTAATGTGATAATTTCAAATTAGGCCTACCACCAACAATGCTAACAAGCTTATGGAGAGTAAAGTAAAATACATTTGATTGCTGACTTAAGATCTTGTATTGATCTTAAACCGTGACTTATAGTTCTTGGTTAATTGTTTTGCGTTTAATAAAAAGCCCGTGTTGAATGAATAACACGAAGATGAATAACACGAATAAAAAACCCAGGAAGTTTTAAAGGATGTAGTAAGATATCAAGTAACGATAACAAGTTGCAATTGACTTACAGTAGTGGTACAGTAGTCGCATGTTTGAAGAGAATCATTTAGGAGAAAAGTGTGAGAATGAGTGACAAGCATAAATGAGTTTCTCAATTGCCACGATTGATGTCGTCTAGTCTTTCTGCTTCCTGTTTCCACCCTTGCAGACATATTCAATTGTCGGGTTCAGGTTTTAAATTATAGTTATCAATTGACTGCAATGTTGTTTGATATTTTTCTGGATTACTGTAATTGCTTTTGTCATAGTGCTTACTAAAATCAAGGGTATTACTTTTCTATATTTTTTTATTATTGTTTATAATTAGTTGAACAGATTAAGTAAGAATTACAGTATTTCTAAAAACACATACAGACTATTACAGTGTTGGTTACATTTTAAGCTTGCACTGAATTACATTGTGTGGGATACCCGTAGGAAAAACAGGATCTCGGCAGGTTATATTATTAATTTTTGAAGGTAACCCTGTTCAGTAATTTGTTTCAAACCAGACTTTTGCCAAACTTACGTTTACAGTACTTACAATTAACTTCCTGAAGAATGCAGGGTTAGCACTTAAAACTTGATTAAATGAAGATGATTCTATTCTTACCTTCATAAAAAAACGACCGCACTCTTGATGATCCCATGGGATTTTCCCGCATCTTGATGTTCTGAATATTGACTGTTGGGCTGGGTTTCTTCTGTCCCGATTTCCCCCCCCCCCCACCTTCTGACCCCTCAAGGTGGTGTCACCACGGGCCAGGAGGTTAAAGGGGCGAAATAAAGGGGCAGTTTGTCCATGCTTATACAACTGATATTGAATATTAATTTAAATAGATTTTAAATTACGTTAATTAGGTCATTTGATATCCAAAAGAACCTCGTGCCTCGTTTAGTCTGATAATATTTATCTAGACTTCTAGCTGCCTAACAGCAACTTTTTTAACAATCTCAAACATAGTTTTCTTTAAACTTTAATATTGTAATTGTGTTTTCAAAAATCTATAGTGTAGCTGATGGATATAGTAGCGAGTAGGATGGCCCCCCACTCCAGCACTACTCCGTAGCGGAAGTTAACCAGGCACAGTCCTCGCATAGTTCTGCTATCAACAGGTTTTATAGATGTCATACATGTTACTTAAACGTTTCCTCAAAGACATTGCTTGATAGTGTTTAAAATTAAATCGATTTTATTCATTTCTACGTCTTATATAAACAGTATGTTTTTATTTGTAAAATGTTTTTTAGCAGACTCGTTGTTAGGCATGTTTGCTCGTAGCCAGGCGCTCCACGAGTAGAACACTTCAACTTGGCTTTGGTTATTCAATTCGTGAATAACCAAAGCCTTATACATCAGGAGAAACACAACATTAGACAAAATAATTTCCGATTAAGGATCCACATGTTATACATCCAAATTGGAATTTTGTTAGCTTTGTTTAATTTGCTCACGTTTACTTTATTATTTGTTGTCTATTCTTATAAAATTTATGACATTCGCCAAAATACAGAATCTAAAACAAACGTTTGGCGTTCACACTGAAATTGTATTTTTTGTTCAACCATTAGCATGTGCATAAATAAAGCTTTTCAAGTAAAATGTCCTTATTAAACAGCAAAATAAAGTGTACGTATAAACCAATTCAAAGTTGTAGAATGATTTGTTTATAGATTGGTACTTTTAATTGAGGTTATTTAAACTCCTTCACGAATTGAATAACCAAAGAGAATACGAAGGTTCTACCATTGAATATGTTCTACTCGTCGTGAAGCGCCTGGCTACGAGCAAACATGCCTAACAACAAGTCAGCCAAAAAACATTTTACAAATTGAAAAAAATACTGTTTAGATGTACAAATCAATAAAATAAATTTAATTTTAAACACAATCAAGCTATGTCTAATATTTTAGGAAACGTTAAAGTAACAGACATGGCATCAATAAAAGCTGTTGATAACAGAATAAAAAAATAAAAATAGCCAGTAGCAACTATGCGAGGGCTGTGATTGGTTAGCTTCCCCTCCGGAGTAGTGCTGGAGTGGGTAGCCATCCTACTCGCTACTATATCCATCTCTTTCCCTCACGACATTTCAAAAAAGGACGCCATGAAGTAAGTTCATCAGTTGCTGAAGCTTTTCATTCTTTAGTAATAAGTTTTTACATCGCTATACAGTGAAGATTAAATGCAGTTTCTGACAAATACTCAGTCTCCCTCAAGCTTTGACCCTACATCTAGAACCTTCTGAAGATAGTGTCATGCTACATGAATAGTACTGCGACGATGTCAAACATAAAGCCTGTGTATACTAAGTGCTCACATGTTTATTGGGACAAAGAGACAAATATTTGGTTATATTAAAATAACAAGAATTGTATCGTTTCATGAACTTGTGTGATACTGTGTTTTATCTTCCGAATGGAAAAGGTAAACATTAACGAATTAAATTTTCATTTAGTTTTTACCCATGGATGTGAACCCTCACGATGAGAGTGTGATGTGGGAATAGTAGGTAAAGCTATTATTTATAACATCTTAGAAGAACTAGCTAGAATGTGCGCTATTGATTAATTTTAATTTTAATTGGCGATTTTTAATTATTTTTACCAATTCATTAATTTTTAATCTGAATAAACAATATTTAGCTATGTATACTGTCAGACCTTAGAAATTCTTCGTGAAGCAGTTTCAATTTTCAGATACCGTTATTGATGATTTTATTCATAATGTTCTTAAAGACAATTTTACGGTCACTTAAAAATAATAACATTCTTTAGAAGATTAACCCATTGGCTGCTGCGGACCCCGATCGGGGTTTTTTCTCAACATAAAAACGTATGCAAATTTAATGTTTAAACATGTTTGCAGCAGCGAACGGTTGTTACTAGTAATTGTAATCACGATGTAAGTAATACTTTGCTAAAAGTTCTATTTTTAACATTAACCCCCTATAATAATAAGAAACAAACATACTTATGTACACCTTTTAATACATTTAAGTACATATAGAGGAAGGTACATAGTTTGGAAACATTGAAATATTAATGCATTTTGAATCATCGACGTTATTTGTGTTGTCACATGTTCACCCAGAAAATAACCTTTTATCAGTATCTCAGTCTTGATGCTTAAACATTAAAACCTTGGTAATCTGGCAGTGAATGCTATTATCTCAGTGTGATAAGACTGTGTTATCAAAGCATGCAACGGAGACACTCGTGTCAGCTGATGGCATGGTGGCGCCAGCGACCAAAGAATAACATTGACTGGCAATTGCGTGCTGGGTTTGAAGCCGGGCAACATCTATGTGGTGGGGATGAATCCACGTGAATCGTCCACTACCGAGTGTTGCCGACGCTGGCGCTGTCCCGTTGATGTCTTTAATTCAAGATTATCCCTGTAGCAACATATTTAATTTAATTCTTATTATTTACCTCATTACCCTCAGTGAATAACATTTGTTCAATAACTTGTTGCCTTTCTCACATGAATAACATTTCTCATACGAAATATACGAGTATGAAGTTTAATTGAGATTATTCCTAACTTTGAGGCTGCCTGCAGGCTAAACTAAGCATTTTGAGAAAAAAAAAATGAAGAATGCAAATTTGTTTATAATTTCTTTTTCGAAAACCTCGCTGACAAAACTTGCCGGACCAAAAAATAAAAAAATCCTCACAGATCAACTTTTCATGTCTTAATTCAAAACAAAAACTTGATCTCCTTAGTTTTTAATTGTTTAAGTCACTAAAATATTTTATTTTTACTCCAACTTAACCCATTGCTTAACATACTGTTTTATTCAATTTAAAAAAAAAATCTTAGCTCTAACTGTACGTTTAGACGGTTGTAATGAGACGCGGCGAATTAAAATTTGTGCCAGTAGCGGCCAGTGGCTGAGCCGTTTAAGCCTCTGAGTGGTGGGGGCCGGCTTCAACTACAGTAATGTATAGTGGATAGGGATTGCCACATTGCCAGTCTACGTTATTCTTTGATCGCTGGGTGGCGCTGTCGCCTAGGCTCTTCATAACGTGTCTGACTAGCGGTTCTGTAAGCAGTGACTTGGTTGGAAGATTATATTTTTGAATAATATAACAAGAAGGGATTAGGTTTATAATTGAGCATCGTACCCGAATACATTATTTGGTTGAGGCTGGCGCCTGGCATGACACAAACTAGCTCAGTCGGCGAGTTGCAGCCGTGACTATTCAGGCGCGGTTGTTTTAGCAGCAGCCGCAGTCGCCTTTTGGAAACTGATAGAAAACGTAACATAAAAAACTTTAACAGTTGGTATACAAGCATACTAAGTGAAAAATTTGCACTTACAAATCTGATTATTGAGTGTCAAGTAAAAGGTGCACCGGCTATACATTTTTGGATTCTGCAACTAAATTGAAACATTAAATTTGGAATAAGTATTTTGTTTTAAAGCAAAAAATATTAAGACCCGTATACCATTTAGGGACCAATTGTCAAAGATCAAGTGGTTGTATATTTTTATCTTAAAAATGATAGCTTAACAATTTTAAAAATAGATTATAAATAGGGAAAAAAATGCAAATTTCATAAATTAAAACATACTTTTTAAATTTAAATCCAGCAAACAATGTCTTTAGTAGCATGATGCGTTTTTCCCAATTAAACATGACTCAAAAAATTACGTCCCATAACATTACAACATATATTTTACTGCCTACTGTACTTACGTACAAGATCGTAAATGTACTTAAAGATACAAGTCGATCGATTTCGACCATTTCTTCCCCATCAGAGAATGGCATTTGTCAAAACCAAGGAACGTAGTGATGGAAAGGTGAGAAGAAACAGTCAGTTGGCTTCGTGGAGGGGTGGGGGGGTGGCTCAGACACTCGGTTGGCTCTACCGTAAATTTTAGTAATTTATTTTAATTGAATTGCTGTACAAATAAGGTGATATAACGTCTCACAATTTTCTCCAAGTAATAAAAACACATTTTAAAGTTTCATCCATTGACTATAAATATAACCAGTTAAATTTATAGTCAGTGTTTCAACCGTATGAACGTTAATTGTTAAAGTCAATCCCACTGGTAGCTAGAGCGACACAACTTCTAGTGACGTGACTCTAAACTTGACATAACATCAATGCAAAACCAATATGAATCTAGGTGACAAGCGTAATACAGTAATAGGCCTCGAGATAACTTCAACGTGAGACTGATAAGTCTGTAATGCACCGTACACGCTTGGAAACATTAACTGTCTAATAACACTACAGTAACTGTTATAGGACTGAGAACAGTCAAATTACGCTATCATTAAGGAAGATACTTTGATAATAAGTGTCTAGATAACACTTGAGACTGACAAGTCTGCACTGCACTGTACACGTTTAGAAAGGTTCACTGTCTAATTAACACTACTGTAACTGTTAACTAGGACCGGGAACAGTTAAATGTCGTTATCATTAAGGAAGGTGGGAGTTGCAAGAATTCCGAGCTGTTAACATCTTGTAATGGTTTCCCTCACTAAACTCTGGTTCGTGTTTTTTTCCTTTTTTTACTGATTGTAACTAGATTTGTTAGTCAATTTAAGAAGGCTATTGCAAAAGCTCTCCTTCATTAAACGAATAAGTTTACTGAGGTGCATTTCCCGAGTAAGTTCAACGTTGAAAGTTGTAATTATACTCGGCCATCAGGGCTCCTTCCGCAGGCTTTTTGAGAGTCATACAGTAACATTTCCACAAAACGTGTTGTCGACATGAATGTACGAGAAAATTGTAAAAAAAACAACACTGCTCCCTAACATATCCGTGATAATTATTAATTAACATTTAATCATGCATCAACTATCGTTTTATGTAAAAGAAGTAGTCTGATGTAGTTTTGTGTATGTACAAATAACACCTCCACTCTGCCTCTTTTATAACATGTTGTTATTTCTAAGACAAGTAATTTCTAATGTCTTGCAGCGTCAAATATTCGGGAAGCAATCCATTCTGGTTCTTGTTAAAATTAATTTGTACTTTTTTCCATTAAATTTTCAAATAATATAGGTACCTACATTAAGATGTTCTAATAGAGGATAAGATAATTTTAGTGTTGTTGTTTCTTGGGATTCTTATAAATAATTGCAATATAAATTCCAATATCATTATTGGAGTTGGTAACAATCTTGCGTGGTACTCATCGTTCGGAGTGTCTTATTGTCTCAGTTGAGACGAGGGTGGAGGTGATTGCCAAGAGAATGGGGAATTTCACTTCACTTCAGCTAATGGACAATTAATGATTTCGTCCAGGCTTACTTAAAGTGATTTTAACCTCCCCTTATCGAACCCTCGTGATTAACTTTGGACGAAACGAGTTTGAAATGCTTGCTTAGCTTCTGAGGAACCTCGCTTGGACTAAATATGACTTTTCGTCTTAATAATTACCATGAAATCGATTTATTACTAAGTAAAATTACGATATACTGTACATTTTTAATAACCATCCAGATCGTGTTAAACATAAAACAAATGTAGAACTTCTAAAAACGAACTAACTCGAATTTACTCAAACTTTAGAGACATTAAAAACGCTTTACTGATTTACCTGTAGTCTGGGTTATGCCGAACACAAAACACGCTATTAGGCATGTAAAATTAACTAAAGACTCGATGTTTAACTTTTTTTTAACGTTTCGAATATCTGCTGTTTAAGTCCAACCACTCGTTAGAACCAGTGCGTGTGGCTATGACCAATTGGCAATTGTTTCTGTGTATGATTTAGTAAGTTACAAAATATAAGCATAACATATTAATGAATATGGTCATACTTGCCCTCAAAAGTAATGTCAAGCTTTTCCACTGACTAGTCATAGCGAAGAGCTGTCTGTTATATTCTTCTCGAAGTCGCTCTGGCTTTGTCACTTTCACAACTCTTCTGTTTCTGCTTGTATAATTCCTTAACTTGTCCGCCTCTTAACTTACTTGCGAAAATTAAAAACAAAGTTTACGAGATTTATGGATCCGATTGTGGGCGGAACAATGACAGTTGAATAAATGTTTATAAATAGTTTATTTGTACGGTGATAAAGAAAAAAATCTATTATTCAAACTTTTTAAGTTACCTTTTATAAAATTGCATGAGTTTAAAACTTACTAGCTTATGTCCAGACATAGAGTCTGATGTTTTGAAAGTTTTACTTTATAATCAGCTGTCTAGCTATACATAAAATATAACCCCATGATTAATATTGGAACCTCTTTAGTAGCTTGGGGCTTAGTCATGAAGGTGGAGGGTTTTCAAAACCCTAAAAGGCACAACTTAAAGGTAAGAGCTTTCAATTGATAACAGTCACACAATTCCTAATTTTAGATAACTTAAAAATATTAAAACCAAAATTAAATTAAACTAAACACGTTCATAGAATAAGATTTCTCTTGCTGGAGTATAAATAATTTTTTCTTCAGCCTCAATATAAGATGAAAGTTTGATTTTTTTGTATCGTTAATTACCGCATAGTGTAGAAAGCGGGGGTGTTTAGCCTCTGAAAATCCTTAGTTAATTGCCCATTAAAACGGATATTGGAAATGACGGCCCCTCACCAGCCCCGGACTGGCGCGGCGGTGACAGTAGCTCCACTTACATGCTTTCACAAACAAAGAATCAGTAAGCAACAACATGATTAGGATTTTTTGCTATCCATGAATACAGGCCTAACTCGAAGGCTTTGTCTCTGCCCAAACAAAGTCGCATCTTACGAGATGTGATGTTAATTTCTTCCTGATTTTACTGCACCTAGTTCATGTGTGGAAAGCGACTATAATATATACCTGAATCGCACTCAAGTACGGATATCTCTGCGAAACGTTGATAGAAAAAAACATCTAATTCATAGAAAATACGTGAAATGTTCATTATAATTCAATTATTAGTAGAGCAAATATCTGTGAAGATTTACTGTCTACTCATTCTCACTAACATACGATTCACTGGTAATGTGTTTCATTATAACTTGCCTAGAAAAAACAGCTGGAAAATACAGTGCCTTTTAATCAATTCCTGCGAAGCAGCGGTGACTAAATTTAATCCGACAGTTCAGTAATGTACTTAGAATTCAATTTCGACCCAGTCGAATAACATAAAGAAGTTCTGTCGAGACGAGGTTGGCGGCAAGAAAGTGGAGAGTTCCAGATTACCTTAACTCGGTTTACGCCTCCGCTCGCTTTGTTTAGAGTTTTGTAGTTATTCCATTTGTCGAGTTCACACGGTAATTTAAAGTTTAAATAGTGAATATTACCATGACCATAAAAATGTATAAATGACGATTAAAAAAATTGCAATCTATTGACAATTATTGCTACGGTACTAAAAAACAAAATATTCTGCTTTTGTTAACTATGAGCTTCTGAAGTATTGACGACTTGGACCATTGCCTGGGCTTTTGTAGTGATGGACGATCTCAATATATTTCTAGCTGCAATTTATGTTATTGGAACATAAATGACCCTGCACTGCACAACACGTTAAGCCCACAAATAATGTTTCTTGCTGTATCGAAACCAGTCGCCTTACGCTTCAACGATAGAGATCTCAAGCGTTGGACTTGTTAAACCGCTATACATTTTACTATGTTTCTGCGAAATACCTTTTCGTTTATCCATAGTTTTCTATTGTTTTTAACAGAAATTCACGTCATTCTAATAAAAATGGACAATGTTTTCCCCTAGTAGTTTGCAGTGATAAATACAGTTTGGAGAGTGCAGGATTTTTATAATTCGTATTCTAAAAATCTTTGATCGAATTGTCTGTTGCCACTGTAGTGTAACCAGACCTGCAGAAAACTAATGTAAGGCATGGTGAGGTCATATTATATATTGCCATCCCTTTACTAGTGAATGTGTTTTATGAATACTATTTCTACCTACAATTGATTTTTGTTCTTCGTAAACTTTAACGATATGGCACATTCATGTTCAGATAATATTGCGTCTAAAGGCTGCAGGGTGTATTGGTACAGCGAATTTAAAAGCATGTATTTATGGGAGGTGTTTTTGGAGGCATTGCACGCATGCCACACACTACACGGTCGTCGTTTGCAATATCCAAAACTGTTGTACGAGGCTGTTCATAAATTAAAAAATCTGAAAAATATGGGGGAGTCTAGATCTTAAATGACGGCCTAATTGTAAGAGTTTTGGTACTTAATTTTTGTTGTAATTAGGAATGTTATCAGTAGTTATATTTAATAGGAATTTCGTAAAAGTTTATACTAAAAAGGGTTACATTCACAGGTTTTAGTTTTTTGAACAACAGCAAAATACTGTTTGAAATACTGCTGTATTGTTGGTCTTTTAATATTTCTGACAACGAAGGAGGTTGCCGAACTGTGGCGGTAGGTTGATTATTGGAGGGATCTAAAAATTGGCAAAAGCTGATGTCGTAACTTATTGCCGGTCCCTAACACCAAATGACAATGGGATAACTATGAGTGTTCATTACCAAACCTTTTTCCCAACATGTATAAATATGGAAAATAACTATATAAAGTGTATTATTAATATCTCATGCCTGCATATTAGTTGCGGTAAAGCTACGTCTACTGAAGTTGCACACGTTGCGTGACCTGGCCTTGAGGAGATAACAGTTTAGAAATAAGCTAAAACGCAGATAACGAGAGCGAACACCAGGTTTATTAGGTTTACGAGATTTACAGGCAATAACCCATCTTATCATCGAGCGACATTCTTAGACCGCTTTTCTGTTTTAGACTTCAGTTTACTTTTCTATTTAAAATATAAGTAATGATATTTTTCATACCTCAGTAACCGATATAATGAAAATATGAACAATTTTGCCGATTGACCACAAACACCATCACGATTCATAACATTTAAAATTTACAACAAATGTTTAAATAAAAGAAGTTATAGAATATCTAATGTATTACAATTTTTAATCGTGCATAGTAAAAACAAGTAAAGTACCATTAAAGTTACCTTTCAAATATATACAAGTTACAACATGCACGTAATCAAACGTGATTTCAAATATAAGTAACGTGTGTTTAATGCATATTTGATTCAAAATCTAAACTTCATAATGACAATTTGAACGCCTGACTGCGCCGTTAAAAGACACCATTTGCTAGGTCAGTTTGCAGACAGCGGCGCAAGTTTAGCGGTCTTGGCCAGTGAACTACTTATGCGTAGCCAAGTAAGTAACAATGCGTACCATTTTACGTAATTGCCAAATAGCCTCTTACGAAAACACAGTCTACCATTGGGCTAACGTTTAAGGGTATTTTGTTTGTGGTTTTATTTTATTACGTTACAAAATAAAATTTATTTTGTTAAACTGCGGCCAATAACAAATTTAAATGAACATTTACTATGACTTAAATATTGTTTAAGATTGAAGCAATCATCACGATTTTGATTTATCTATGTATGGACAAATTGTCACAAATTAGGATTTGTTGCTTTAAACCGAACGAAACCGCTTGTTATATTGTTAGATTAATTATTTAAACATTTAATGGCGTATATAAAGTTATGTTTGGTGATATGGGAACCCCTTGACCCCTATTCGAATGTTGGCAATTGTTTATGCTTCAATCACTAAGTCAGTGCATGAACAACAATGAAGTTTCATGAAAAATCGCCCAGACGTATTACATAAAGAATATGTATAGGTATACTTTGAGTGTTCAAACCAACGTGGAGATAAAGGAGGAATGTTGTATTCGCGTTAATAATTTTTAAAGTTAAAGTGCAAACGTTGCGATAAAATGTGTGTGTGAATATTTTAGTTGAAACTAGAGCGAAATCCAAGTAAACTAAAAACAACAGAATAAAGAAGCCAGTAAACTCGAACCGGCGGCGTTTCTCTGTAACATTTACGACTCCGGGGTATGTAAATGTGTTCCAATTCGCGCCAACACGACAGCTCGGCTCAGTGTGTTGCGAAGCTGTGGAACACTAAGCTAACGTGAGAGGTTGACAGTGCGATACGGGGTAAAACCTAGACCTAGACCCTAGACCGCGGTAATGAGGATACGGCGAGGTCGCGGCCAGATAGTTGTGTGTGTCACTGCCGATGTTAATGGTTAAACACGTATTCAAGGAAGGAGGCAATCAAAGATATTACGTTACACTAAGTTGCTTTTGTTTATAAAAAAAATAGTTTTTGGTTATTTAACCCTCTTTCCGCCTTCTGTCCGTGGAATGTATGTAGCAATCCACGGGGTGAGTTATTATTGTAACAAGGTAATAAGTATTAGTAAAATCAACTTGCCAGTATGAGGATCCTACCCGCCGCGCCGAAGGGCCAGCACTGCCGCGGTTTCACAGTCCGTTTTGAGTAATAGTGTGATATTAAAGCGTGTTAAGTGTTTTTAAAGAGTTTTCAATGAATTTGAAATTGCACTCAGTGAAACACGGAATATTTGGAAAATTAGCAACAACGGAAACCCTTAGACAAGTACAGACATATTACGATATTATTTTCACTGTATGAGACACACTTCAATTGTGAAAAATCTCACGTAGGCCATCATTTACAACGACAGCATTTAAGTTATAAGCTGCTAATCCCTCGCTGGGGCCATTCATTGATTTCGAGCAAACGCAGAATTTCATTAGGATAAGTGGGTCTAGTAACCACTTCGATGTGAGTTGCAAGTTTTTCATTCTTAGCAATCGGATTCGCCCTGAAAGAACGAATATATTTTAAATGGTACCAGATTGCCAAGTATTGACTTATTTTTATAATTTGTATTATTTTTATATTTGACTTCAAACTTTCATTGGACGGTCTTTGGTTGGTACGAATTAAATCCTTAGAAATCAGTGGTTAACACTTAAGCTCTTCCCTATCCGTTAAAATGTAATCTCTATTAATATTCTGCGGTGCTGCGGCTTAACTTCCTATACATCCAATTGTTTACCGCGCTTTTAGATCGTAAGAACGTTTTTACCGTATACCTTATGGTTATAAATGTTTTATCCTATCTCTCAGTTGTCTGTTATTGGATCTATGAGCAAGTCAAACTTGACTTGACTTGCTTCATATTGGCATCGGTGCCAATCGGTGTTGCTAATATTTAAGTTACCGGTAATAACTATTATAAAGAGCTACAATGCACACAACTATGTTTGACTTCCTACAGTTGGAGCTCATCCATGTCGTTGGTCGCACTGTCAGATCAGTAAGGCACAGCAGAGGCGCCAGTTGTAACAGGTCTGTCTATTAATCCGGCACCCCGACAATATCGCCTCCCGACCTCCGGATTAACCGCGGGTCCGTCTGTATTGGAGGTTATCGCTTGTTGATATCCGTAATTAGAGAGCGCGTGTCTGATTGACTGATGCATAGAACAACAAACAAAGGTTAGAGAATCCAGTCGTCTGTATTTTGGAGTGAATGTAATTAACCGGAAAATTCGCTTTTTCAACCAAGGTTTTATCGACTCAAACCTATTGTTTTGATTTATATAAATCAAAATGTCTTGTTATTCCTACATTTATAAAAACTTTGAAAGTATCAAAAAGTCCCTCAGAGTTTAATTGGCCTTCAAAGTAAATGAGAAGTATAATGGAAAGAGTATTTTATTTGGTACGGTGGATATTTTAATGTGTGCTAGGCAGCTGTTAATAGTAGTTTTCATCACTAGGAGCAAAAAGACACTTTTGTTCCCAGTGCATGATGAACCACGTTTTTAATCATAAGGCGGAATTAGACTTTTAATCGTTGAAAATGTTAACTATAAAGTTATATTTTTGAGGTTATGTTTACAAAGTTATACAGTGTCTACATTTCTGTTATTTATAAACAATACTTTTTATAACGTGTGGTAAGGAACGCTTCTGTCATGTATAGATCATGAAACAATAATAATATTTAGCGAACAGCTGACTTTTTACGTCCGAGGACTTACAAAAGATCACAGATGATGTTTTAGGTCCTAGGACTAAAAAGTGACGTTTTGCGTACTATTTAGAGAACAAGAATCAGGTGGATTTTGAGCGGGATGATAAAAAAGTTATTTTGTTCAAGACAGAATGCAACATTGTGTTTTTAGCCATCCATGAATCTTCTGGAGTAATAACCGGAGCTGTGACACTGATGATCAAATACTAGAACCTAGAACCGAAATGCTAGTTATACGGCAGTATAACTTTTTTTAGTAATAGGTAAGTTTTTATACTAGTGTTTTCAGACTAAATTATCGAACACATTTCTGATATGTACGTTAAGCCATTGAATATAGAGTTAGTGTATACTCAATAGTTAAACGTATAGTTTATTTATCTTTAATTTAATGCAAATCTCAAAGTTTTGCCTCTTCTGTCACAATGAACCTTTCTGATTCGCTTCAAAACCCAACTCTACGACCACCACATCACGGTGTTATTGGTTCTGTTTTAAAGTCGGTATGAGCTGAGATAAGCCATATTGCATAAGTAATATATTAGTTAAAATATACAAGTTAAAATGCTTGAAGTTTTTATTCTGTGGTTAAAAACTGAAGAATAATGTATCATTTTATGGATATATAATAATATTCAGGTTAAAAGACCAAGTTAATTAAACACAATTCCTCATGATATATGAATTGAAAAAAATTTGAATGGTTTGACCCATTAACCATCTACATAAATTAAACAACTTAGCAATTGGGGGGAGTATGAAAAGGTTTAGTTTATTATTAAAAACCGTTTTATTTGTCAATTGAAAGCTCGAGAAAAACAATGCATCGCAAATATATGTAACAGTAAACTGATAAAAATTACAAATCATATTGAAACAAGCGCATAAGTTATAAAAGTAAATAAACAAATGTTTCCTTGACAGTGTCAAATTATTATGACAATGTCAGTTGATATTTCTGTTTTTTATTTTATATGTTAAGAGTATCCTTGAATTTGTCTCGCTTACACTAAATAATATGTTTTAATTAAATAAATGTAAGAAATTTAACCATAGTAGAAACTTAAAAATGTGCAGCCAGTTGGCAACGGAGACCAAAAAGGGGTCGTTTGGAAATACTTTATTTCTTCGTCGCCCAAGTCTCCTCTCAATAGAATTCGTTATCACTCAACTAGGGTCTGCAATAAAGTTTGATTACTTTACTCAACGGCTAGGACAAATTCATTTTTATTGAGGTAGATTTTAATTATTATTTTTTATAAGGTAATTTAAAATTGACATGGGTTAATGTTTCGTGTTAAAACTAAAGCGCTTATTGTGTCTTACAATTCAATAGAAAAGTGATAGTTTATTGTATATTCATTCAGTTACATAACATCATATTTAATTTGTTTGGTACCTATTGAATTTTAGTTTCTAGTTGTTATAGTTTAAAAATGGTGGTGATTCAAAATTTTCTATACCAAATTCCTAAAAACAGAAAATTTAAGAAAAATATATCTTGATAAAAAAATATTAATATTTTGCTAAAAAATCATAGTTTGTGAGTAATACCGAACCTTAAGTTGAGTAATTGCAATGTTTTGAAAAAAAAATAGCCGTTTTTGGTTTGGTAGTTTACTCACAATTTGCAGGATTTTATTCCAAAGGATTGCAATCTCTGATGCAAGTTGAGTGATATTAAAAGTCGTCATAGGTTTACTATATTTTTTTGTTTAAAAATCTAAGTTTTTTATATGTAGTATAAATATTTCAAAATGTTGCAATTTTCAAGATTGAACTTTCAACAATTTAAACGGTCGCCAGTTCAAAACGGTAAAAGCTATAAATGTTCAAACTGTTGGTACCAAATTAGCTTTAAACAAGTGTAATACAGCGGAAAGGTTCAAGACGGTATCTTAAATGTTTCTTAATATAAAGTATGATGTATTTACTTAAAAACACATACGGTACGAAATAGACACTCACAATAAGACATTCACATAGGATGTTTTGTTTGCTTTGGCCCCAGGAGGGTTCCCTAGAGAGTTCAGAAATATTCTCTATAACATAGTTTTAGACTTTCCAACAGTAGCCTGACCTCTCGCAGAAATATTCGACGAGAACAAGTTTTTTGTTCAGAATTGAAAATCGTTATAGATTTTATTTGGCAATACCAAAAAAGGTGTTCACTCAATCTTTGAAACAATCTAACATCCTTGCAAGCCTAACACTGTAAGTCATACTTTACAACATTAAAAAAATGGACAGGTGTATTAACTATATTTTTGGCTTATTTATTAGCCCTCTACGATAGAAAATAGTGTATAATTTACTGCTTTAAAAGGTCAGTAAGGTGAGTGATGTTTTTTATTCATAAAACGTGAGTTATAGTTTAAAATATCCGTCGTCCACATCCTCATTTTCCACTACAGTGATGTTCAGGCGAGTTTGTTTACTGTCTCTTCAGTCCCCGCATGCCAGCGAGGGGAAGCTGTTACTTTCAATTTGGCTTGATGAGCAATTAATGATTTTCCGAGAGTCGCTAAAACCGCTTACTGCTCTCTCGCTCTCTCCCTCTCCCTCCTAGTTACGTTAATGATGGTTTAGCGTTAATGATGGATGAAAACGTGCTTCAACACACTCATGGAAAATTATGGTGTGGATAAGTTGTACTAGTTACGCAACGGTTTAGCGTTAATGATGGATGAAAACGTGCTTCAACACACTCATGGAAAATTATGGTGTGGATAAGTTGTACTAGTTACGCAACGGTTTAGCGTTAATGATGGATGAAAACGTGCTTCAACACACTCATGGAACATTATGGTGTGGATAAGTTGTACTAGTTACGCAACGGTTTAGCGTTAATGATGGATGAAAACGTGCTTCAACACACTCATGGAAAATTATGGTGTGGATAAGTTGTACTAGTTACGCAACGGTTTAGCGTTAATGATGGATGAAAACGTGCTTCAACACACTCATGGAAAATTATGGTGTGGATAAGTTGTACTAGTTACGCAACGGTTTAGCGTTAATGATGGATGAAAACGTGCTTCAACACACTCATGGAAAATTATGGTGTGGATAAGTTGTACTAGTTACGCAACGGTTTAGCGTTAATGATGGATGAAAACGTGCTTCAACACACTCATGGAAAATTATGGTGTGGATAAGTTGTACTAGTTACGCAACGGTTTAGCGTTAATGATGGATGAAAACGTGCTTCAACACACTCATGGAAAATTATGGTGTGGATAAGTTGTACTTTTTACCTAAAATATGAAAATGTCCAAATCAACCCCTTTCCATGCGGAGGCGAGTTTCATACAGCGAGAGTGACGTTGAAACAAAAATTAATCCGTCGCAATAAAGCCGACTGTGTACGAGCTTTGTAATGTAAAAGGCTGATAATGTGGGCCCAGATCAATCGGAAAAGAACTTATTAAGGGGAAAAGCTGAGCTGAAAAGGCTTATCATCAGTTGGATGAGGTATATTAGAAGAGATTAACTAAGAAAAGGAGTGCACCTTTGCTGGAAAATGATATATAATTCTTTATAAAGAGTCGGTCGTTTCTTCCTTGATGAAGGGGATCAAGATAACCTAGATAAAAGACTTGTAAATGGATAGGAGGAAACTAACGTAAAAAGTAACTGTGGGACAAATTGCTTCGTATTGTGTCTATAGCAAGTTCAACTATTCTCCATGTGGATCTTATAGAGGAGTTTGATCTGATTTGATTGCCCACTGACTGCCCTAAAATTAGCTGTTATTTTAAAGTCGGCAATGTTTCGGTCCTGTCTCAGTTTCAATATTTCAGCGCAATAAACTTATGTAAAGTGACCTTTAAGTGAGTGAATATTTTCTAATATTTTACTAAAGTTGCTTACAGTTTTTGAACTTGATTGTAAAGTTAAATTGACTTTGACCTGGACAGTTAGTTTTCTCAGGTGGTTCCAATTCAGTGTTGAAATAGCTTACACGACAAGGCAAAAATAAATAATTTCGCCGCATGGTTTACATATGTGTTTATTCTAAACCGTGTCAAGACACACGTTTCTTAAAAATATATTTGTTGAGTTCATTAGGCCTAAATGTTGTGTCGGACCACACGATGGTATTTACTGTACATAATCCGGGAGACGGCAAATCCTTATAAATCCTTGAGCAATGTGTTGTGAAAGCTGACAACGTCAGAGCGCCTTTGCCTTGATAAGAGAGAACTGACAGACCGACAACCTGTCAATGGGCATCAGCTCTGGAACATGAACTTCGAGGTCAACCCTTGACCTTGGGCAATATTGCACGGTTCAGTGTAGACGACAACCTGACACCACAAATACGATGATTTATTCTCACAAGGACACGGAACCACTGTTTATAGGGCTTAGATTAATCGGACTATTATATAAGGAACCCGAGTTTAGAGTTGTGTGGTTGTGAATTTAAGTTAGACTTTTGCTACCGCGATTTTTATTGTCATTGGCCATGTCGACTTAGGCACTGTCAAATTGACTCATGTAAATTTAGCCGAACATAAATAAAGATGCGTTCGAGCTGTCCCTTTTAGCGAATTTCCCCTATAAGGAAGAAGCTATTACCGTAGGTCTCATGGTAAGACTTAAGCCCGAGACCATGATAAATTTTTGTTTTGAGGTCCCCAGATGTCAAAAACACTATTCGTTCAAATTTATATATATATATATATATATGTTTATATTTATATATGTTTATATATATATGTGTTTATATATATGTGTGCGTGTGCGTGTGCGTGTGCGTGTGTGTGTGTGTCCCCGTGAATGCGATAACTTGAGTAAAAAACGTCTGATTACGATGAAATTTGGCTCAAATGTGTAAAGTAACATTTATGACTAAGTTCGAAAACCAGAAAAAACGGTCTATTGGCAGGGGGGTTTATGGGGGTTTTAAATTTTCCATAAATCAGTTTTTGAATTTTTCACCCTAAAATTTTTAAAACACTTAATTTTGGTTTGGACCATGTTATAGAGCTTAAAAAACAAACAATATAGTGTTTTAAATTATTAACTTAGGTTAAGTGGTTGCGGAGAAAATCCAAAAAAAACCTACTCATTAAATCTCCCATGTTAATCTTATGGGAAAAAGGTTTTTTGCTTTTTCTCAGTTCATTTTAATGTAAACTACATTTTCTTTTACCAATCAGTTTAGCTCCACAAAACAATCATTTTGGTGTTTAAATTGTGATTCTACGTCCAACCGTTGCCAAGATATTCAAAGTGCTAAACACAGTACGTTGTCCAATGTTATCCTTATGGAGAATGTTTAAAATTTAATATCTCGATTATTTATGAACTTATATTGATGAAACTTGGTATGTGGCTTCACCTAGTACTGGTATAGTGATATTTGCACAAAAAATTGATTTTTGTTAATTATCCCCGAAGCAGCAAACCTGTATACTCAGCCCTAATGTTATTCTTATGGAGAATAAGTAAAGTTTCATATCTCCCTTAATTATGATTAGCCTATAAATTAATAAAACTTAGTATGCTTCACCTGGTTGAATTATATTGATAATTGCAAAAAAACACATTTCTTATCTTATTTGTTGCAGCAAACCTGCGTACTCAGCCCTAAAAATAGAAATGCTATAGATCACTTATTTATTTATGTATTTTTATGAAACTTGGTAAGTGGCTTTATGTTGTAGTGAGAAACATATGCATCCATTGTAAATTCGCTGAGTACGCAGGTTTGCTGCGACGGGGTATTTACTTTTTTTACTGTCCAAATCCGCAGTTTTATAGTTGATCCGAAACTTTGATTTTGTAAAAACGTTTTAATGTGGATTGGTCTGATAGTTTTGAAGTTCCAACCATCCATTCCGTAAACCAGACACGGATTCTTTAATTGAGAAAGTTAGTATATTTTAGGTTGATGGCAGACGTCTATGAAAAACGAGAACATGAATTACTAAATTATCCAATGAAGTCCTTATTTTACTCATTTTTGATTCCCGGGTATGTATCCTGTCGTTCCAAATCAAAACAGTTATTGGAAAGTTTAAGGACCAACAAACACTTTATGCATACATACATACAAATGGTTTGTCTCTTAAGAAGTTGTTACTTAACAAGAAAGATTTGCATTACAGCCTTACATAAAATGTGTCCGGAAAAATAAATCGTTAAAAGTGATAATGACCGTTGATTATGTAAAACGTATTACGTTACTAGAAAACGGTGAAGAGTTTAACAGTTTTAATATGTTGCTTTTTATTTATGTAAGCTGTCCCTATACAGGTATTTAGCGATGATGTATCGTTACGGTACTTGTCAATAAAAAGAGTACTGCAAGGCGATATACTATATATTTTTTTTTTGTAGACACGGGTGAATTTTCCGGATTGTGCAGCTGTAGTTCGTGTTTTATTGGCTATGAAAAGGAGAACGGGGTAAAGCAGGATACCTCGTGAAAGTTCCTCATTTAGGTGTCGCAAAAGGAAATTGCAGGGAATAAGATTGTAGAACCAGGTTAAGTGGGTATATGGGCTGTATCCGTCCTCCGTTGGGGTATCAATATCACTCAATTCCCTCCACTCAGTCAAGACACGGTTTACAATTTGTTTTCATCATGTGCTCATAACTTCATTTGTATCCGACTTGATACTCGTGTCACTAACCCTAGACATCTAGCAGTACAACGTTCTAGACTTTCGGGGTGAAATTCGTATAAATTGCCTTTTGTGTAAATAATATAAAATCTTTGGGTGCTTCAAACCCAACTTCGTCATTGGTGAAAATATGTTAGTTTTTGGTATTTTGTCTCCGAATCGCTTATGATGATTATAAAAGGTATAATTTTACCGGAGGCTGCCAGAGTGATCCAACATGGCTATACTTTTGGTGTATTACACGTTCCGAGGATCCACTAAAAGGATACATGTCGGATCACTCTCTTAGACTCGGGTAAAATTATACCTTTTATAGAAAATATGTTCGCGAACTCGCGGTGTTTGAGCCCGACAAGATCGAAGATAGTCCATTATCTCAAGTGAAATGAGGTTGGGCCCTCTCGGCCACCTCCACCTCTCCTCTCGGGTTAATCGAAAGCCGAAATACTCACTGAACCGACGATTGCCTGTTAAACCAATTACTTTAACGATACTGACTAATTGTTGACACGATATTGTGTCGAAAGCTTCAGCAAACCGACAACTGCTCTTGGCCACGCAATTTGAAGCGAGTAGAATAACCTGCGACATATTTAAAGTTTTCACTTAAACTGGATGTTTTCCCCTGGAAATGTCGTAGGTAGAATGTTAGTTTAGATACCCAATTCTGTCAAGTGTCATGAGGTGATCGGTTATTTGCTCGCTAGTTGGAAGTTCTACCTCCGCTTATTAAACTATATCCTCAGATTTCTCTCTCTCTCTCTCTCTTCTCTCCTCTCTCTCTCTCTCCTCTCTCCTCTC